>JAANYP010004446.1:0-72500 GCA_020465985.1 Centrapalus pauciflorus
CAACGCTACAGGGTAACAACAACAAAAGGAAGGGTGATAGATGAATTATCAATGTCACCTTTGAAGAGTCCAGAATTGCCTCCACCAAAGCTGTTCCTGAATCAGTTTCAGGAGTAAAACTTAACTTTGGCTGATGATGCATCAATCAATGAAGGGAGGACTCAAAAAGGCTTCCATCCTACACCCAGTGTGGAAAAACCTGTTAATTTCATCATGTGGAACATGATGATGATTATGTTCAATACAACCTGTGTGAATAAATGTACTGACTTAATTACAACTGACATGTCCAGAACCTATCAATGCTGATTTTTCCCCAGTTCCTCTGCTTGTATGTTCAACAGTGGTCAGGGACATGTCAACCAATGTGAACGGATGCTTCAGGAAACAGTGGTGTCTGAAAAATCTTGAGAGCTTTCAACAGGACCTGTGAAGATGTTAACACTCAGGTAAATCATCATTGCAAAAATTGATCCTAAGTGGGTCAGGTGTCAACCCCAATGATCAAATAATTGGTGACTATCAACAAGGGATACAACACACGGTTGGACAGCTTAGGGAACTTTTGTATGTTCTTAATTTGTTTCACTGATGGCAGCCAAAGAAGTGGTTGATGACGCATTAAAAGATGCCAATTGATCACTGCCATGCAAGAAGGTATGAGCTCAATCCGTTTTGAGAGAAAAAAACTGTATGGAAGCTCAGGTCCCTGTCCGCTCCTAAAGGTAAAACCATAATTGGCACAAAATGGGTTTTCAGGAACAAGATGGATGAGCAAGGTCATGTCATTAGAAATAAGGCAAGACTTGTTGCTCAGGGCTACAAACAGGAGGAAGGAATTGATTATGATGAAACATTTGCTCCTGTGGCCAGGCTAGAAGCAATTCGTTTGTATCTAGCCTACGCTGCTCATAAGAGCATTAAGGTATTTCAAATGGATGTGAAGAGTGCATTTGTAACAACCTAACTTTTATCAGTCATGTAATGCTTCAATTTTGAGATAATAATATAATTTTATTATATTATTTATGTTGCAATTATTAAATAAAATATGAAAATGAATTAAGTAAATATGATTTTAAATTATATTTATGATAACATTATTGAGTAAAATAAAAGAGATGTAAAATACAAAAGTTAAATGGGTTAAATACACAAATGGATAAAATGAGATATATAAACTTAATAATGACCATTTAAAATCACAATTAAGTGATTTACTCTCTCTCTCTAATCTCTCTCTAAAGTATACGGCTACATCAAGATTTCATCAAAATATCCATAAATTGTGTATTAATTGGAGAATCAAGGCAAGGAGGAGTTACAATTAGCAACAATCAACAACAAACAACAAGAATTTGAGGTAACAATCGTTTAAATTTCGAAATATATGAAGTTTGGTTCGGTTTTGTGTATAACCGAAATCAAGAATTAAAGTTATGAATTTTTATGTTGCATGTGTAAAATTATGAAAGATTATGATGAATTGAGGTTAATAAATGATAAAGAAACAAAGATTTTAGTTTAGATCATTCAAAATATTAAAGAAATCGGAAATTTGGATAAAAATGTGTTCTTGAGAAAATTATGAGTTTTTGGATTATCTTGGTCAAATTAAGATGTTTTTGATCAAAGAAATTATATAAAAACATTCAAATAATGATATTACAACATTATAATACATTGCATGTCGATATAAATGAGTTTTAGTGAAATTTGACAAAAATCCGTATGAAGAACACCAAGAACACCAAGAACATGAAGAACATTTCTGGGAAATTACTAAGTGTAGGATCCGAATTCGGGTAAGACCGAATTCGGATGATGCTACATTTCGGACCTAAACTTCGGTTCGGATGTCAAGCTATTTTCAGACACATAATAATTCGGATATATCATGTCCGAATTCGGATGGTGGTATGATCCGAAATTCGATTTTTACTTCAATGATTTACATTCGGTTTTGATTCCAATTCGGATGATTGGACTATTTCGGATGATTGGGCTATTTCGGATGATCAATTCGGATCACATCACGATTTCGGATTCCCTGTTTCGGATATTTCGGACTTGTCCGAATTCGGGTGCCAGATCCGGATTGGTCCGAATCCGGATGGTCCGAATCCGGATGATCTGGAATTGGATATCCTATTTTATATTTTAATAAAATTAAAGAGAAATGAATCAAATGATTATCAGAGTTATCAGTTATCAGAATCAGATAAAATAAGATTTTAAAGATAGAAGATGAAGATAAAGATTATGAAAAAGACACGAAATTGACATGATTTGACAATGATAATTCTGGACAGGTTCAGTGAAATTCTGAACATAGACACAAAGATTTATAAAGATAAAGCGGGTCAAAGACTTGATTTGACAGAGAACAGACTGACAAAGATCAGAAAGATCAAGATTTAAAGATTAAATCCTGAGATAACTCAGGTGGCAGATTTATATCTGTTTGATAAAAGACCAGATCTGTGAGTTATAGATATTCAGATTGAACATGCATTGATCCGGTTGAGATATATTGCTGCTGTTAGATTTATTGACATTCATTTATCAGCTGGATTGAGACCTGTGCACACCATGGTTGGGTGTTGCCCAGTGAATCATGATAGCTATTTGATTATCTTTTCATATTGCATTTAACATTTCTTCAGACTTGGCTTTATGATTCATTGCTATCATGACTTCTAAGACATATGCTTACACCATTGATCAGACATTTGATAGATTGATTCAGCTTGACTAGCCCTTATGGTCTATTGTTCTAGACCCGGCTATTTCACCAGTTCTTATGAACTTGGTAATGACCTCTGATGTTCCGCCATATTGACTTACTGGTAGCTAGCCCAGTATGTGGCTGATCCCCACGATTTAAGCGTGAGTGTGGCTTGAACATCATCCGATTCTATGATTCTATATCTCAATCATGAGGGCTGTAGCGGCAGCCAAGACATATCACGCTAAGACTAATGACTCCGCTTGACACGCATGTTGATATTGAAAATCTATATACTCACTAAGCTTTGCTTACAGATGTTGCATTAATATTTTACAGGAAAAGCCAAAGGAAAATCACCTACAAGACCTAGTACTTAGGTCATCCAAGAACCAAGTTTTGAAGACTTTCTAGACCACTACTCAACAAATCTTTCTGGTACTGATTGGAAGACAACAATTGTGGTGGTTCTGGGTAGATTTGATGTAATGTATGATATTATGATTAGATTAGATGTTACCCTTTTATAACTTTATTTTGAAATATGTAAACTTAATCCTAATCTTGTATGTACATGTAATTTTATTATTCCGCAATTTAATTACCCTATTTTAGTATGGTTGATATCGTATTGCTATTTGTGGGACCTAGACTCTGAAGACTGACCCGGAAGGGGAGGTCTTCACAGGATGGTATCAGAGCACTAGTTTGAGTGAATCAAGTATTACGTAAGTATACTTGATCTCAAACTGAAGCAATACATATGTATCAATCATTTAGGAGGTTTGAACTGAGATAGGATGTACAGATTGTTAGGATGGGAAAAAGGGTACATAGATCTAAGTCTATAAACTGATAGTTAATTGATTTTAATTTTCAGTAGAAGATGACAGGATCAGGATCAGGTGATATTCCCAGCAACATGAATCCACAACAAATGTTTGAAATGATGCAACAACTCTTAGCCCAACACTCAGAACAACAGAACAAAATAATGCAAGAACAGTTTCAGGCCAGAGATGAGGCCGAAGCTAAAAGACGCGAAGAAAAGAAAAATAAGAGAAAAGAAAAGCAAGTCCAGACTAATGAATCTGATTCTGATAAATCCAATCCTGAAACTCAAATTGCTCAGCCAAAAGGCTGCAAGTTTAAAGATTTCAAAGCGAGTGGTGCCCTGAACTTCGAGGGTACAGTTAATCCGATTCAGGCGATGGATTGGATTAGTCACACTGAAGAAATCTTCAGGATTTCTGATTGCTTAGACTCTAAGAAAGTAAGTTATGCGTCTGCACTATTTGTGGGAGCTGCCCGTGCATGGTGGAAAACCCAGCGAAGTATCTATGGTGAGGAGGTGATTCAGACTTTAGAATGGGAGCAGTTTCTTGATATGTTCAATGCAAAGTACTGCCCGATTGACCAACAAGATAAGATGGAGGTATAGTTGATGCAGCTGACTCAGGGGACGAAGACAGTTGATGAATACGAACACGAGTTTTCACGACTATGCGGTTACTCCTCATACCAAGTAGCTACCGAGGAGAGAAAGATGAATAGATTCCGTGTAGGACTCAATCCAAGATACAGACATCCGATGAGCGCTATCAAATATAAGAGTTATCTGGAAATGGTAGAAGCTGCGAGACAGATCGAGCGAGGATACTTAGAGTACGGCGATCAGCTCTATGCTCCGTCTACTAACCCGATGAATCCGTCTCCTCCAAAGAAACAGCGATTTGGCAGATTCTTTAGGCCGAATAAGTCTCAGTCCCAACAATCTCAGCATAGTTCACAACAGAAAGCACAAGTTTACTCCCTCACGAATGAGCCACGATTCTGCAAGCGATGCAGAAAGTCACATATGGGGTTGTGCAATCCAGAAGATGTTACTTGCTTTGCGTGCAACATGATTGGTCACAGTAGTGAAGAATGTCCACAGCAGGGACGTGGATGTGCAAAGTGCGGGAAAAGAGGACATTTTATGTACCAGTGTCGTAGTGGATCGCGTTATCAGCCACAGTCATCAGCTGGGGGATCTACAGTTAAGAGTTCTGCTGCAACGCCGACTGCAAAGACTCGAGCTTTTCAAATAACAGCCGAGGAAGCAAAAGAAACACCTGATGTAGTTATGGGTATGTTTTTACTTAACTCGATTCCGGCTCGTGTATTATTTGATTCTGGCGCAAGTCGTTCTTTCATATCAACCTCTTTTGCACGACAATTATGTAAGATTCCATCAAAGCTTCCCGTGATACTAGACATTGAGACAGCCAGTAACAATTTCGTTATGGCTGATTCCGTTTATTGAAACTGCACACTACTTGTTGATAATATCGTATTTAATCTCGACCTCATCCCGATTCCGTTAAAAGAATTTGATGTCATCATCGGCATGGATTGGCTAATGAACAACGAGGCTACAATTATCTGCAACCGGCGAGTCATCAGAATCAAGTCTTCAGATGGCCGAGTATTGGAGATCAAGGGCGAGAAGCGGAAAGGTGCACATTGTTTCATATCTGTTGAAAAAGCGCATAAGTACTTATCAAAGGGTCACGAATCTTATATTTGTTATGTTTCATCTGAATCCAACTCTGAAAAGAAATCTTTGTCCGATATTCCTATCGTCTGTGAGTTCCCAGACGTATTCCCTGACGATATTTCCGGAGTGCCACCGGAACGTCAAGTCGAGTTCAGTATTGACTTGGTTCCTGGTGCGGCTCCTATCGCAAAAGCTCCATACAGACTTGCACCTGCAGAAATGCAAGAAATGTCTAAGCAACTGCAAGAGCTGTTAGAGAAGGGGTTTATCCGACCGAGTTCTTCTCCGTGGGGTGCACCAGTTCTATTTGTTAAAAAGAAAGACGGAACCTTCCGTATGTGCATCGACTACCGCGAGTTGAACAAAGTCACCATAAAGAATAAATATCCTCTGCCCAGGATTGATGATCTGTTTGATCAACTGCAAGGAGCTAGTTATTTCTCAAAAATAGATCTCCGTTCTGGGTATCATCAACTGAAAGTAAGAAATGAGGATATTCCGAAGACAGCCTTCCGTACAAGATACGGTCATTACGAATTTCTCGTGATGCCGTTCGGCTTAACAAATGCACCAGCGGCATTCATGGATCTCATGAATCGTGTGTGCAGACCAATGTTGGATAAATCAGTTATCGTGTTCATAGATGATATTCTGATTTACTCCAAAACGGAGGCTGATCATTCTATCCATCTGCGGCAGTTGCTAGAGTTGTTAAGAAAAGAAAGACTCTACGCAAAATTTTCTAAATGTGAATTTTGGCTCAGACAGGTATAATCTCTATTATATATGTCTTGAGCTGTTTTCCTTAACTATTCTATGATTCACATCAGAATTTGAATTTCTATTTTGATTTTTATAGATCCAGTTCCTTGGCCATGTTGTTTCTGGCGAAGGGATTTCTGTTGATCCTTCGAAAGTCGAGGCCGTTCAGAAATGGCAAACGCCTCGTAATGCCTCTGAAATCCGAAGTTTCCTTGGATTGGCCGGTTATTATCGGCGATTCATAAAGGATTTCTCGAAGATTGCTGTACCTCTAACGATGCTAACACGAAAGAATACTCCTTTCGTTTGGACAGATAAACAGCAAGAGGCATTCGATATTCTGAAGCAAAAGTTGATTCAAGCGCCGATCCTAGCCTTGCCAGAAGGTAATGATGATTTCGTTGTCTATAGCGATGCCTCTGGTACTGGCTTAGGATGTGTTCTGATGCAAAGGGGAAAAGTAATTGCCTATGCTTCAAGGAAATTAAAAGACTATGAGAAAAGTGCACCAACTCATGATCTTGAGTTGGCTGCTGTTACCTTTGCGCTGAAGATCTGGCGTCACTATCTATATGGGACTCGGTGTCAGCTCTACACCGATCATAAGAGTCTCAAATACCTTTTCACTCAAAAAGATCTGAACATGAAACATCGTCGATCCTTGGAGCTTATCAAGGATTATGATTGCGAGATCTTATATCATCCCGGCAAAGCAAATGTTGTCGCGGATGCGTTGAGTAGAAAAGTATATCCAGAAAAGTGCTGTTATGCCCTAACTCCAGTTATATTCTCTTCTGATCTTATTGAAGATATTAGAGTTGCTCAAACTGAAGCACTGAAAGAAGAGAATATTGATTCTGAAAATCTTAAAGGGCAGTTACAATTTCTGACTCTGAACCATTTGGGACTTCACTGTCTCAAGGGAAACCGAATCTGGGTTCCTAAGTATGGTTCAATCCGTAGCACTCTTCTATCCGAAGCTCATCAGTCCAAGTTATCTATTCATCCTGGCAGCTCAAAGATGTATTTTGATCTGAAAGCTGATTATTGGTGGCCAGGAATGAAGAAAGACATCGGAAAATGTGTTGAAAGGTGCAAAGTATGTCAGATGGTTAAGGCAGAACACCAGAAACCCTTCGGGGATATGCAACCACTGCCAGTTCCTGAATGGAAGTGGGAGCATATAACAATGGACTTCATTATGAAGCTGCCAAAGACCAAAAGACAACACGACTCTATCTGGATAGTCGTTGATCGTTTAACGAAATCAGCACATTTCATTCCAATGAAAGAAACTTATTCTCCGGATAGATTGGCACAGTTGTACATCACAGAAATTATTTCTCGTCACGGTGTGCCAAAGTCTATCGTATCAGATCGTGATAGTCGTTTCACTTCGAGATTCTGGCAAGCACTACAAGATGGGATGGGTACTCGGATTTCTATGAGTACTGCTTATCATCCAAATGCAGATGGCCAGAGTGAGCGTACTATTCTTACTCTCGAAGATATGCTTCGTGCCTGTGTTCTTGATCTAGGTGGTAACTGGGATGACCACTTGCCGTTGGTCGAATTCTCATATAACAACAGTTATCATTCTACGATTAAGATGGCTCCTTTTGAAGCTTTATACGGAAGAAAGTGCAGAACTCCCACCTGTTGGCGTGAAACAGGTGAATCGCCAATAGCAGGACCTGCCCTTCTACAGTTGACTCATGAAAAGATTCAACTCGTTAGAAGGAACATTCTTGAAGCTCAAAGCAGGCAGAAGTCATATTATGATAATCGGCATAGATCAATCAGTTTTGCAGTTAACGATTGGGTGATGTTAAAAGTATCCCCAATGAAGAATGTGGTGCGGTTCATTAAAAGAAACAAGTTAGCTCCGAGATTTATTGGTCCGTTCAAGATTGTTGAAAAGATTGGGAATCAGTCTTACCGTCTTGATCTACCAGCGGACTTAGCTAGAATACATCCTGTATTCCATGTTAGTCACTTGAGAAAGAGTTTAGTAGACGAAAGAGAAGTGCAGATACCACACGTTAACTTGCAAATTGATGAGAAACTTCGCGTGGTTGAAGAGCCAGAACGTATTCTGGACTCGAAGACCAAAAAGCTTCGGAATAAAGAGATACAGATGGTGCTCGTCCAGTGGAAACACCACAAAGGTTCGCATCAGTCTTGGGAATCCAGAGATGTTATGAAAGCAACATATCCCACTCTGTTCGAATGTAGCTAACTTCGGGGACGAAGTTTGTGCGTGGTGGAGCCCATTCTGTAACAACCTAACTTTTATCAGTCATGTAATGCTTCAATTTTGAGATAATAATATAATTTTATTATATTATTTATGTTGCAATTATTAAATAAAATATGAAAATGAATTAAGTAAATATGATTTTAAATTATATTTATGATAACATTATTGAGTAAAATAAAAGAGATGTAAAATACGAAAGTTAAATGGGTTAAATACACAAATGGATAAAATGAGATATATAAACTTAATAATGACCATTTAAAATCACAATTAAGTGATTTACTCTCACTCTCTCTAATCTCTCTCTAAAGTATACGGCTACATCAAGATTTCATCAAAATATCCATAAATTGTGTATTAATTGGAGAATCAAGGCAAGGAGGAGTTACAATTAGCAACAATCAACAACAAACAACAAGAATTTGAGGTAACAATCCGAAATATATGAAGTTTGGTTCGGTTTTGTGTATAACCGAAATCAAGAATTAAAGTTATGAATTTTTATGTTGCATGTGTAAAATTATGAAAGATTATGATGAATTGAGGTTAATAAATGATAAAGAAACAAAGATTTTAGTTTAGATCAATCAAAATATTAAAGAAATCGGAAATTTGGATAAAAATGTGTTCTTGAGAAAATTATGAGTTTTTGGATTATCTTGGTCAAATTAAGATGTTTTTGATCAAAGAAATTATATAAAAACATTCAAATAATGATATTACAACATTATAATACATTGCATGTCGATATAAATGAGTTTTAGTGAAATTTGACAAAAATCCGTATGAAGAACACCAAGAACACCAAGAACATGAAGAACATTTCTGGGAAATTACTAAGTGTAGGATCCGAATTCGGGTAAGACCGAATTCAGATGATGCTACATTTCGGACCTAAACTTCGGTTCGGATGTCAAGCTATTTTCAGACACATAATAATTCGGATATATCATGTCCGAATTCGGATGGTGGTATGATCCGAAATTCGGTTTTTACTTCAATGATTTTCATTCGGTTTTGATTCCAATTCGGATGATTGGACTATTTCGGATGATTGGACTATTTCGGATGATTGGGCTATTTCGGATGATCAATTCGGATCACATCACGATTTCGGATTCCCTGTTTCGGATATTTCGGACTTGTCCGAATTCGGGTGCCAGATCCGGATTGGTCCGAATCCGGATGATCTGGAATTGGATATCCTATTTTATATTTTAATAAAATTAAAGAGAAATGAATCAAATGATTATCAGAGTTATCAGTTATCAGAATCAGATAAAATAAGATTTTAAAGATAGAAGATGAAGATAAAGATTATGAAAAAGACATGAAATTGACATGATTTGACAATGATAATTCTGGACAGGTTCAGTGAAATTCTGAACATAGACACAAAGATTTATAAAGATAAAGCGGGTCAAAGACTTGATTTGACAGAGAACAGACTGACAAAGATCAGAAAGATCAAGATTTAAAGATTAAATCCTGAGATAACTCAGATGGCAGATTTATATCTGTTTGATAAAAGACCAGACCTGTGAGTTATAGATATTCAGATTGAACATGCATTGATCCGGTTGAGATATATTGCTGCTGTTAGATTTATTGACATTCATTTATCAGCTGGATTGAGACCTGTGCACACCATGGTTGGGTGTTGTCCAGTGAATCATGATAGCTATTTGATTATCTTTTCATATTCCATTTAACATTTCTTCAGACTTGGCTTTATGATTCATTGCTATCATGACTTCTAAGACATATGCTTACACCATTGATCAGACATTTGATAGATTGATTCAGCTTGACTAGCCCTTATGGTCTATTGTTCTAGACCCGGCTATTTCACCAGTTCTTTTGAACTTGGTAATGACCTCTGATGTTCCGCCATATTGACTTACTGGTAGCTAGCCCAGTATGTGGCTGATCCCCGTGATTTAAGCGTGAGTGTGGCTTGAACATCATCCGATTCTATGATTCTATATCTCAATCATGAGGGCTGTAGCGGCAGCCAAGACATATCACGCTAAGACTAATGACTCCGCTTGACACGCATGTTGATATTGAAAATCTATATACTCACTAAGCTTTGCTTACAGATGTTGCATTAATATTTTACAGGAAAAGCCAAAGGAAAATCACCTACAAGACCTAGTACTTAGGTCATCCAAGAACCAAGTTTTGAAGACTTTCTAGACCACTACTCAACAAATCTTTCTGGTACTGATTGGAAGACAACAATTGTGGTGGTTCTGGGTAGATTTGATGTAATGTATGATATTATGATTAGATTAGATGTTACCCTTTTATAACTTTATTTTGAAATATGTAAACTTAATCCTAATCTTGTATGTACATGTAATTTTATTATTCCGCAATTTAATTACCCTATTTTAGTATGGTTGATATCGTATTGCTATTTGTGGGACCTAGACTCTGAAGACTGACCCGGAAGGGGAGGTCTTCACAGCATTTTTGAATGGGAAGCTGCAAGAAGAAGTTTATGTCAAGCAGCCTCCAGGTTTTGAAAATGAACAACATCCAGGTTTTGTCTATAAGTTGGACAAAGCTCTCTATGGTCTCAAACAAGCCCCTATAGCCTGGTATGACACTCTTACTGAATTCCTTATGAGCAATGGGTACTCCAGAGGTAAAGTGGATACCACACTGTTCATAAAGAAGGTGAAGTCTGATATTATGCTTGTTAAAATTTATGTGGATGACATAATATTTGGTTCTACTAATGAGCAGTTATGCAAGAATTTTTAATTACTCATGAAATCTAAATATGAAATGAGTATGATGGGAGAACTAACTTTTTTTTTTAGGATTGCAGGTTAAACAAACCTCAACTGGAATTTTTATAAATCAAAGAAAGTACACTTTAGATCTTTTGAAAAAGTTCAAATTTGATCAAAGTTCTCCTATTAAAACCCCAATGGCAACCAATGTAAAATTGGATGCTGATGCTAGTGGCAAAGCTGTTTCAGTAACAGCTTACAGAGGCATGATTGGGAGCTTGCTTTACTTAACTGCTAGCAGACCTGATATTATGTTTGCCACCTGTCTATGTGCTAGATTCCAAGCTGATCCAAAGGAATCTCATCTAGCTGCTGTCAAAAGAATCTTCAGGTACCTAAAGGGTACACCAGGTTTGGGTCTTTGGTATCCTAAAGACTCAAGCCTTGAGCTAACAGGTTATTCAGATTCTGATTTTGCAGGCTGCAGGTTAGATAGGAAAAGCACAACAGGTGGGTGTCAACTTCTTGGTGGAAAGTTGATCAGTTGGAGTAGCAAGAAGCAGAACTCAGTGTCCACTTCTACTGCTGAAGCTGAGTATATTGCTGCTGGAAGCTGCTGTGGGCAGATTCTGTGGATGCAGCATCAGCTTGAAGATTATGGCCTTGTGCATAGGAAAACTCCTATTCTGTGTGATAATACGAGTGCCATAGCCATCTCCAACAATCCAGTATTTCATTCAAGAACAAAGCATATTGAAGTCAGACATCACTTCATCAGAGATCACATTCAGAAAGGTAATGTGGAGGTAAGTTTTATTTCCACAAATGAACAGCTTGCAGACATTTTCACAAAACCTCTGGATGAAACAAGGTTTAATTACCTTGTCAGCAAGCTGGGCATGTTAAACAAGAGTGACTAAGTGTTTCTCAAAGGTCTAAGAATTTGTGTGTTTCACACTGCTCAAGTTTCTCTGAACAGCTTAGGCAGAACAGGTTATACATGTTCTGTACTTAGTCATTTGTCTGAAAAACTTGAACAGCTTGAGCATACAACAGGCTGAACAAAAACAGTTTAGTCGCCCAGCCTGCTCTGATGGTCCAATCTTCAACCTGTTCACTTCTTCACACTGTCGTACAAGCCATTGTCTTGTAACCTTTTCAACTATTGAACACAACCTGTTCTTACAAAAGAGAGCAGGCTGAAGGCACAGTTTGAAGGGAGAACAGCTTGAAGACTGAGAACCTTGTGGTGACCCTGATCATCACAGGTTTGACAAACAGCGTAGACCAAAAGTTTAATTACCTTTCTTCATAATTAAGTTACTTAAATTATGTTTTAATTTAACTTAATTACTGCGGATAATGTTGATTTCGTGTGTTAGTGATTAAAAAGGTCAAGTGGTCTGACAAATGTTCTGACATGGACAACCGTTCCGTTTTTCCGTCAACTAACATTTCAAATCAAACCGCCCAAATCTTTTCTCTCTCATACACACGACCATTCAAATCCTATAAATACCTACATACTGTTTCATCTTCGTCTTCCTCATAATTTCCAGAAATCCTCAAGAACCCTAAAAATCGACTAAGTGTTTTTTGCTTCTTCACACCTCAAAAATTCCCAAATGGCTCACAGACCTAATCCCTTTCTCCCAGTGTTCGTTGGTGAGGACGTTGTCAAACACTCGTCAGTCACCACAATGCTGACTATCAAACCCACCAACTACATTGCTAACTTAACCATTCCCAAAAACTATGTGGGGAAGGGTTATGAAGAAATGGTGGAGTTCCTTCAAGTTCATCCGTTGAACTACGCGATGACTGCATCTCCTGGTGTCCTGTATCAGGAGATGGTATATGAGTTTTGGTACACCTGTGCTTACAACCCAGAAACCAAAGTCATCCAAGGTACTATTCTCAATGGGACTCAGACCATTGAGATTAGTTCTGATCTGCTCAGGGAGGTGCTACATCTACCAACTGCTGCAACTTATGATAAACCCCAAGCTGAAAATGATCAAATGGGCAATCTGCTACGCTTCTGTGGTGTGGCAGAACCCAAAATAGGAGCAACACTATTCAGGAAGGACCTCTCTCCTACCTACAGTTATCTCTTCGCCTCAGTGGTGATGAGTTTTGGAAGCAAAGTTGGTTCATTTGACCAACTCAGCAGAGATGAAGTTCCTATCGCCCTACAGTTCGTGGATGGGACTACCCTTGATATGGGTAAATGGATTTTTGTGAATTTGAGGAACCTGGTGCAGCAAGAGTCAAGACCAGCTGCTGTTCGATATCCCAGGTTTCTGAGCCTCATTTTCAAGCATGTATGTGGTGAGCATCTCTATAACTCTCAGCCTCTTCTTAAAACTGCTGCATTCCCAGTTATAGGGAATAGAGTTTTCTATACTCCAGTCCTGCAGAATGAGCCTCCTCTATCCACACCAATGAGGAGGCTGCTAGGTTTGGTGGAAGGACCCTCTACTGTGAGGGTGGATCCAGAGACTGCTCCCACCAGAAAATCCAAAGCCAGGTCCAAGCTTGTCAAAAGGACCCTGGCAACTGAAGCTGGGCCTGTGAAAAAGAAGGCCAAAACAGCTCAGTCTGAGTCTGTTCCTTTAGCCTCTGTGGCTGAGAAAGAGCAGACTCCTCACCCTGGTTCATTTGTTGAGCCTGAAGCCTTTGTGGCTGGTGCCTCTGTGGCACAAGAGACCATGGAACAGGCCAGCCTCACTGTTCCTAGCCCAGTCTCACATCCTGTCCAAACAGATCCTCTTCCTACTCCACAATCACCCACATCATCCATCCATTACCAACGCAAATCACTAGCCAAAAAGAAAACAGCCCACAAAACCACCTCCTCTGTTCCCTCTCAACAGGGTTCAGTTGAAAAAGAAGCAACCCCAGCTGCCTCTCCTATTTTGGGAGCAGGTTCAGCTCATTTGGAGCCTGCTTCACTCCAATCTGAGTCTACCCAGAGTCAGCCTAGACCCTCTGGTTCCTCCCAACAGGAACCAGTTGTACAAACGGAGATACCCACATCAACTATCCCAGCCTCCCAACAGGCTGAGGATATTGAAAGACAGGAGTCCTTTCCACTCCATACTGTGTCCACACTGTCCCCCACTCATATCTCCTCACACCCTGAGTCTGCACGAGGTGCCCACGCTGCTAATATAGACCATTCAGCTGCTCAGCCTCAAACTTCTGCTCCCCATGATACAGCTGTTCTACACCAAACAGCTGCTGAGGGACCAACAACCCAAGCTGATGAACCTCAGGGATCACACCATCCCTCTGGTGAGGCTGCTCCCTTCATGCACATTCCATCAGCAGGTTTCACCACTGCTGATGTTGAAATGCATATCCCATCTCCCAATGATGAGGTGCCTTTAGACCAAGGCACTGCAGAGGAAACCACCACTGGTCTTCATGAGGGTGTTGCAACACAAGCAGCATCTGAAAGGCCCCAAACATCATCCCCTTCTCCTGGTGATGCAGCTACAGCCGCTGCTGAAGGACCTCTTGATCCCTCCAACCTGGGCCATCTTACTTTTGCCCAGGCTATGGAGCTTCTGTTCCAAGTCCCTCTTCCCTCTCCATCACATCCTCAAACACCAGCCTCATCATCATCTTCTCCATCTACCCACTCCAAACAATCCACCCATACACCACCATCTCCCAAAGACCTGCCTTTGAAGGATCAGCTTTCTTTGCTGACCAACAAAGTTGGTTCTTTGGAAAACACCATGCACTCCCTACCATCCATCATCTCAGAATCTGTGTCTGAGCAGCTCAAAGGCTTCTTTGATATGTTCAAAGAATCCTTCCCAGTCCCCTCCCATACTGACAACTCTTCACAGCTGATTGCACTCACTGCACGGCTGCAAACTGTATCCAACTCTCTCTCTTCTATGCTCTCCTTACAACAGGACTTTGTGTCCTCTATGGCAGCCATTTCACAACAGCTGTCATCTCTCCTCACTTCTTGCCACAATACCCTTCCTAACATATTGGCCAGCCTGAACACTCTTATTGGCTCTCTATCAAATACTGTGTCCTCAGACCTTGCTGATGTGCAAGATACTCTTGAAGTCCATCTTGCACAGCTTCAAAGCCTGTTGTTCACAGCTTCTGATAGAGAAAACATTGTTAAGCTGACCACTCTTGCTAATTCCCAAGCCTCTTCTCTTCAGGCCTGTCTTTCCCAGCTTGCAGAGGTTAAGGACAACCTGGCTTTCTTAGTGACAAGCCTGGTTGGCCCCAAAACTGCTGCCAAAACTGCTGGTAAGCCTGCTGACTTTGTGTCTTCAGGCAGACCAGGTGTTGAAGGTGCTGTTCCATCTCCTTCAAAGGGGGAGAAGTCATCTGCCTCGAAGACTAAGTCTAAGGGGGAGAAAACCTCTTCTCCTAAGGAGAAAGCAGTACCTACAACTCCCACTGGTCAACCAGCAGGGACATCTACAGGTACAGCTGAAGGTGCCTCTCAAGCTGCTATGCCTACTCAGGCTGTCTCTCCAAACCCTGCTCAGTCTAAGGGGGAGGAAGTCATTCCTGAGGACAGGCCTAGCAGTAAAGGAGGCACTTAATTCTAACTGAAGAAGAAGAAGAAGAAGAAATTCCTGAGGCTGCTGTCACTACAGCAGCAGCTAAAGGAAAAGAAAAAGCAGCCATTGATCAACAACAGCAGAAAGCAGTTGATCTTAAGTTTCACAAAGCCAGGGCTAAAGAGATGGGTCTTCCTATGCACAAGTACTTTGAGTTTAGAGAAGAACAGCTTCAAGCTCTGGAGGAATTGAGAAAAGAAGAAGAATCTGCTAAAGCTGCTAAATCTTTTGCACTCCAAGAAGCAAAGAAAATTAAAATGTCTACCTTGGAAGTGCAAAAGAAATTAATGGAAGCTGCTAAGGTATCAGCAGGAGAAAAAGAGGGAGAAAAAGCACAGGGTGCTCAGGTCTCTGTGACCAAGACTCAAGTACCCTCTGCCAGAGCCAAATTCCACTTTGACAACTTGGCTAGAAAGAAATTTCATGATGTTGCTACTAGAAGGCTTGCCAAGGAAGCGATTGTCAAAGCTGTTCCCATTTCAAGAAAAGGCACACAGTGGAAGCTTCAGATCACCAGGATGGGTGCAACAGTCCCTGAAATGGAATCCTACGATCACACTGATGTTGCACAGATGGGATACAGGGAATGGGTGGAACTGGCAGTTGCCCTGAGCCAGTCTAAGTCAGAAACGGCTAAGACTATCAGGGCATACATCAAGAAGCTGATGGAGAGAGTAAGTGAGCTGGGCCTGATTCCAAAAGAAGTAAAAGAGGGTGTCTCTGTGACATACCCCAAAATAAAGGCCAGAAGGACAAAGAAGGATACAGAAATGGAGCTACTCCTTACGCTGATTGAACAGGGCGACTATGCCATTGAAATAAAAGGAGTTGATCATAGTCTGCCTAAAGGAATAGAGTTTGAGGATTGCAAGATTATAGAAGAACCTGAGCTGGGGGCATTTTTTGTAGATCCCCTAACTCAGAAGAAGTGCTTCCAAAGAGCCTCAAAGCTGTACAAAGTTGATCTGAGACAACTTGCCGCCTTCAGACTTGCAGTTTCTTTCAGGCAGTCTAGCAAATGGAGAGCAGCCATCTGGGATCAGCTCAGAGGCTTCTATGAAAGAGGAGAGCTCAATGATCCCAAGTTCATGATTATCAGAAGTGAAATTGAGGAACTTGAGGATACAAGGGAAGAACTGGAAAGGATGGTTCAGGATCCTTCTCCATTGATATGAAGTCCATCTACCATCTGGGTAGGTGAAGAATGGAAGCTGTCCATCAGTTGGACAGCTTGCCATTATCTGCTCCCAACTCAAACAGTCCAAACATCTTGTACATTAGTTGTACATCCTGTACATTAGTTGTACATTATTACATAAGTTGTAATTTTTTCTTTTACATTAGTTGTACAATATATTAGTACATTAGTTGTACTCTTGTAAGAACATGTGTTGTTCTAGTGTAGTCAAGAATCAGTGTATATATAAACTGATCTTTTACTTTACTGTAATGTTGTAATTTTATTTCAGCAAATGTACTGTAAAAATATATAGTGATTTTTGATAAGACCAGCTTGGACTGGTTATTGCAAATAGGGGGAGATTGTTAGGCACAAAAAGGCCTCAGTCAAACCTGTTCTACATCTGAGGGGGTGATTTATAATCAAACCTGTTGATGCATTTGAAGGTTGAATTTAAGGCCTGTTATATGTCTTATTGAAACCTGAAAATGATTTGCAATATCAGTCTAAAGCTGTTCTATATGTTGCATGTGTTGCAACTTAGACAGTTTGTCCAAGCTGCTCTGTCTGCTGAACAGGCTGGACATAAACTGTCTACGCTGCTCTACACTGTTGAGCAGCTTGGGCATTTTTAAAGTGTTCTGTTCTTTGTGAACAGAACCTGTTCTTTGTGAACAGGCTAAACACTTTATGGAATATGTTTCCAAGTCGTCATGTATTGTTTTTGACTACAAGATCAGTTTACAAAGTCGAAGACAAAGTGGAAAACAGAAATGCTCAGCCTGCCCAAGCTGTTCTGTAACATGAAGACAAAAGGTTATTTGAAAAAGGGTGACAGACCTTTTTCTTATATTAAAATAGGCCTATACAAGGAAGAAAGACGCAAAGTTGACATTCCTAAATTAGTTAAAGGCAATGCAACAGTAGACAAAGTAAAAATACAAAAGTTCTGCACATGTGAAGACAAGTCTGCTTTTCAGAAAAGTGCAGAAAAGGTTATGTTGTCTTTTCAACAAGACTTCTCCATTTTCATTCCGTCCAATGAAGATGTTTCTCTTAGATCCTCTAAGTGAGTATAAAAGGAAGCTTCTAAGGTCAGAAAGAAGTGTGAAGAAAGCTAAGTGCTGAAACCCAAGAGTGAACGTGCAAGTGTGATATTCATGCATGCAAACCTTCTGTGTAAACCAGCATCTGTGTGTATAAGCTGTTTTACATAAGCCGTTTCTTTAAGTCTTGTAAACACAGTGAGTGCTTCTTAGTGAGTGTATTCATTGTATACTAGTTTGAGTCTGTCTTAGACTAGTAAGCATACTGTTGTATCTGTCATCTCAGCTTGAACTATTCTGCATTCAAGCTTGTTTGTAATTAACAAATTGTTGATAATACATACAAACATTGAAAAAACAGTGTCTAGTTTTTAAATTGCTGTATTCACCCCCCTCTACAGCTTATAACTATATACTTTGGGAACCTCTCGGGACCTACACTATACGAGGCAAAATATTCAAAAAGTGGGTTTAGATCGACCACCAATAGTAGGGTGAGCAAAAACCAAACCGAAAACCCAAAATATCGAAAAAAACCACGGAAAAACCAAACCGAACCGAAAAACCAAAAAAACCGGAGTAAATGGTTTGGTTTCAGATTCCCTCTCAAAACCGAACCGGGTTTTTTGATTAATTTAATTTTTATAAATATTTTATATATGTATTGAGTTAATTCTACTTTTACTCATATTTGATATTATGTCCTACTCCTATATTACAGGAAACATTTTTCAGTTATATATAAAATTGATATTTATGATGTTAAAATACTATTAATTGACATTGTTGATAATTATGTTTATTTAATAATATGTGAAGTAGAGAATGCTAATTAATTGTCATAAATATAATTATTATAATTCTACATGACGAAATTAGTTAAATTAATTCAAATCCTAAGTTACTAAGTTTAATAAACTAAAGTATCAAAGTAACTAAATTAATATTTAATATCCAATTTTATTAAATCAAAGTATCAAACAAGCAATTATTTTTTAATAATTTATCAAATAGTGTTTAACTTTAGTAAAGAAAAGCATAAGTTTAGTTAATAAAAACTCATTTTTAGTTAAAAAAATGTCTAAGATTTTTCGGGTTTAAAAATCAAACCGTTTCCGCATGGCCGGTCCTGTCATTTTTTAGGCCCGGGGCATATACTTAAAAAGGGGCCCTCTATATACATAATCAATATTCGTATAAAAAATTACAATTAAATAATACTGATTGTCAATGTCATACAATCTGTCATCGTGTAATGGTTTCATGGTGCTTCTCTGAAGTTTCCTCAATCCAAAAACCGCAAAAAAAATTAATATTAACATTGTATGATTATAAATTGGGTAAAAATTGCATACAATATTAAATTATATATTTATTAGTAAATTGAAAAAAAAGAAATTTAAATTTTAAATGATTCATAATATAAATAGTAACATATGTGTCAAAAAAAACATCTATCTTATTAGTATTTTCAATAATCGTATAATCAATAACATAAACCACGTGATAAACAAAAATAAAAAAATCAAACTCATTGGAAAACAAAAGTATGAATATTGAATTTGATGGATTGTATATTGATATAAAGCAAATAGACGATATCTATATATGAAAATCCAAGTGATAGTGATAAGATATAAAAAAATGCACACAATGGGAATCGAACCCATGACATTAGAGTTCCAAGGTGAGATGACTACCAGCTGAACCAACACATTGTTTGTGATTTTTTTCGCGCAAAACACATATAATCTAATACTGGACTGCTGGGCTATATTAACATATTAAATTTTTTTTGGGCCCCTTAGATTGATTGGGCCCTGGGCGGTGGCCTAGGTGGACCAGGCCCAGGGCCGGCCCTGCGTTTTCGAAAAACCAAAATTATAAAACTCACGGGTGTAAACCGAAAAACCGATAATCCAAACCGGAAACCAAAACCGAAAAAAACCAATACCGAACGGTTTCTCCATTTCAAAAACCGAAATTTTTTGTTTGGGTTCGGTTTCGTCAAAAAACCGAACCGAAACGCCACATGTTCACCCCTAACCAACAGTAATATAATATGACTTACTCATGTCATGCTTCCATATGGCATATTGCATAAATTCCATTATTATTTACAGGTGGATCGTAGCGAATGGATGTACAACATAGAACGTGCTTTAGTCGTATATTTAAATTGTTTATCTCGTTATCTAAAAGTTGCTGAGGAGGATCGGTCCAACAAAGGAAAACGTGAAATTTGGTGTCCTTGTACAAAGTGTAAAAATTTTTATATGTTTGAAGATTCTGATGTTATTAGATCACATCTAATAGTGGATGGGTTTATGGAACGCTATACGTGTTGGTCAAGACATGGTGAATTATTTTCTACAAGTACCCCTGTTGTTTCTGAATTTAATGATGATGATCATCTTGTTTTTATCAATAACGACAATTATGACCGTTTAGATGCATGTTACATGATTTGGAGGATGAAGTTGCTGAGAACTGTCATGATAAGTTTCAACACAATGACTCAGAAAAACCATTGTATGTTGGTTGTACGGAATTCACTCTGCAGTGTTGTAATTATTTAATTTAAAAGCAAAACAATGGTTGGAATGATAAGAGTTTCACAAGTTTATTAGAGATTTTGCATGATATGTTTCCAAAAGACAATGAACTACCAGTTTCATTATACCACGTGAAAAAAATGATGTGTCCAATGGGATTGGAAATTGAAAGAATACATGCATGTCCAAATGATTGTATATTCTATAGAAGCAAATACCAAGACTTGCATGAATGTGTTGTATGCGGTACATCGAGATATAAGCGGAAGCAACAAATATACCAAAATAATGATGTGACGAAGAATTGACCACCTGCTAAACTATTATGGTATTTGCACATCGTGCCAAAATTGAAGCGATTATTTGCAAACGCCAAAGATGCAAAATTGTTGCGTTGGCATAAAGAAGAACGTAAAAATGATGAAAAGTTATGACATGTTGCTAATTCTCCTCAATGGAGAAATATTGATGCTGATTTTGTAGAATTTGGTGAAGAATTGAGAAATATATGGTTAGGACTGAGTTCAGATGAAATTAATCCTTTCGGAAACATGAGCAGTCGACACAACACCTGGCAGGTTCTTTTGTGCATCTACAATCTTCTGCCTTCGTTAACCATGCAAAGGAAATACATCATGATGTCATTGTTGATGCAAGGTCTAAAACAACCTGGTAATGACATTGATGTATAATTAGCTCCATGATGTCATTGTTGATGCAAGGAAATACATCATGATGTCATTGTTGATGCATGGTTTAAAAGTTCCATCTGGCTATTCTGCAAACATTAAAAAATTGGTGTCGATGAAAGATTTGAAATTATTTGGAATGAAATCTCATGACTGTCATGTTTTGATGACACAAATGATTCCTATCGCAATTCGTGGAATATTGCCAAACCGCATTCGCCACACAATCGCCAAACTTTGTTTGTTTTTTAACATTATTCAGTTAAAAGTGATTGATCCTGAGGTATTGGATTCATGGCAATGTGATATTATCGTCACTCTCTGCCAACTGGAGATGTACTTTTCACCTTTTTTTTGATGTCATGGTTCATCTTGTATCTCATATAGTATGAGAAATAAAGGCTTGTGGACCTGTATTTTTACGGTACATGTATCCGTTTGATACATATATGGGTTTCTTAAAGGGATATGTGAGGAATCGACATCGACCTGAGGGTAGTATCGTGGAAGGGTGTTCATCAGTATAGGTTATTGCATTTTGCACCAACTGCATGAAAGATGTCCCAAATATCGGTGTTCCACAATCTCGGCATGAGGGCCGACTTCAAAGGGTTGAGACGCTTGGACAAAAAACAGATATTGCCAAACAAGCAGATTTTGACCAGGCACATATTATAGTCCTACAACATATGACGGTTATTGCTCCATACATACATGAGCACATGACATTGTTAAAAGCAAATAACAGTAAACGGACTGAAAAGTGGGTGGCTACTGAGCATAATAAAACTTTTTCAAACCGGTTGAAAGATAAAGTAAGAGGCAAGCTTGGAAGAACTAGTGTTGATAAAACAGTACAACAGTTGGGATACGACCCTCGATATGTTGTGACAAAATACCAAGGTTACGACATCAATGGATATATCTTCTACACCGAACAATAAGATGAGAAAAGTACCTTACAAAATAGCGGAGTTACGTTAATCGCCGCAACAACAGTACTCCCAAGGGCGAATCACGAAGAGGGGTCGAGGATTTCTATAAGCTCATATCATGGGGTCATTCAAAAAGCAATAATTGCGTAAAAAACCTTAAAGTTGAACCATTTTTGTGATCAAAACCCCTAACCATTTTTTGTTGCACAAAAAACCTCTAACCGGTAAAATGTTTTGAAATTTGGACTTGACCGGTTATAATAGGTTGCTATGCTTACATGGCACACACGTGGCGTCCACATGGCAAACCCGACTTACGTGGCGCCTACGTGGCACTACATGTATAATTCTTAAACTGAATTTTTGCATAAAAAAACCCCAAAATTGGTGACTTTTTCGATTAAAACCCTTAACTATATTTTTCTCATCTCTAACCAACGATAATATTTACCTTTTCTCTTTTTCTCTATCTCCGACAACTCCGGTTACTCTATCTCCTCTTTATGTTCAGTGCTGTTTATTTTATGTATGTATATTCGATTAACTTTTTCCGTTTAATCTTGAATTTTAACTTCAATTGTGCCGATGGAATTGATTTCATTTTTTGTTCACGAGTTGCATTTTTAGGTTCAGCTTTATGTTCAATTTCATTTTATTTATATTTTATTTTAGCATCTGAATATGATCAGCCAGAGCAGTGAGGTTCGCTAGCCTAGAGGGTGGAGGTTTCATTGGGAAACGAATTCTTTGTTTGGTAAATAAAAGTTTAATAAATATTCATGTCATAAAAATGCAATCAGTGAACACTCAATTTTAATTATCTTTGTTTTTTTTTTTTTGAACGGATGGTGTGGTGGTTATCGCCTAGGCCCAAGTGCTGACAGATCTCGGTTCGATCCCCACTACAATTTCCTAGTTAGATTAAAATCTCCATAGTTAGATTAGTTCACCTGAAGGGAAAAACCCTGGTGGCCATCAAGTTTCTTGGGGTTTTAATTAAAAAAAACTAAACAAGTTGGAGGTTTTTTACGCAAAAATATATTTAAAAGTTTTACATGTCATCAACTTGCAACTGGCTAAACCGGTTGCAAGTCAGATTTTTTGAAAAATGCCCAAATTTACAAAGTTTAAACCAGTTGGCGGTTTTTTGTGCAATGAAAAATGGTTAGGGGTTTTAATCGCAAAAATGGTCCAACTTAGAGGTTTTTTGCGCAATTTTCCCCATTCAAGAAATATGGTAACTACATTATGAATCGTTCACTATACCATTGTTCAAGGGTAAATGGGCTGAGAACGAACGAGGTGTTAAAGTGGATAACTATGGTTTCACGATTGTCAATCTTTCTACAAATGGGTATACATCCGAACCATTCATTTTAGCAAAAGAAGCAACTCAGGTTTTCTTTGTCAAGGATCCAAAGGATTCGAGATGGCATATCGTACTCCATGGTAAATGACTTATAATTGGAGTTGAGAATGTTGTAGATGAGGATGAATACGATCAGTTTGACGAGCTACCTCCCTTTTCTATCGGCATTCTATCTACAAATAAAGATATTATTGATACCGGTTATTTAAGATCCGACCACACTGAAGGATTATGGATTGCTAGACCTCGTGCTACTTAAATTTGTAGCAAAGTAAGTTATTAAGTTTTTCGAATGTATTCTTATTATTATGGATGAAAAATGGATATATTAATCTAAATTTTAATCTTTTAAAATTGAAATATTTATGAAAATTAAGAATAAAAAATTTATATTTAGTTTAATTTTATATTTATCATTATTACAAATATTTAAGTTGCTTGTTAAATTTTAAAAAATATATAAAATATTGAATCTCTATGATAACAATCATATAAAAAACATAATTCGTTATTTTCTAAAATATTTAAAATAATGTTTAACTTTTTTTATTCCCATATTTTATAAATATATAGAAAAATTGGTTGATATTTTATAAAATATATAAAATACTAACATTTATTTTATTCCTGCTTTTTATAAAATTCTTTGACCTCGTTCCGCCCCTTTACCAGGTTCTTCTTCTACACTTTGCTCTCACAGACTCTGCATACCAGGCCTCTCTCTGTTGATCTTCTGCTCTACACCATCTGCTCACGTCTCTTCTACTGCCTACCACATCGTCTCTTGGCTCTCTGTCGATCTTCTACAGTTCTACTCACGCCGTCGGCTTTCTAATCGGTTAGAACTCACACACGATTTTGTTTGATTGATTTTGCATTCTAGGGTTTTTGATTTTGTTTAAAGCTTAAGTTATCTCTAATGGTGACTGGTCCTGCGAAGCAGATGAAGTAGGATTCTAGGCTACAACTTGTTTGCTTTTTATAAAATCCTTGACCTACCTTCAACTAAATGAATTGAAATAGGCCGGTTTAGCTGCAACCTGCTTATTTTCATACATACAGTTTTTAAATCCACATTTCTGATTTCATAGAAATCATCGGTTGTAAAAACATGATACGTTTGATTTTATCTGTGATTAAAGTGGTTATAAACTAAAAATTATCAATCCCATACTAATAAACACAAGAGTAAATTAGTTGCTGATGTCAATTGATCGCAGGACACACACACACACAGAGTTATTTCTATTGCACACACACATGTGTGTGTCTATATATATATATATATATATATATATATATATATATATATATATATATATATATATACATATATACATATGCTCTGCACATACACAGAGTTATTTCTATTGCTGCTGATGCTTATCAGGCACACACACATTCTGATCACATACAACTATATATACATTGCACGTTAATCAACTGCTGGTTGCTGTTGTTTATTTAAACTTAATCACACAAAATACATATATATATTTCTTATAAACAAAGTTTGGGGTCTGAATGACACTCAGAGACTTTCACCACCTACACCACCCCACATGATGCAGGCCCAAGTGTCGATGCTCGGGCCATCCAGTTTCTGGAGGCCCAAGATAGGGTCCGTAATAAAAGGGGCTAAACGGAAACAACCCTAACTTTTGACTCGGGTCTCCGTTTGGGGCGAATCAGGTGTCCAGACGACCGTTGGCTCGAGCTCCACTCAGTGACAAATGGCCGAAGGCAGTTTGCCCAACCGTTTGGCCTAAATTCGACCCGGAATGAGAGTTGTTGCCCTTTTTATGATTTTTGTTGGTTATTTGCGTTTTTATTTTCGTTTTCTGGGTCGACCCGCTGGGTTTTTTGACCCGTTTTTAGTTTCCTATTTCTATTTAAGTTGTGTTGAAGTTATGTATGAAATCAGATTATGAATCAAGAAAACTTTTATATTTTCCGGATTTTAGTCGGTTGTTTGAAGCCTAATCGTTTGGCATTCTACGGAATCAACAAACTATTAGTAGGGATTAATATGGAATTCTTTGAATCAACAGATTAATCCATTTTCCATTTGCTACGCTGCATCACCACATCATAGCCACTAGGAGATTATGTATCGGCGTCTAATGACCTGCGCACGCATACACTGGTCGTACCTATATACTCTGCACACACATATATTCAAGGTTGCTGATTCTGTTTTAAGCTAAAAACATACATTACTTTCTTTGTTTTACACATACACATTTAACTCTTTGATGCCCATATACACAACACGTATACATACACTACACACAGAACACACACCGATCCCACATGTTGCACACACACATGTATAGCTGCTGCTGTTGCTTTAATTAAAAGGCACACGCACATAAATATGCAACATACAAACACAAATACATTTCACATATGGCTGTTGCTGTTTAAATTGACTCCAACACACACCCATACACACTCTGCACACAGCTTTATATACCTCTTATTGCTGCTGTTTACGTTTTAAATCACACACCCACCCACTAATTACTTTTTTAGGCTCTACAACACACGCTCATGACTTAATAAATATATACATATGACGTTGTTGTTGATCGTTTATTATGTGGCCAAACACATGACTACACACAAATGCTTTCATACGTCCCATGATCACACTCAGAGACTTTCATACTTAGTTTTTTTTTATTTGTATAGAGGTCCTATGTGTTGCTGCTATTGCTATATTGCTGTTGCTGATGTGTTGTTCTCGTGCTTATTAGACCAGCACACACACCCTTAGCTTATGTGTTTATATGCAGGTGAGGGAGGGGCCATTACTTGAAGGATTTCAAGAAAAGTGGTCTTTTATTGAACTGTTTTGGTTAACAACGTTAAAAAAATTATTTTTTATTGAGGGGTCTATTGGAAATAATGACAAAAGCAAATAAGTGTAGGATTTATTATGTAAATAGTTTAAAGTATGTTATTGATTATGTAATTATAGAAAGTGCAAGGACCAAAATAGCACTTACTTAAAACCGAAGGGGTGTGCCTATTCGAAAAAACATAACCGTTCGTGAAAGGGTTCCATGAAGAGTTGCAACCTTTCGTCGCACCTCTTAGACTAGTATAAATAGGAACCTTATTTTAAGATTGTAATGTGTGAATTCAGTTTGATTAATAAAGAAGTTAGTTTGATTATTCAAGATCCTATGCAAAAAATTATTAGTGTTTATACGAATCCCTTTCCCCCAACATTTGGAATCAGAATGCACCAGGTTTAATCAAACCATACGGGATTTCATCATTTATCAAATAAAGGCAATCAAACGAATCACACCAAAAGGTGATTCAAGGTGATTCAGGGAAGAATCATCATCGACACCAAGGGCAATCATCATCGACACCAAGGGCAGCAGAACATAGAATTTGTTCTACAATCAACCCGGCACCAATTCATCAAATTATATCCCAGATTTCAATTTGAATTGAAATCAAATTCCAAACAATAGACAAACCCACAAAATCGAAGAGAAAATTCAAAGCAACGATTTTTATCAGAAGAAACAGTAAGCCCTATCGCATTTCATAGATTATAAGTAAATCGAAGGCAACAAGAAATCAGAGAGATAAACCCTGATTTCAGAGGCACCACCGTAGAAATACCCACTGAGATAAGTGTCACCATCGTAGGAGATACCTACGGACGAAAACACCAACCGTCGCCATACGCCAACCACCATCGCAACCGTCACCGAAACCATAACCAGCAGCCGCCGATTAGGTATAGGCAACACAGGGTTTTTTAGATTTAAGCAGACCATCGATTCAATAGAAGGGTTACATCAAGGCAGCGATTAGGAGTGATTAATAACACCGGTTCATAGAAGAGGGAAAGCACCGTTAAGAGAAACGACGGATAAGGGAACAAAAAGAAATTCAATGCAACGTTTCAAAGGGAGAAAGCAATCCAACGTTTCAGTGGAGAAACGTTTCATTAAAAGTGGCGACAAAAAGAAAAGTGGATAGAATTGGTCTAAACGGACCCAAAGAGAGAAAGATCCAATCTAGATCTAAATCGGTAAAAAGGCCCAAACACCAAAAGGTTAGGTTTAAAATTACATTGTTTAATTTTATTTTTATAAAATAACTTTAGATTTAATATTATTATAACGTAACTTATAATAAAATTATGTTTCAGAAAAATAAATTATAACATAACTTATTAAAGTTTATACAAGTTTTTTAAGTTTTTGGTATTTGAGGTTTAACACATATACAAGTTTTAAGTGTTTATATGTGTAAGGTTTGACACACATACAAGTTTTTTAAGGTTTTGAGTATATGTGAGGTTTAACACATATACAAGTTCTTAAGTGTTGAGTATGTGTAAGGATTGACACAAATACAATTTTATTAAGTTTTAAGTTTCATTTCAAGTTTTAAGATTTAAAAGTTTTAAAGTTTTTCAGGTTTATCAGTTACAAAAGTATTCAAGTTAAGGGTTTTTTTAAGAAAAAAATTATGGGAGAAAATTCAAAAGGTGATAAAAGTATTCAAGTTAAGGATCCAGGATCCTTAATCGTTTTTCAATGTCCATTATTAAAATCAACAAATTATATCATATGGTCCATTAGAATGAGAATATACTACAAGCAAATAGTCTTTGGGATATGTTTGAACCTACTCCTCAAACTCAACTGGATGGTAAAAGAGACAAAATTACGATTGCATATCTCTTTCAAGCATTACCTGAAGATCTAATACTACAAGTGGCAAATTGCAAAACTACAAAAGAAATGTGGGATACATTGAAGATTAAAAATATTGGTATAGATCAAGTACAAAAGGCAAGACTACAAACCCTTAGATAAGAATTTGAAGCACTACAAATGAATGAAGAAGAGTCTATTGATTCATTCACCACAAAATTGACAAGTATTATCTCAAGAATGACTAGCATTGGAACAACAATTGATAACAAAACCCTTGTGTGGAAAATTTTAAATTCCGTACCAGCAAGGAGAGACCAAAAGCAGATCGGAGACTAGAACTAAATATGAAGAGATGGACAGCAGCGGCAGCGATGAATGGCACAGCCCAGTGGCGGCGGCGCTGACGAGAGATGGCACAGGCAGCGGCTGCGGCGCTGGAACAGCAGCAAGGCCGGTGGAATAGCAGCAAGGCCGGTGGACACAGTCACAACAGCAGCGTCGCTGTAGAGAGATGGCACAGCCAGCAGCGGTGGCGGTGGACACATTCACAGCAGCAGCGGCCCTGGGAAGATAGGGCAGTAACAGCGTTGTGGTTGCAGGGGGAAGCCGCTGGATCGCTGAGAGGGAGGGAGGTGGTGGAAGGCAGTGGCGCCGATGGTGGGTTCAACGTCGGAGCGGGAATGGTAGGGCACAACCACAGGAAAAAAAACCTAGGTCAAAAGGCTCTGATACCATAATATGTGGAAAACCTCGTAGGGAATGCATTGTATTACTTAACAATACATAAACACAGATATTACACAATGGTACCCTACACTATACAAAGAGAGCAAAGACAATATAAAACCTATTTAACAGTTTATACAAGGGAAATTTATGCAAAAAACCCCCAAAGTACACTTTTTTTGCGATTAAGTCCCCCATTCATTTTTTTTGCCTAATAAATCCCTCAACCACTAAAATCTCTTTAAAATGGAATTCAGTATCCTTTCAACCGGTAGTGACCGGATAAATTTCCAACGTGGAGGTAACCTATCAAAGAAAACCCAAACAACCGTATTTTTTACCCTAATCTCAAATTTTAACCAAACACCATTTTTTACCCTAATCTCAGTTCGAACCCTTTCGTTCCCAACAGAAGGGTAATCGACGGTGACGGCGACAGCGACCAGTGAGGAGTGCCCTTCAAATCCACGTAAGTTCATTCATCTGTTGTCAATAAGCTGTGCACTTCACGTCGGTGGTAATTTTTGTTTGTTTTCCACAGGATGTCGACATCAGGTAGTGAAAAATTGTTGAAATTGGATGTTAATTACGAAGGTGTGTTTCACTATCCTGGTGGTTTATTACAATACTCTGATGGGTTTTTAAAAACCGAGTCTCTTGATTTTGTGTCTGTTAGCTATCCTGACTTTATTAAGTGGATGCAAGATGTGACTCATCTGCGTACGTTTAATGTATACTATTTGGTTCCTGGTAAGAAATTATGTGGAGGTTTGAGAATCTTGAATGTGATCAAGACCTATTCCAATTTGTTGAACATGGTCTAAGAAATAATGGGAGGATGGTCGTTTATGTAGATGTTTATGATAATGATTTGAGTGAGTTTTTAGGAGAGGATAGTGATTATGATAAAGGGAAGGGAAAACTTGATGAAGCTGATAGTGATGATAGTGACCCAAATTACTTAATGAGTGATGGTGAAGATGATTTGTCAGACTCGGTTTCAGTAGACTTGGAGAATGAGGATGAAGTTCCTGATTTTAACCAAGTAGCCACTGATCAATTTCTAAACAAGATAAGTCTGCTTGAAACAAGGGGTTTTCGGAGTATAGAGGATAGTGAAGGTGAGGATGATGAGCAGATTAGGGAAGAAGTTGAAGACAATGAGGATGAACATGATAGAACCACTAATAGGAACACGATGTACCCTGTGTTTGATCCCTCAATTGATTGGAAGTGTATGAAACCAGTTCTAGGAATGAAGTATGAAAACCCTGCACAACTTAAACATTGTTTGACATGCTATGCAGTCTCAAATGGCTACCAATTATGTTATCTTAAAAATGATTCAAGGAGGCTTGTTGTTAGATGTGGCAAGAAACAAGATGGGTTTCAATGTCCATTTAGGTTGTGGGCGTCATGGAAGAAAGAAGTACAAGGTAATGGAAGTTTTCAAATAAAAACTCTGAAGGATGAACATCTGTGTTGTAGGAATTTTAGCTTTGGTCTATTGGTTACTTCTGCATGGCTTTCCAAGATGTACCTTAGGGAGCTTGTTAGAAATCCTAATATAAAGCTAAAGGACATGCAGGCAGATATTTTGGATAAGTTCATGGTGAAAGTTAGTACCTCCCATTGTTTCAGGGCTAAAAAACTTGCATTGGATGAATTGGATGGTAGCTTGACTGAACACTATGGAAAGGTATGGGATTATGCACATGAGATATTGAGATCAAACCCAGGTAGTTCAGCCAAAGTTGGTGTAATAGGGCAGCCAGATGGGACTACTATCTTTAGTAAGTTCTATATATGTTTTAAAGCTTGCAAGGATGGGTGACCAGCACTACGAAAGGTTATTGGATTGGATGGTTGTTTTTTAAAGGGGGTATGTAAAGGGGAACTACTATCAGCAATAGGCAGAGATGCAAACAACCAAATTTATCCATTGGCTTGGGGAGTTGTTGAAGTAGAGAATAAAGAGAATTGGAAATGGTTCATTGAACACATTGTTGATGATCTTGGATTAGGTGATGGAACAGGAATTTCCATCATTTCAGATCAACACAAGGTCAGTCTCTATTTCATATACACATTCTTCATTTTATTAAGCTTTATTATTCATTACTATTTCATGTACACATTACTTTCCTGGTTTAATAGGGACTTATTGAAGCTGTCAAAGAATTGATCCCATATGCTGAACATAGACAATGTTCAAGGCATATCTATGCAAACTTGAAGAAGAAGCATCCTGGTTTAGAGTTAAGAAACTTGTTCTGGGCTGCTTCAAAGTCAACTGTTAGAGTTGAATTTCTTATGTATATGGAGAAAATCAAATCAATAAGTGAAGATGCATATAATCATTTAATTCAAAGAGACCCTAATACTTGGTGTAGGGCTTTCTTTGAGCCTAATAGATGTTGTGAGGCTGTAGAAAATGGAATCAGTGAGAGTTTTAACTCTATTATCATGGATGCAAGAAGGAAGCCAATCATCACAATGTTGGAGGAAATAAGGTTGTTTGTTATGGAGAGGTTATACAGGATGAGGATGAAATCAGCAGCATGGGATATGGAGGTTTGTCCTATAATAAAGAAGAAAATATTGCAGAGATGTAAACATGTTAGGTAATGTTACTGATTTAATTTTTACTGATTACTGATGTAATGCTACTGATTTACTGATTTAATGGTACTCATTTACATATTTAATGTAGAGATTGGAAAGTGGTACCAAGTGGGGGCAATGTGTTTGAGGTAAAGTCAGTACATGATACAACCTGTGTTGATCTTGATGCAAAGCAGTGCACTTGTAGACTGTGGCAAATATAAGGCATCCCTTGTGTACACGGGGTTGTAGCCATTCATTTGTTAATGATGACCCAATCAACTATGTAAGCCCTTGGTTTAGTGTAGAAAATTTCAGGAGGGCTTATAAGGAGGCAATAAAGCCACTAAATGGTAGCAAAATGTGGATCCAAACAGCATTCTTGAAACCATTGCCACCACGGGAAAGAAGAATGCCAGGTAGCCCTTCCATCAAGAGGAAAAGGCATGAAAGTGAGTCCCAAGGATTATACAGAAAAATTCACTCTCTTGGTAGGATTATGACTTGTAGTAATTGCCATGAAAAAGGGCATAATGCAAGATTTTGTAAGAATGAGAAACGAGCAGCTCCACCAAAGATTTCAAAGCCTAAAGGTAGGCCAAAATCAACTCAACCAACTACAAGGACTGTTAGGAGAGGAAGGGGTGGAAGTGTAGGTAGGCCTAAATCAGCACCACCAACTGAAGGGGTATGTGTTATTTGTTCATACCTTTATTATGTATTTGATTTTAATTGAAAGTTGCTAACTTTCTTTATCTTGTAGAGCTCAAGAGGATGCATAAAAAGAGAGGTTGTTGTACCTAATACTTGGCATGGTGTGTCCATTGAGGAGGGTGACTATGAGGACGTACCTGACTTTGTGGATGTTCCTGTGCAAGAGACCAAAACATTTGCAGAACAAGTATCACAACCTGTTGATTATCCACAAGAAAAACCATCACAACCTTGTCAATCTGAAGCTGCTGCTGCACCAGTTGAGGGATTTGTTACTGCCAAAGCACATCAGCAACGATCTGTTACCCATAAAGAAAAGAGAAGGAGGTCTTCTGAAAGAATACTCAAGAACAAGCTGAGGAAACCAATTTATGATGCAGATGGGGGAGGATCGACTGTTGAGAAGGCCATTCAAGTTCTTCCTTAACATCAAGGCATAGTTGTAGGTTTGGGAAATGGGTAGGTTTGAGAAATAGGTAGGTTTTGACCAACAGTGGGTTCGACTTTTGACAAGAACTGCATTTTTTCTCTTTTTTTTTTGGGGTTTGGCAACAGTGGGTAGGTTTGGCAAGTGCTACACTTTTGACCAACTTGTTTTGGCATTACTTGCCTTCTCAATTGATGTATTTGATTCAATTGGCAGTACTTTAAATATATAGATATGTGTGTTTTGAAAGTGACTTGTCATGTATGTCCATCCTTCTCAAAAGGCACACTACACAGATTATAAAACCAAGCATTGCATCAACTTAAAAACCATTACATTAAACGTTGATACCATTACAAACAATGATCCAAACAAACTACTACCATTACAAACAAACTACTACCATTACAAACAAACTACTACTTTCATTACCTTCCTATCAAAAGTCAAAACAACTACAGCAGATGATGAACATAATCTACCTAAAAACCTCTACAACAACACCACTTCACTACCTTCCTTGAATCACCCCAAAAACATTAGCCCAATGATGAACAATATTGACACAATTAAACACCTCTTCAACACCACCACTTCCATCTTCTTTTTCTTCAAAATACCTTCAAGATGAACGTGTTCCATTTTTGCTTTGCTCACTTCCAACCGCATTTCATAGAGTATCTTTCGGTAACATTCATAACCAATTTCTGGATCAATCCACATAAAGAAATTGCATCTTCTTTGGGGATCCTACAGAGATGAACAAATGAGGAAAATTCCCTCTATTTTACATAATCTTCTCTCAACTAGAAGCAGTAATAAGAAGGGAGTACCTGGTAATTAGGGCATGATAAGAACTTTCTTTCAGGATTCTTGCTCGTCCATGATGTCCACGTTCCTGCAACATCACCACAGTTACATCTACAGTTGCCGTGTACCATGACTCGACTAACTTCCCTTGAGCTCGAATCTCTCGACGTCAACGAAGACATTGCTCCTCCATATCCCCCTGATCGATTCTTGCTCGTCCTTATCCCCCTGATCGATCTCCTTCTTCTTGTTTGACCTAATCCACCAAACCCTAATAAATAAAAAAAATATGTGTTGCCATGTTGGCATCCATGTAATCACATTAATGCCAACTAGAAGCCACGTGGGTCACTACCGGTCACTACTGGTTGAAAGGATACTGAATTCCATTTTAAAGAGATTTTAGTGGTTAAAGGATTTATTAGGCAAAAAAATGAATGGGGGACTTAATCGTAAAAAAAGTGTACTTTGGGGGTTTTTTGCATAAATTTTCCTTTATACAAATTTTTGCATCAATCGAACAATTCTCTGATCTAGACACAATGACACTGGATGAGACTATTGGAAGATTAAAAACATTTGAAGAAAGGGTAAAATTCAAGAAAAACAAACATGCCGAAAGTCTAGATAAACTCTTGTTGACACACGACAACAATTCTGGTCATGGACGTCACTACAACAATATAAACAAGGGAAATACAAAGAAGAAAAACCCACGTTCAAGGATTATAATGAAGAGAAGAAATACAGAAGAGATTTCAGCAAAATAAAATGCTACAACTGCAATAAATATGGACATTATGCCTCACATTGCCGTGAAGGAACTCAAAGATTTCAAAAACTAGAAGAGACGAATTTGATTGAAGAACATTTAGAACCAACTCTTTTATTTGAAAGTTCAAGTTTACAAGATTTTAAAGATGATGAAGAAACACAAGAAGAAGAAGGAATCAACACCTAGTAAGGTTGCTCAAGGAAATATTGTTTTTGTCATTAGGGGGGAATGTTGGAAATATTGACAAAAACAAATAAGTATAGGATTTATTATGTAAATAGTTTAAAGTAAGTTATTGATTATGTAATTATAGAAAGTGGAAGGACCAAAATAACACTTAGTTAAAACCGAAGGGGTGTGTCTATTCGAAAAGACATAATCGTTCTTGAAAGGGTTCCATGAAGAGTTGCAACCTTTCGTCGTACCTCTTAGACTAGTATAAACAGGAACCTTATTTCAAGATTGTAATGTGTGAATTCAGTTTGATTAATAAAGAAGTTAGTTTGATTATTCAAGATCCTGTGTATTATAATGAATAATCTCTATTTTCTCTATATTTTATTAAATAGATTAATGAGGAATTTATACAAAAAACAGGACACTAATCTAGGAAAGTAATGAAAGCTAAATCCCTACAATTAAGCCTGTCAATTTTATGTACAATTGGTGACAGCTAGCAAATCTCTATCATTTTTGTCTACACTCCCCCTCAAGCTTGGCTGTAGATATGGATGAGACCAAGCTTGCTTATAAGAAATTTATGGGAGATCTCAGATAGCCCCTTTGTGAGTATATCAGCAAGTTGTTGAGATGTTGGAACATATTCAATGTTGATGATGTTCCCATCTATTTTTTCTTTGATAAATGCCGATCTATTTCCACATGTTTAGTTCTATCGTGATGAATAGGACTGTGAGCTATTTTGATAGTAGATCAATTATCACAATAGAGTTGCATAGGCTCGACAAGATCAATCTTCAACTATTTCATAATTCTTCTTATCCATAGAAGTTCACAGATTCCTAGGGCCATGGCTTTATATTCTGCCTCTGCACTGCTCCAAGACACCACAAATTGTTTTTTGCTACGCCAAGTTACTATGTTACCCCACACTAAGGTACAACATCCAGATGTTGATCGTCTATCATCAATAGCTCCAGCCCAACCTGCATCAGTATACGCTTCCACATTTCGCTTATCTGTCTTAGCAAAGAACAAGCCTTTTCCAGGTGTTTGCTTCAAGTACCGTAAGATTCTGTAAACTGCATTAAGATGACTTTCACATGGAGCATGCATGCATATACTGACTCACTAGACTCACTGCATAGGAAATGTCTGGTCGTGTATGCGATAGATAGATAAGCTTTCCGACAAGTTGTTGATAACGTTTTGTGTCAACCGGTTTTCCTTGAAACAACTTTCGTTTATTACCAAGTTCATTTGGAGTATTACTTGGTTTGCAACCTAGCATTCCAGTTTCTTCTAACAGGTCCAAGGTGTACTTCCTTTGAAAAACAGAAATACCCCTTCTGCTCCTTGCAAACTCCATCCCTAGGAAATACCTCAATGTTCCGAGATCTTTAACTTTGAATTCTTGAGCCATCAGATGTTTGATTCTCATTGCTTCTTTGCTATCATTTCCGGTAACAATTATATCATCAACATATACAATGAGAATTGTAATCTGATTATTTACAGAATGCTTTACAAACATAGTATGGTCCACCTGTCCTTGAACGTATCCAGATTTCTTAATTACCTTTGAAAATCTCTCGAACCAAGCACGCGGGGACTGTTTTAAACCATACAAAGACTTGTTGAGTTTACACACAGTTGTACCTCCTGATTTTTCTTGAAATCCAGGGGGCTGGTCCATAAACACAACTTCTTCAAGTTCACCATTTAAGAAAGCATTCTTTATGTCAAGCTGATATATAGGCCAATCGGAATTAGCAGCTAGTGAAAGGAGAAATCTAATAGTATTGAGTTTTGCAACAGGAGCAAACGTTTCCGTGTAGTCAATTCCATAGGTTTGAGTGAAACCTTTCGCCACTAAACGGGCCTTGTATCTTTCAACTGAACCATCAGCTTTAAATTTAATTGTGAATAGCCATTTGCACGCGACTATGGTTTTTCCTTCTGGTAACTCTACCAAGTTCCAAGTATTATTTTGCCTGAGTGCATGAATTTCATCTAAAACAGCAGCTTTCCATTCGGGAACAAGAAGTGCTTCTTGAATATTCCTGGGAAATTTTATGCTAGATAATCTAGAAGTGAAAGCATGGAATGAAGCTGATAAATTTGAGTAAGAGATGAATTTACAGATCGGGTGTTTTGTACAATTTCTTACACCTTTTCTGGTAGCAATTGGTATATCCAAATCAGGAATAGAACTAGATGTACCAGACTGATTTTGTGAATGAGTGTTACGTGACTCCATTTGAGGATCTACCATCGATTCATCTTCTTGGTCGTGATTAAGATTCATGGTTTCGTTTTCTAGTTGAGAACGCTTCCGTCTATTGTAAACTTGGAAATCTTTTTCTGTATGTTCTGTTGAAACTTCACACATATCCCTTGTTGAACCCTCCTCAAGTACTTGAGGATTTGGTTGAATTGGTTTTATAGCTTCTTCAAGTGATTGAGATTCAAGAGTTTTCCAAGGACAACAAACTTCATCTTGAGTTTTACCTTGAAGAGTAGGTGATGAGTAATAGGGAGTATCCTCAAAAAAGGTAACATCACAGGAGACGTAGGTCTTTTTTGTAAGAGGACAGAAACATCGGTAACCTTTCGGAAATGGAGCATACCCTACGAAGATAGTTTTGATTGCACGGGGATCAAGTTTACTACGATTGTGCTCATGGACATGAACAAAGGCTGTGCAGCCAAAAGTTCTTAAGGGAAGAGTATTGGATGAAATCATGTGAGCATATGTTTTAGATAGACGAGACAAAGGTGTCTCAAACCGGATAACACGACTCGGTAGGTGGTTGATAAGATATGTAGCAGTTAGAATCGCATCCCCCCAAAGATATTCGGGTACATTCATAGTTACATAAGAGCACGAGTTACTTCCAATAGATGACGATTTTTTCTTTCCGAGACTCCATTTTGTTGAGGAGTATCAACACATGAACTTTGATATACAATTCCATTTTCCAAACAACAAATAATTCCCAAGAATAGAATTAAAGTATTCTTTTCCATTATCGGTAGGAAGAGTTCGAATATCTTTTTGAAATTGAGTTTGGATCATCTTATGAAAGGATTTGAATACATGGCTTGTTTTGTTTTTGTGACCAAGTAGATAAACCCAAATAACTCGTGTGTGAACATCAATGAACGTGAGAAACCATTTTTTACCATTGGATGTGGTTACCTTTGAAGGTCCCCATATATCACTATGTATTAACGAAAATGGTTCAGATGATTTATAAATTTTCGGAGATAAAGAGACACGAGTGTGTTTAGCTAGTTGACAGATTTCACAATCAATGGAAATATGGCTCTTATTAGTGAATAGAGATGGATATAATCTTTTTAAATAGGAAAAATTGGGATGGCCAAGACGATGATGCCATAACATTATTTCCCTAGTACTAAAAACAGAATCAGAAGCAACAACACTCTAATGGACTTTCAACTGATTTTCAGATAAAGAGTTCTTAAAGCAATAAAGGTCACCATGAATCTTAGCACTGCCAATCGTCTTCCCCGATGATAGGTCCTGAAATTGACATAGAGATGGAGAGAATTTAGCCAGACAATTATTATCACGTGTGAGTTTGCGAATAGAGATCAAGTTACAGTTTAATGCATGAACATGGAAAACAGATTTGAGTTTCAGGTGCGATGATAGATGAATATCACCTATACCAACAAGTGGAATCAAAGAACCATCAACAATTCGAACTGTAATATTAGTAGAACATGGAGAGTATGAACAAAAAACATCAGGGCTACCCGTCATATGATCAGAGGCCCCGGAATCAATTATCCATGTGTGTAAGACATTACTGGAAGAATTATGAACAGAATTTGCGTTACCAGATTGGGACATTGAACATGACCTGGACGGCGGAGAGATGTGTGTTGATGATAGATTGAGAAGCTGGTAGAGATGATCAACTTGTTCCTTGATGAACGGAATAGATTCGCTTGTCATTTCGGGATCTGATTTAGAGTGAAAAGCACGTCCTTCGGATGATTGTCGGTTCTGCGAATTTGCTGGCTTTCCATGGAGGACCCATCACTTCTCTTTGAGTATGGCCAGGACGATTGCAATGATCACACCATGGTCGTCTACCAGAATGACGTTGTCCAGTGGAATGAAATTTTTTGGACGCCAATGCAGAAACTTCTAGAGTAGGTGAAGGTGAATCATCATTGAGCATTACCTTACGACGGACTTCTTCACGACAGACTTCAACAAAGGCTTTTTCAGTGGTAGGAAAATGGTCTCGAAATACAACACGACCACGTACCTCATCAAGGCTTCGATTGAGTCCAGCCAAGAAATCGAAGACTCGTTCTTTTTCAAGATTGAGTCGTTGTTTCACACTGCATTGAGCACATGGAGAATCTTCTTCAAAGAATAGATCTAATTCTTGCCAAAGGTCTTGTAGATCAGAAAAGTATTGTGTTATCGAACTAGTACCTTGCTTCATCTCTTTTAATTTTGAACACAATTCAAAGATCTGACAAGCATTACCAAGATCAGAGTACATGCGCCGTGTAGCATCCAAAACTTCCTTGGTTGTTTTGAACCAAAGATAACGACGACTGATATTTGGTTTCATTGAATTTATGGGCCATGCAAGAACAATAGAATTTTCAGCCATTCACGTAGTATACGAAGATTCTGTTGATTTAGGAGTCGGAAGATCACTAGTAATGTGTCCCAACTTTCCTCGGCCACAGATAACAATTTTGACAGATTGTGCCCACTGGAGATAATTGTTACCATTCAATCTATGGGATGTTATTTGAAAAGAAGAATTTACACTCCCGGAAAAAGGAGCAGAAGGGCCATGGGGCAGAATTTTGGATGTGTCAGTAGGATTTTCGCTGACGGTAACCATTTTTGAAGAGATTGAAGTATGAAATGAAAATTTTGGACAAAGGATTCTTGCTTGGAAGAACACAGCAACGAAAGGAAAATCTGAAACAAAGGAACCTTATGGCTTTGATACCATATTCTAATGAATAATCTCTATTTTCTCTATATTTTATTGAATAGATTAATGAGGAATTTATACAAAAAAAACAGGACACTAATCTAGGAAAGTAATGGAAGCTAAATCCCTACAATTAAGCCTGTCAATTTTATTTACAACTGGTGACAGCTAGCAAATCTCCAACAGCTAGCAAATCTCTATCATTTTTGTCTACACTGTGCAAAGAATTATTGGTGTTTATACGGATCCCTTTTCCCAACAGGGTCTTTTATTGAACTGTTTTGGTTACCATAGAAACATAAGCTAAGGGTGGTCATTACTTGAGGGGTCATTAACAACGTTAAAAAAATATATTTTTTTCAATATCAGAAGCTTTTATTGAACTGTTTTGGTTACCATATAAATTAAAGTCTAGGTTGCTTGTTGGAGGAAGCTCCTGCAAATGTCGAAGATTTTGACAAACGTCAATTGGTGGAGCAAAAGTTATAATTCTTAAGGAAAATTGTAGTCATAGAAGTGTGATTTTTGTTATAAGGTTTATATGAGTTTACTTTGAGGAATCGAATGCTAACGGGGTTGGCTCCAGCCAACATTTCTGATTTCTCTTGCAAATTCTTCATCACTCCTCCATGCAGATTTGTCCTCTGATAAATAAAACAAGTAGACGTTAATCATGTTCGTTGTAGGACTGGTCGGTAGCTCTCCCAAGGGTTAATTACCCTATTTATCATATCGAAGAAATGATTTCTGTTCTCATTTTAGTACCTTTGATAACTTGCGGCATAGGGTATTTAACAAGTCCCTCTCCATTTGTTTTAGAAACTGCTTTTAAAATCTCAAAAGGGATCTTTTCTTGAAATCCTTCGAGTAATGACCACTAAGGAAACTTAAATCCTCCTTTATAAATCTTTAATCTCGGAGTCTTCATGCTCACACAAACACATAAACACTTGCCTAGTTTATATATATATATATATATATATATATATATATATATATATATATATATATATTCAACTTCCATGGAGTCCAATACTAGATTGGAATCCTGGAGTCCGCCCATGTTTGCCTATTATTAATGTGTTAAATTTAAATTATAGACATGTCTTAATAAAACAATGGTGTTTGGTAACAAAAGGGTGATATTGGTATATGAGTAATAATTAACAACAATCAAATAAAAGTTTCTATTTTTATCTCCTACAATCATTCCTTTTATATTTCATCAATTTCTCCTACAATTTTAAAACGTCATCTCTCTCTCTCTCTCTCTCTCTCTCTCTCTCAAATTTTCTCTCTATATCTTAAGCATCACTTGTTGAATCGAACATGTACAAGTACATAGAGATAATTTCAATGTAATATTATAATTCTTTTGTTAAAAATATATAAGAAACAATAATCTTGAAGCAACTAAACATGTTCATATACCTGCACCAGTTGAACATGTTCCTGCAGCAACTGAACATGTTCCTATACTAAATCATACCATGTAGCAACTGAACATGTTCATATACTCGTACTAGTTGAACATGTTTTTGCTACAACTGAACATGTTGATATACGAAACTATATCATGTAGCAACTATACATGTTCATATACGAAACTATATCATGTAGCAACTGAACATGTCATATACGTATTTGAACATGTGCATACGTAGTAATATAACTCGACAATAAAAAAAATAATAAATTTGATATGATTTTCAATTAAAAAAAGATGTGGAAAAAGATACGAGAACTAGAAAGAGAAAAATGAAAGAATATTTTGTTTTATGTTATAGAATCTAAATATGGAAGATATGCTAATATTTAGGGGATGATTTTAATTTAATTATCATTTAAATTTAAAAATGTTTGACAATACCCTTTTTCCTATTGAAACAAACAGGGTGGAACTACAGGACTTCACTCTAAGTTAGGACTAGGGGTGAGTGACGGGTACCATTTCCCGAACCCGAACTGGTACCGGTACCGACCGATACCAAATTAATATATTCGTTTCGGTATTCGGTTTTTAAATAGCTAAAATTGGGTATTCGGTACTCTCGGTTCGATATCGGTTTTTAAATTAGCTAAAATTCGGTATTCGGAACGGAACCGACACCATATAAAATTATACGGTTTGGTATTCGGTTTTTTCAAAACTAATAATTCGGTTTCTGTATTTTCGGGATCAGTACCGGTTCGGTACGGTACGATACCGAGCTCACCCCTAGTTAGGACTCCATGGAACCCAACCCTATATATATATATATATATATATATATATATATATATATATATATATATATATATATATATATATATATATATATATATGTATATATATATATATGTAGGGTCGAGATCCATGGAAAACTATATTAGACTGGAATACTGGAAAACCATATCAAATGTACATGTTCATTATGATAAAATTTTAAATTTCATGTAAGATTTTAATATACATATGTTCAAAATTGCATTATGATTAACTAATTCATATCATTTACATGTTAATTAAGACAAAATGTTTAATTTCATGCAAAAATGTGTAATATACACATGTGCATGCATATTGCACAGTTGAACATGTGCATATTGTTATTTAGCATGAAATGGAACATTTTATCCTAATGAACATGTAAATGATGTGAACTAGTCAATAATAATGCACATTTGACCATATGTATATTGTAGTTGTGCATGAAATTTAACATTTTACCGTAATGAACATGTACATTTAATATGGTTTTCCGGTACTCCAGTCAAAAATGGTATTGCATAGATCTTGAACCTATATATATATATATATATATATATATATATATATATATATATATATATATATATATATATATATATATATATAGAATATGGTTCGAGAGAGTACCACTCATTATGCAGCGCACCAGAAGGTACCATTTTTAAAAAAGTTTTTTTTTTTAATTTTTTTTCATAAACATGTTTTAATTAACATTATGAAGATCATATGTAAATTTCACACACATTCACATCTCCTAGCTCCTAAAAAGTGATGTGAACGCACATTTACATAATTTTGAACATATGTGAACGTGCATTTATGTGATGAATAATTTCATGCACTTAGAGTGTTCGAATTTGCGTGAAATTTGTATATCATCTGTGTAATTTTAATTAAAACATGTTCATGAAATTTTTTTCCAAAATATTACTTTAAAGAGTGGTACTCACTTGAACCTATATATACATATATATATATATACATATATATATGTATATATATATATATATGTATATATATATATATGTATATATATATATATAAATATGTATATATATATATATATATATATATATATATGTATATATATACATACATATATATATATTATATATTAATAGATAATACATTATATATACATATATACATATTATATATAGATACATATATATACATATATATATAGATACATATATATACATATACATATATATACATATATATATATGTGTATATATACATAATATATATATATATATATATATATATATATATATATATATATATATATATATATATATATATATATATATATATATATATATATATATATATATATATATATATATATATATATATATATAGAGTATTCGGTGTTGTCCTATTTCCTTGTATATAGACTTGGCTTTTAAGTTGAGTCTCGGAGTAAATGGCACAAACACCCTCAATACTTAGATTATTTATACATCATTGTAGCGGGGCTATGAAACACACAACACTCCAACACTAAATACGAGACTATGTAGTCTCAGCGCCTAACATTAACATGTAAACACACAGACGCAAACACACAATCGCACACTGCAAGAACTGCACATATCTTCCTGTTTTAAATCATTTTCTAGCAATAAAATCAAAGGATTAAAGGCGATTGATGCATCTAAATGAAAAACACACACGCATATATATGAATATGTTGCCAAGGTCGAAGACCAATTGGCCTTCTTGACTATTTTTATGGACAAAACATATGCTAAACACACATGGGCATCACAAAATTTGCTGCACTTATTTTCTATTTTTATCACAGCACCAAACAGAGCATTGATACTTCTATTTTAACTCATTTTACAGCAGCAAATGGATGCATTAAGGTCGAATTTGGCACACCAATGATCAACAAACATTCAAAGAATGATAATGGGTCAAGACCGAAGGCCAAGGGCCTTCTTGGCCTAAGTTACGGACCAAGAATAAAACAAGAACAGTGTCACACCCTGCTACCCCGGTTGGCAGCGAGGCGTGACGAGTGCGGAAGCGTAACCATAATCATAATGAACGACCACTATATGGACGTTTTTAAAATACATCGTTAAAACTTTAAGGCATAGTAATGTTTTACATGAGAAATGAAGTTCGCACAAATACAGAGATTTAATTACATAATTAAAATATCCAAAATAATGCAGCTAAATCTCCATTAAATTGAATATGCATGCGACTCCATGGATGCGGAAGCTTGAAAGTAAAATACGTCCGAGGCATACTTGCCTTAATTTCCTGAAAATACACGCTAAAATACGTCAACAAAAATTGTTGGTGAGCTCATAGGTTTACACGTAAATCTGACTCGTATGGACAACAATAATAGAGATTGAATTTATAAAATCATAAATTCCTTGTTATGTATTACATATAAACCATCATGCAACCGAAGCTTAATTTAAAATAAGTTTGCTCTGTGCAGTATTCCCATACGTAATACCGTTTGTTGAATATATATGCACCCGCTGTTAGCCAATCCAACTAACCCGAGTGGGGGACATGACTCCCAATAGATCTATCCACAATATATTCGCGCTTACAAATAAATGCAATTAACGGTTCATGATATCAGAGCTAATGGAACCCAATATGTAATACATAATAGAAATGAAGATATTTCCGTGTCCATATAAAAACGAAGCATGTATTTCATCCCCAAAACATAACAGTGTGAAAATAGGGGCTATGAGAACTCACCGGAATTGCGATGACAAAAATCTAACGTAAAAAGCTTTAAGCGTAAATTGACGGATGATGCACCGAGCGAGATTAAACGGGTCCTAAATGATAATAAGGACTTAATATCTCTAATATATAGTGATATATACATATTTATAGATTTTTATGTCTTAAATCACCCAACATTACAAGTTTATAAATAAAATTTGCTTAAAACGTCAAGTTTATATATATATATATATAATTTTCCAGCTTTTTCGGAGGTTTTTCATTCTAATTTGAGGCTGTTTTTGACCAAGCTCCAAAATGTTTTAGACTTTGGTTTTCTAGGACATTAAACTACTATATACAAAGGATTTTTAGAATCAAGAACGGCCATTTTTCGAGTTGTTTAGGTTGGTGAAAAAGCTCGTTAAAAACGCTATGTTGGCCATTTTTGATCTGTCAAACTTTCGGTTTCCCAAATAATTTCTGGGGGTCTTAAACTTCAAAATAAATTATGAAAAATTACAGATCTATAGTTAAGACATAGATCTAACTTTTGAGACAAGAATCAACTCATTTCGTTGAGTTATGAGTTAGTTATGATTTTTCAAAGTCGATATAAAGTTTCTGCCGAATATCCGTAGTTTATAAACTTAAAACAACTTATGATTCTTGTTGTTTATTCAAAGACTACTTGTATAAAAGTTATAAAAGTTATATAACACATATATAACACATGTTTTCATAATATTAACATGTTTATAATGTGTTCATATATTCATATGCACATTTAAAGAAACAACTTAAAAATAAAAACTAGAAACTTATAAACTTGAGTTTTTATGAAATTTGTTGTTGTTGGTGATTATATATATTATGCAAGACTTATATAAACATGATTATAAGATGATATAAGTTAGTATTTACTTACTTTGATGTATTTGGCAGATGATTTTGAGTAGAAATTGAAATTCTTGCAAGGTATGCACCAAAACTCTTGAAGAACACCAAGAACACTTGAAGAACACTTGAATGAACAATTTTTGTGATGTGTGTGAGCCTTGGCCGGATCTTATAGGAGAGAAAGAGAGGTTTTTGGTGTGAATAAATTGAATGAATTGCCTTCCTATTTATAGAGAAATGTTTGGTCTTTCAAATGATGAAAGGCATGGGAGACAAAAGTTGAGTGCACTTTTTAATAAAATGATGGTGTTTAAAGTAATATTATTTAAATAAAAGTCAAACTCTAATACACCATATGGCCTATTGGCCGGCCCTTGTGTGTATATACATGTATTTCCATTTTTTTTGTATAAATGTATTTAGAAATGTATTCTTGTATTTTCCTTTTCTTGAAATTTTATAAATACTTATGGATGTATTGTTTTAATGAATTGTTTTAGTCTTGCATAATTAATGTTAAGTAATTGTATTAGTGTATGATTAGTGTTACTAATCATAATTTAATTATATACTTAGTTGAATTAATCCCTCATATCGTAAATTGATCGGATTAATTAATTTCCCGATTCGTCGCACCGATGAATTTGATTCAAATTGAGTTGAATTTTCTAAAAAACCTTGTTAATCACTTGATTAATTTCTAATGACCACTGATTAGGCTATAATTGGCTATTAAATACAGATTAGGGCATTATTGATAACCTGGTTTAGTGCCGGATGTTACAGTCTCCCCCTGTTAAGGGAATTTCGTCCCGAAATTAGCTCGTGTTCTCCACTTCTTGAGTACTTGAGAATAGGTGAGGGTATTTTTCCCGGAACTGACCTTCGCGTTCCCATGTAAACTCAGGACCTCGCTTAGAGTTCCATCTGACTTTTATTATCGGGATCCGGCTATGCTTTAGTTTCTTGACTTCTTGGTCCATTATTTCTACAGGTTGTTCAATGAAGTTCAACTTATCGTCTAATTCCAACTCGTCCATGGGTATAACGAGTGATTCATCAGCCAGAAACTTCTTAAGATTGGACACGTGGAAGGTATTATGAACGTTACTAAGTTCTGGGGGCAGATCGAGTCGGTAAGCTACCGGGCCAATTCTTTTGGTGATCTTGAATGGTCCGATATAACGAGGATTGAGTTTTCCTCGTTTCCCAAAACGGATTACGCCCTTCCAAGGCGAGACGTTTAACATTACTTGATCTCCCTCTTGGAACTCCAAATCCTTCCGTCGAATGTCTGCATAACTTTTCTGCCGATCCCGCGCGATTATTAACCGGTTACGAATCTGGGCTATCTTTTCTGTAGTCTCTTGGATAATCTCAGGTCCGGTAATTTGACTATCTCCTACTTCAGCCCAACAAAGTGGCGATCGACACTTTCGTCCGTAGAGTGCCTCGAATGGGGCGGTCTTAATACTTGAGTGATAGCTGTTATTATAGGAAAACTCCACTAATGGCAGGTGCCTGTCCCAACTTTTGCCAAAGTCGATAACACATGCCCTTAGCATGTCTTCCAACGTCTGAATCGTCCTTTCACTCTGACCATCCGTTTGCGGGTGATAGGCTGTGCTCATATCTAGGCGTGTACCCAGTGCTTCTTGCAATGACTGCCAAAATCTTGATGTGAACCGGCTGTCCCTGTCTGATATAATTGATACAGGTACTCCATGTCTTGAGACGACTTCTTTAAGATAGATTCGTGTTAAGTTATCCATCTTATCAGTCTCCTTGATTGGCAGGAAATGTGCGGTTTTGGTGAGTCGATCCACAATCACCCAAATAGTGTCATATCCTCCAGAAGTTTTTGGCAACTTGGTGATGTTTTCCCACTTCCACTGGGGTATTTCTGGTTGAATCAGTAATCCTGATGGTTTCTGGTGCTCAGCTTTAACCTTCAAACATGTTAAGCACTTGCTGACATAGGTAGCAATGTCAGCCTTCATGTTTGGCCACCAGTACATTCCTTTCAAGTCGTGGTACATCTTATCTGACCCTGGATGAATAGCATATCTTGTTATGCCCTTCACCCATGACCAGCTTCCTTACTCCTCCGAGTTTTGGTAGCCAAATTCTGCCCATGAAGTATCGAGATCCATCTGGCTTGATTTCCAACTGCTTATCCATACCTCTCAAGGCTTCATCCAGTAGATTACCCTCCTTGACTGCTTCTTCTTGTGCCTTGCGGATTTGAGAGTTTAGGTTTGACTGTATAATCATGACCAAAGCTCGAACTCTTAATGGCTTAACCCGTTCCTTTCGGCTTAGGGCATCAGCCACGACATTCGCCTTCCCCGGATGATAACGAATTTCCCAGTCATAATCGCTAAGTAGTTCAACCCAACGACGCTGTCTCATATTTAACTCTTTCTGATTCAGAATATGCTGAAGGCTTTTATGGTCTGTGAACACCGTGCATTTAGTTCCATACAGGTAGTGCCTCCATATTTTGAGAGCAAACACCACTGCTCCAAGCTCTAAGTCATGAGTCGTATAATTCACCTCGTGAATTTTGAGCTGTCGTGATGCGTAGGCAATGACTTTATCCCTTTGCATGAGCACACAACCTAATCGATTGTGTGAGGCATCACAGTAGACCACAAAATTTTCAGTCCCTTCAGGTAAGGACAGAATTGGTGCACTACACAACCTTTGCTTTAACTGCTGAAACGCCTTTTCTTGCTCTTCACCCCAGATATACTTCACATCCTTCCGAGTCAATTCTGTTAAGGAACCTGCTATTTTTGAGAAGTTTTCGATAAATCGCCTATAATAACCGGCAAGTCCTAGAAATTGGCGGATTTCCGTTGGGGTTCTAGGAGTCGCCCAGTTCTTTATGGCCTCGATTTTTGATGGATCAACCTGGATTCCCTGGCTGTTGATCACATGTCCAAGGAATTTAACTTCTCGCAACCAAAATTCACATTTTGAAAATTTGGCGTATAACTGTTCCTTCTCTAACAACTCCAAGATCAGCTTAAGATGTTGTTCATGCTCCTCCTTATTTCTGGAATAGATGAGAATATCGTCTATGAACACTATTACAAATTTGTCCAGATATGGTTTACACACTCGATTCATGAGGTCCATGAATACGGCTGGTGCGTTGGTCAAACCGAATGGCATTACCTGGAATTCGTAATGTCCATATCGAGTTTTGAATGTTGTCTTGGGAATGTCTTCTTCCCGAACCTTTACTTGATGATAACCAGATCGCAGATCAATCTTAGAGTAGAAGCTAGATCCCTGTAGTTGGTCAAATAGGTCATCAATTCTGGGAAGAGGGTAGCGGTTCTTTACCGTTAACTTGTTTAGTTCTCGGTAGTCTATGCACATTCTGAAGGATCCGTCTTTCTTTTTAACGAACAAGACCGGAGCTCCCCAAGGTGAGGAACTTGGTCGAATAAATCCTTTATCCATCAACTCTTGTAATTGATTGGATAGCTCTTGCATCTCAGAAGGGGCGAGTCTATATGGGGCTCTTGCGACCGGTGCAGCTTCCGGCACCAAATCGATTTGAAACTCTACTTGCCTATTTGGCGGAAGTCCAGGCAAATCTTCCGGGAAGACCTTCGGATAGTCACAAACCACTGGAATATCCTCGAGTCGCTTCTCCTTCGACTCTTTTTCTACAATTTGCACCAGTACTGCATGACAACCTTTCCTAAGGCACTTTAATATTCTTAGGCCGGATATGACATTCAATCGGTTCTTTCTTTCTCCTTGGACCGTTAGGAACTTCTTCTTGTGGAGTGGTATCCGTACCACTTTCTTACCACACAAAATCTCGGCATGATTGTGTGATAACCAATCCATACCAACTACTACATCAAAACTTCCGAGTTCTATAGGCATCAAGTCTATCTTAAAGGGATGATCTGCCAGCTTCAGTGTGCATTCCTTAATGATACTACTTGCCTCTATTATTTTACCGTCAGCCAGTTCTATAGTATAAGAGTTGTCTAAGGGAAAAGGAGTGGCATTCAATTGCTTACTAAACTTATTAGATATAAAGCTCCTATCAGCCCCAGTATCAAAGAGTACGTAAGCATAAATGTCATTTAAAAGAAACGTACCTGATACTACGTGGGGATCTTGACGAGCGTCACCTGCTCCTAACACAAAAGCTCTCCCCTGAGCTCCTCCACCATTCCTCAATTTCGGGCACTCACTCTTGAAGTGCCCAGTAACTCCACATTCAAAGCAGCCTCTTTGATTGCCGCCATTGACGCCCGGGGTTCCAAACTTACAGTCTTTGGTCATATGGCCAATACGCTTGCATTTTCCACAAGTTGGGCAGGGACCCTTGTTGTGATGAAAGGTGCATTGGGTGCAGAAAGGCTTGGTACCCGTGTAGCCTTTCCTTGACTCAGTTCCTGCTGCGTAGGCCTTGATGGTCTCGGGCTTCTTGGATTGTGAACCCGTATTCTTCCCAGACTTGTCTTCCCACTTTCTCTTGTTTTCCCTGGCTTTGGCTTCATTCCTCCGGGACACTTGATCCATTAAATTGTTTGCCATCCTGATGGCATCATGTATGGTGGATGGGTTTGAGGCAGTCACATTACCTTGAATTTGAGGAGCGAGTCCCCAAATGTAACGTTCGATTTTCTTGTACTCCGGGGTCACCATCTGAGGGCATAGAGTACTCAGTTCATGAAATCGGTTGGTGTACCCCGCTACATCCGTTCCCTTCATCGACAGGTTCCAGAAATCCGATTCCATCTTCTGGAGTTCGTTTCTCGGACAGTACTCGTCTGTCATCATTTGCTTTAACGCGGACCATGTGAGCTGGTAGGCTTCATCAATACTTACAGACTGGACATAGGAATTCCACCATGTGAGGGCGCTATCTTGTAGAGTGTGAGTGGCGAACTTCACCTTATCTCCTTCAGCACATCCGCTGACACGAAAGACAGATTCTAACTTCTCGAACCACCGTATCAAGCCAACGGCTCCCTCGGTTCCGTTGAAGTACCGGGGTTTGCAACTTAAAAATCCTTTAATTCCACACCCTTTTGCGTAAATTTCTGTTCCCCCCGTGGTGCGACTAGCACCACCATCTCCATTAGCTGAGCTATTCCTATTTGCCTCATACGTGGCTATAGCGGCAGCCACTCTTTGTGCGACTAGCTCTTCAATGTCGGCAGCGTTCATTGCTCGTTTCGGCGACATTATCTTAAAATTTTAAAGAAAAAGCATAGTGTAAGAAGTTGAATCTTAAAGAGGTAAATTTTCCTTAAAGCACAATACTATAATCATCAAACACAATTTCATAAATAACTTGCAATTTTTCATTAATCATTCAAAATTTTCTTACATTAGGGGCGGGTTATTAGCCAAAAATTTTTGTCCTATACTATTACATGATATTTTTCCTACTATTACAAAGATCGATAGAAGTGCACTAAGTGTGGGAGTGATCAGGGGTCTCTCCCTTTTCCATCGCGTTGAGGCGCTGAGTCAGCTCCTCGATCCGAGCTTGGCTTTCGGCTAGTTGCTGCCGAAGCTCATTCAGGCCATCCTGTTGGATGGTGAGAGCATGCTGGTTAGCCCAGTAGATGTTGGAGTTTTGTAACTCCTCCCGCTCTAAACGAGCGATCATCCCCCCGATATCTTGGTTAAGGGACCGAATCTGGTGATCATGCCTGGTAGACCGTGCTACCAAGAGTGGTATGGTTTGTTCGGTAGGCTCTTGGGTGAGTGTCGGGACAGATGCGGAGGATGGTCCTGCTATCTCGAAGTTGGGAGGAATTCCCTCCATCTGCTTCCATTCGCGGAGGGTCTCCGGTATCCAGCCCCATCGCCGGGCGTCTACCCGTCGGTGTGGTGGTAGGGGATTGGGCTGGGGAGTCGGGACAGGAATAGACTCCCTTCTTGGTGGGTTCACCCGCTTTCGGGGTGTGTACAACATTTTGGGGCCGTTAGGGTAAGGCCTATACGACTTATATGACGGCTCGGCTGGGTGGTATGGAACGCGAGCAGGAACCGTTGGGGGCAATGGATCTTCTTCCTCCATCGGCTCCTCTTCCGTCTCCTCCATTGGATGTTCCGAGGGGTCCTCTTCTTCCGATGTTTCTTCTTCGGGGAAAATCTCAGTGGCCGTGGGGCTCGCAGGAGTGTACTCCTCCTCTGAATCCGATAAGATGATGGTTTCCTGATGGGACATGATTTCTGCTATCAGGGTCCATTCATAGTCTTTTAGTTAGTTACAAGATATTTTCAAAATCAGTAAAATTTAAGTGCAGTTATAGTCTAGGGTACTAATGCAACCTAGTTCACTATAACTATGGCTCTGATACCAATCTGTCACACCCTGCTACCCCAGTTGGCAGCGAGGCGTGACGAGTGCGGAAGCGTAACCATAATCATAATGAACGACCACTATATGGACGTTTTTAAAATACATCGTTAAAACTTTAAGGCATAGTAATGTTTTACATGAGAAATGAAGTTCGCACAAATACAGAGATTTAATTACATAATTAAAATATCCAAAATAATGCAGCTAAATCTCCGTTAAATTGAATATGCATGCGACTCCATGGATGCGGAAGCTTGAAAGTAAAATACGTCCGAGGCATACTTGCCTTAATTTCCTGAAAATACACGCTAAAATACGTCAACAAAAATTGTTGGTGAGCTCATAGGTTTACACGTAAATCTGACTTGTATGGACAACAATAATAGAGATTGAATTTATAAAATCATAAATTCCTTGTTATGTATTACATATAAACCATCATGCAACCGAAGCTTAATTTAAAATAGGTTTGCTCTGTGCAGTATTCCCATACGTAATACCGTTTGTTGAATATATATGCACCCGCTGTTAGCCAATCCAACTAACCCGAGTGGGGGACATGACTCCCAACAGATCTATCCACAATATATCCGCGCTTACAAATAAATGCAATTAACGGTTCATGATATCAGAGCTAATGGAACCCAATGTGTAATACATAATAGAAATGAAGATATTTCCGTGTCTATATAAAAACGAAGCATGTATTTCATCCCCAAAACATAACAGTGTGAAAATAGGGGCTATGAGAACTCACCGGAATTGCGATGGCAAAAATCTAACGTAAAAAGCTTTTAGCGTAAAGTGACGGATGATGCACCGAGCGAGATTAAATGGGTCCTAAATGATAGTAAGGACTTAATATCTCTAATATATAGTGATATATACATATTTATAGATTTTTATGTCTTAAATCACCCAACATTACAAGTTTATAAATAAAATTTGCTTAAAACGTCAAGTTTATATATATATAATTTTCCAGCTTTTTCGGAGGGTTTTCGGCCTACTTTGAGGATGTTTTTGACCAAGCTCCAAAATGTTTTAGACTTTGGTTTTCTAGGACATTAAACTACTATATACAAAGGATTTTTAGAATCAAGAACGGTCATTTTTCGAGTTGTTTAGGTTGGTGAAAAAGCTCGTTAAAAACGCTATGTTGGCCATTTTTGAGCTGTCAAACTTTCGGTTTCCCAAATAATTTCTGGGGGTCTTAAACTTCAAAATAAATTATGAAAAATTACAGATCTATAGTTAGGACATAGATCTAACTTTTGAGATAAGAATCAACTCATTTCGTTGAGTTATGAATTAGTTATGATTTTTCAAATTTGATATAAATTTTCTGCCGAAAATCCGTAGTTTATAAACTTAAAACAACTTATGATTCTTGTTGTTTATTCAAAGACTACTTGTATAAAAGTTATAAAAGTTATATAACACATATATATGACACATGTTTTCATAATATTAACATGTTTATAATGTGTTCATATATTCATATGCACATTTAAAGAAACAACTTAAAAATAAAAACTAGAAACTTATAAACTTGAGTTTTTATGAAACTTGTTGTTGTTGGTGATTATATATATTATGCAAGACTTATATAAACATAATTATAAGATGAAATAAGTTAGTATTTACTTACTTTGATGTATTTGGAAGATGATTTTGAGTAGAAATTGAAATTCTTGCATGGTATGCACCAAAACTCTTGAAGAACATCAAGAACACTTGAAGAACACTTGAATGAACAATTTTTGTGATGTGTGTGAGCCTTGGCCGGATCTTATAGGAGAGAAAGAGAGGTTTTTGGTGTGAATAAAATGAATGAATTGCCTTCCTATTTATATAGAAATGTTTGGTCTTTCAAATGATGAAAGGCATGGGAGACAAAAGTTGAGTGAACTTTTTTAACAAAATGATGGTGTTTAAAGTAATATTATTTAAATAAAAGTCAAACTCTAATACACCATATGGCCTATTGGCCGGCCCTTGTGTGTATATACATGTATTTCCATTTTTTTTTTGTATAAATGTATTTAGAAATGTATTCTTGTATTTTCCTTTTCTTGAAATTTTATAAATACTTATGGATGAATTGTTTTAATGAATTGTTTTAGTCTTGCATAATTAATGTTAAGTAATTGTATTAGTGTATGATTAGTGTCACTAATCATAATTTAATTATATACTTGATTGAATTAATCCCTCATATCGTAAATTGATCGGATTAATTGATTTCCCGATTCGTCGCACCGATGAATTTGATTCAAATTGAGTTGAATTTTCTAATAAACCTTGTTAATCACTTGATTAATTTCTAATGACCACTGATTAGGCTATAATTGGCTATTAAATATAGATTAGGGCATTATTGCTAACCTGGTTTAGTGCCGGATGTTACAAACAGGGACCATTTAAGTTGCTGAACATTTAATTGAAACATTGAATTAAACCTTTAGGTTGCTATTATCATCAATTAAACACAAAGTAAACACAGGCATGTACTTATCTTAGTGTTTAACACACTAATTGATTATCACGTTGATGACTTTGAGGGCTTTTTATATAGCACTAGTTTTAATTTTTCACAATTTAACCACAAAACTTGTATTTATTTTATTTCTTTATATTAACGTTACAAACTTTATAGTTAGACACATATAACTTAAATAATTACTTTTATTAACTTACTTTGAAATTACATTGCTAATTACTTGGTAAAAAATTCATTTAACTTACTAAATAACGTTAAACTTGCTAATTAATTGTTAATCAAAGTTCAAGTTGTTACACTAAGTGTGTGTGGAATCATTATTAGATGTTTAGGGGTTAATATGTAGGTATATGATGCTGAAAAAGAATGAAATAGCAGCACCAGTCACCCACAAAAGAATGCTTAAAAAGAACGAAATTAATTATTGTCCCCATTCGGCTTCTACACCCCGAGACTTATATGTCTCGGATCCATAATTCTAAATACAATAGCAGCAGCGATCAACATATATATGTATCTTTATGGACAACAAAACATAAAGTAAATCAAGGATTAATAGAGTATGTTTAGGATTCAAAATGAAACATTAACTAAGGCTGGAACAAGAGTTGTTTTATTTTGCTGTTGAGGGCTACTTCATTCTTTCTGTTTTCATGCCCATCAAAACTCGTATACACACACTTAGATTACATGAGATGATCAAGAGTTGTTGCTACTGATTTAATTGAAATGATCAGTCCAAGACTTAGTCTGTTATATTCTTAAAATCCTTATCTTTTTTTTCTTTATGGTTTTCATGCCCACACACTAATCACTTAGTTTTAACTCTATAATATGCTTAAAATCCAAATTAGACTCTGCACACACACACACAACTCTGCACACACTCACTTTATGGATTACTTTGAACTTTCTAAAGTTTACTTGTATGTGTGTGTGGTTCTACAAGTGTATATATATGGATGCCCCAGAGCAACCAGAAAATCAAGTAAAAGGACAAAGGAAGAAAAGAAATGTCACTTTACTAAAGCATATCACAAAATCGGATTCTTCTTACACCATTAAGTTTGATCAATATGATCAACCAATTGGAGACAACCAAGGAAAATTTGCTTCATATGTAGGGGTAACTACGAAATCCATGATTTCTATACTTAATCATACTTGGAACGATGTGGAAGAAAAAGAGAAGGACCAACTATGGTTAACAATCAAGGTAAAATATCTATACCATTAGTTTCATATTCTTTTATTTAATATATGTATAAACATTTAATAAGCTTTTTTTTTTGGAAAATAACAGGGATTCTAGAATATCGACGATTATACAGCAAAAACTCAAGTCTTAAAACAATGCAATGATTGTTGGAAGGAATTAAAGAAGACACCTCGCCGCAAATACATGGATAAAGGAGAAAATCCATGTGTAGACTACCCGTACATCTCGAAAGTGGATTGGGAAAAGTTTGTTCAGATGTATGATACCGACAAAGTTAGGGTATGTTTAACTTTATATTTCAGAATGTATATCAATTGAAATATCTATGAAAAGTTGAAAACATCCTGGAGGATGTAGATGAAGATGATATTGAGTTTATAGGAGTAAGAAAATAGATTGAAGATGAAATTGAATTTTTAGGAGTAAAAAAATGATGTTTAGAAGCCAATATAAGTGTGCACTAAATCTAGAATAAGCCCGCAGCACCAAAATTCTTCACCATTTCACAAACTTCACCAATTACATGCACACAAATACGTATATGTGTATTACATGTTTAAGAGCTTATTAATGTGTAATTCTTCGAGCTAAACCTATACACAAACGGCTGTCACAACTTAATTTCTATGCCCCGAGACTTAAATATCTAGGGGTTCTAATTCTGATAACAACAACATTCTCTCTCTCTCTCTCTCTCTCTCTCTATATATATATATATATATATATATATATATATATATATATATATATATATATATATATATATATATATATATATATATATTTGACAACAAAACAGATAAGATGAAAGATCAAAGGAGCAATGCATGTAATTTAGAAGTAAATATATGTATGTATTAATTCTGGAACAAGGCTGCTGCACCTAGTGTTGAGTGAGGATTTCCTCACGGTTTTTAGGCACACATGTCATAACATTATAGCACGCCCACAACACACACATCTGAGATTTAGAGATAGACTTACCTCAAATAAGTTACAGTGTCTTGATTGTTGTTGTTTGCTTGACGATTTTTATCAATTTTCTTCAAAAATATATAAATAAGTTTCAGGGTCTTGAGAGATTGAAACAGATTTTTAATTGTATTTATGGCTTGGCTGAAGAGTTGGTATGATGCTTGCATTTTTTTAAATGTTTTATAATAAAAACTAATAACTGGTTTATGAAATCAATTTGCGAAACGTAACTTGTTGCTTGCTTGAACAGATAGAGAAAGACTTACAAATTACTCAAGGAGATTTGCAATCTGAACCAGGAACAGATGCTTTAATGATGGTGATTGCACCTGAGCACACAGGCCGCACAAGGGGGGTCAGCCACATGGTTGGATTAAAAAATAGATTGTCTAATATCAGTGGAAAAAAGAGGAAGCATCGAACAACATCAAGAGAATGGGAACAAAAGTATTATGAATTTAAGGCGCAGGAGGAAAGATCCAAGAAGTTGCAAGATGAAATTTGGGAAAACAGATTCAAGAATTTGGAGAAGCAAATTAACAATATAAAGTAGACAATGGATGACACCTATTCAAGGGGATGTACCTGATGGGAGCCAAACATGCGAAAAAGTAGTGTTGGTTCAACCTACAACTTTGATAATGTTGATGATTTGGATGCGATAAAGGTAAGTATGTTTCTTTTATTTCTTATCGGTTTATGTATTACATATTTACATATGATCCTAATTTAAATTATAGGAGCCTGTCATTTGCTCGTTGACGCTTCCTTATGGCCAACGAAACGTCGCTTGTGCAACGAGTATGGTATATCTAAAGGGTCAGAGTGTAATACATAATGTTCCCATTTCTGCGGGGCATGTTAAGGTGCATGTGGACCGGGTAGAAGAGGAACATAATAAATTGCATCTATCGGTGCCTACTGAAGAAGTTAATACACTACTTGAGGCACTTCATTCTTTTATTCAATGGCCAAAGGATTCGGTGGAGTTATCTAAGGTACATTTGAAGAGTACCATTCCTTGTTTACTTCATATAAATTTTTTTTAGTAACATGTAAGTTTATACATATGTAACTTGATAATATGCTTCAAAGAGTACGGACAAAGCAACAACAATGTTTGATGAAAGCAAAGCAGAAAGATTATCAATCATCAAGAAGAGTAAAGCCATTGAGAGTAGACAAAGGTTTTTGATAGTGGCACGTGACAAAATTATGTCACGGGAGGACCCTACAACACTTTTTGAGGGTATTGTTGAACCAGGGGTCTTCGACGAGAAGGGATTTGAGTTCTCTATTTACCCTGAAGACATACTAAATCTGATGCTGAAAGATTGGGTGAATATTACTATTCTACTTTGGTTTGTGAGGTAAGTACTCTATGCTTACATTATATTAATAAGCACAGTTTCACATTCAAGTTTTTTGTATTGTATTATATGTTGTATGTTTGTAGGTCATTACAAGAGACATCGTATCGACGTCAAAAAAATAAGTGTTCATTTATAAACCCAGCCGTGATTAAATCTGATGAGTGCCACAAAGATAGTGATGGTTGTTATGTGCTTGAAATAATGTGATACCACCAAAACACACCTTTTTTTCTCGCTCCATATTGGCAACGGTGCTTCACATGTCTTCATTGTTATATTATTATCTCTTCATTATATATAGTATAATGTTTTAATTTTTTAACTTCAGTTCCCACCGGGTGTTGTTCATCATTCACCCTAAAGCTAAAAGGGGGTACATATTAGATTCGATAAAGGGTATAAAGACAGCCTACATGTACGAACTCACAAAACATATTGATAGGTAATAATATTAAATTGGTATATGATTCACATTTGTTACTAAAATGTTAATCATTCGATTGGTTATTTTGTCTTCAGGGTTGTTGCAAGATTTAACAAATGCCAAGGTGTTATGACATGAAAATTTGTCAAAGTAAATCATCTTAATCACTTTAGAAAACTGATATGTGTTTTATTATATATAATGCTTAAAACTTCATATTAAAAAGTGCAACTAACAACGAGCGGGCTGGGAATGTGGTTACTATGTGATGAAGTGAATGCATGAATTTATCATTGATGGGCAACATCGGTTTCCCACTACGGTAAGTACTTATAAATTCTCTAAGTTTTGTCTATTATAGTACTTCTTTTGGTTTTTAATAACGATTGTTATTTTAATTTGTTTATAGCTTCCAACGAACAATTTATCTCCGTTTACCCCAAACGAGTTGGACAATATTGTTGGCACTTGGCTTTCACATTTTGTGCACGTTTTTTTATTAGAAGGAGATCAAGTATACTTTTCTTTGACACTCAAAGTCTAGCTTATTTAAAACATTACATTTTTAGTTTTTTTTTTTCATTTTCATTTGCAATTTTGGATTTGAACTCACAATAACTTCATTTTTTGCTTTAAAAGTAGGTAGCTGCATTTTAATTAGTTGTTTAAGTCATTTGTAAATTATCTTTTCTATTATTTTCACGCACTAAGAATTAAGTCATTTGTATATAAGGCATTTCGTCTTGTGCGACTTTCCCTGTAACAACGTTGATCAAGACTTATGAAGTATCATATATTAGAATTACTAATTTTTTAAAACTCTTTCAATTCTCAGATGTTCCACGAGACGGGCCCCGGAAACTAAAAGAAACTCTAAAATTATGAAAGAAGGTGCTCCTACCATCATTTATTGATAGAAAGTTCCAAAATGATTAATAGATACCAATTTCTTGGTCAATTGTTTGTTTTTACTCGGGTTTTGTTGATTAATGTTTTATTTTTAGTATTTATGTTTGAGCATTGCTGGGAAATATTCTATTTTTAGTATTTGTATTTTGTTTAATTTGATGAATGAAACTGAAATACATTGTTGGATTCATTATAATGTATATATAGGTGCTGGAAATTGTTTAAAAACCCACAGTTGTGACCCGGTTCTTACAAAACAACCAGCGTGTATATGTATTTTTTTACAGATGTACCCCGGTTACCTTTTATTAAACCGGGGTCTATTTATAGATAGTTCGACCGGGGTCCTTTACATTCAAAATACACATCCCTCCTAATAAGCCCCGTATCTACGACTGGGGTTTATTAACACTTTTGACCGGGGTCCATTATTCATTTTGTAGTATAGTTTGTTATTTCATCCCAATTAGTTATATTACATGTAGGCAAAGATACAAACCAATTTTTAGTTCTATCTTTAGGAGCAAAAACAACCATAGTTGGAGTTGCTCTTTTGTCAAGCATTTAATCACATGATTCGCTAAAAAATTGCGATGAACTCAACCAGATGCTCATATGTGTCCGCCTTGAAATATTGGTACACTAAATAGTTGAGGACCAATCTCAGGTTTGTTTGGGTGGGTAAAATATTTATATATATATATGAATAATTCTGATAGGAAGAAAAGCTTGCTAAATAGTAAAGTTCTTAGCCCTCTATATATATAGGCGTTGACCTATGAATAAGACAAATAAGAAAGCAATATGAAAAGCAGAGGTTAGCAGAAGATCTTATTGGTTCCCAGGGCTGTCCATAGTACAAACCCTAAGAACAACCTTTGACCCAGAATATGGGATGTCTCCTGTCCACTTGTGGAGGCCAATGGGAGCAAGGTGCTAAAAGGTATAAATATCTTTTCCTCTCTTAGAAGGTAAGCACCTGCAAAAGACAAAAGGACAGACGTAGAGTTGCAGCATAAAGGAAGCCCTCTGATTGGTTGCAGACCTGACCTCTGAGTAGCACAGGTTAGAGGCCAAGATTTCTTTATGAAAAACGACAAGGTAAAGACTTTATAAATAATGGGTTGATCCTCACACTCAGGTATCATCTTTCTCCTCCTTAAAACCCTAAATTACTTTCTCTCTTTCTACAACGTTACTCGGTACTCTGTCTGACTTGAGCGTCGGAGGTGCCGCGCAGGGGCCTCCCCCTGCATGGTATGCTGACCTTTCTTGTTTATTTGGCTCTCAGATTGTTATATTAAAGATGGATGATCGTATTTGAAGATATCTCAATGTGTATATAGCAAAGGGAAAATACCGTTCAACCAAATGGCGCCATCCGTGGGACCGGCATAGCCATCGGTCACTCTTACTTCTTTGTTTTTGATTTGGTAATTTCTCGAACCTGTTTTTGATGTACACTTTGAGAAAATTGTAATATGCTGGAAAAATGAATGGCTAAACTCTACAACATAGCCTAAAGTTGTAAGTCGGAGCCTATCGGTAAGAACCTTTCTAACCATGCATGTTGGAGCCTTGGACGCAATAAACTATCATGTTCCATGATTTCATCCATCTCCACTTGGTATCTAGGTTTTATTGTTTATTCCACCCTCTTACCTATTCGTGTCTATTAAATCTCTATATGGTTGTGAAAGTGTTAAACCACCTATTTGTTGTTGAACTTATTCAACGATTGTTTTGTTAATCTGAAAATAAGATATAATAGCAATACTTTATGGTTCCAGATCTATATTATGAATTTTGACAATAATTTAGTGAGTCGGAAGTCCGGAAGTCAGACTTCCGAGTGGCTTTCGCCTTCCAAGTCTGAATAACTCATCTTAGATATGTTTTCTATTAAAGAACAATACAAAAATAAAAGAAAGGGAGATAATAGCTTATTTGAAAGTGACAAACTAGATATTTTTACATAAGATGGAAATGAACAAAAGATTTCTTTTTACTCTCTTTAGTACATCATGGACGGTGATGTCTTTTATAAAAAAACAAAGTGATGAAGAGACTACTAAATGTTAAAGTTGTAAATCTAAAAGGGATAGAGGATTTCACCTCACACCCTAGTCAAAGAGATGTAGGACAACACTCTGACTTATGACCCTGAAGTCTGATAACCAAAAAACAAAGTTTCTTACTTGTAATCGAAGTCTTTTGACTTTCATGTTTGAATGATATTCCAATCAGAATCTCTTGACCTCTGTTCCTTAATTTCTAATTATATTTTAATATCATAACCTTCTTGCAACATCTTCTAATATCTTGTAAAAATCATTCACCATTTGTTAAAAGCTTTCTATCCATGGTGGAGATATTCTAGCTTTCGAGGGATATTCCCTCTGAAGGAAGCTTCTTGCATTTTGATAGATAACCTCAGTTTATACCTTCTGAGTTCTGACCCCTTAGTCAGGACTCCGACCAACACCTTAGTCAGACTCCGGCCAGCACCTTCTGACCTCTTAGTCAGTATGCCGCCCAACACCTTCTGACCCCTCCGTCAGACCCTTCAGTCAGAACCTCAACATATACCTTCTGATCCCCTAGTCAGAAATCAACACCTTAGTCAGACTCCGACCAACACCTTCTGACCCCTTAGTCAGAACTCCGATCCGTACCTTCTGACCCCTTAGTCAGAATGCCGGCCTATACCTTTTAACGCTTAGTCAAAACCTCAACCTGTACCTTCTGACTCTTCAGTCGGATCTTCGAATTACACATTCTGACCCTTTAGTCAGGACCGCGAATCATACCTCATGACTCGTTAGTCAGAACCCTGCCTTTGACTCATTAGTTAGAGTCTCCAGAACCATATCTTTCGACCATTCAACCAAAACATTGAAGCATGCCATATGAGTTCTAACTCCTTAGTTAGATACTCAGAAGCATACCTTCTGACATGAATCCTTTAAATTTCTTATCTTTTAGTCAGAACTTATGGATATGACCTTCATGTCATTAATCATATTCCACTACTTGGGACCATGTATATCTCTTGTAAAAACTTTAACACTTGACTTGATTACCTTTTAACTTTAACCTAGAACCTTATTGAGTAAAACCTTCTGAACCTAGTAGGTCATTCATGTAAGTTTGTCTGCCTAAAGCATACTTCTATCCATTTTTGATGATTTCTCATACAACTCTTATTCTTAATAATGTTTTATATAAATAATACATTATCCAAACCTTCTTTAAATATTTATGTTGGAATGAATATCAGAACTCCATTACTCAGGTCACAACCTTTCAAAGAATAATCATATTTGGTGTACTTGCTTACACACAACTCTAGCCATTTGAGGACAAATATACAACACACCTAAAGATCAATGATATGATTGATTGACTCATCTTATGTTATTTATTACCTTTGCTTCTATTGGTTTAGTTGAACATAATCCGTAGGAGGTCCCTCCGATTAGATGACTTGTTACATTTCCGGGAAGTGATATTTGATTTTTCAAGCAAATAAAAAAAAAGAAGGGGGAAGCATATAATGACTCTTATCAACAATGTTTTATTCAGATTTCTTTAAAGCTTTCCCAATTTGACATTAATGTGTAGTGAAGCTTAGGCATATGTACCTACATAATTAACATTATCATATTCCATTCAGCTTTTTTTACCCAGTTACCTTCGACGCTACAATCTTTGGAGAAATGATTAATTGCCTTGCGAGTAATCTATTAGAAGTCTGACTTCCTCTCCTCTAATGAATCATTTATGATTTTTCAAAAACAAAAGGGGGGGAGAAGGAGTATAATAGCTCTTATGAAAAATCTATTATTCAAATTAGCTTAGAGGCTTCTTAATCCGATTTTCTTCATCATATGGTGTCATTAAACCCAAATCCAAACGTAGACCTCTTAGCAAAACCTCTAAGATCCTTCGTCTAGTCTTTAAACGTGAAATTCCCTCTGAGTAATGTTACCCCTCCGAATCCCTTCTTAGTAGAACATTCAAACCTTTGACCACTTCGAGTCACACTTTTAACGTATATTGGTCATACCGTTTATTAGATTAATTATTCATTGCCACCTTTAAATGTAATTCAATACATGGCTCCGATCATATTAACGATACTATACTCATTTGCATACCCTTGGTCATCTTGAGTCAAACCTCCTAATCATACTTTAATTCATGCCTATTATACATTGACTACATTTCTTGTTTGTAATATTGGCTTCATTCTAACTGTTACCTAAATATTTGGGTCAAAATAATATTGGTCTCCATTAGCCATAGTTCGATTTCTTTACCCCTGAATAATTTACACACTAAGGGCCAACTCAATACTAATACTACATTTGTTTTTCTATGCACAATTTAACTCTCTAAACATGTGCAACCTCTGAGTTACGATTAACTCCTATTGGTAGAATAGGATATATATACATTTTGTAAAAACTGTAGGTATAGAGGTAATTTGTATAACCTCATTTAGTTATAGGACTTGTCTAAGTTTATTTAACACATACAATACCAAATTGCCTTATGTAGTAGGCAATATTATTATACTTGCCACTAATATGTCATGGTTATATGTCACATCACATCAAAAGCTGATGTACTTCAAAGTATTCTTTTGCTAATGACAGTAAAGTCTGACTTTCAACATCTACCATCTAGTGAGTAAGCATTTTCTTGATCTTCTAGTTGTGCTAGCCCTACATTTGGTCAGCAAGTGTTGCATCTGTCAACTTCTAAAACAAACATTTCAATGGGTTATGGACTCACATTTAGAAGAAACCTATCTTCCTTTCGAGACACCATAATGTATTAGTAAGTCCACGAACAAAATATGTATTCTCATAAATCACTTGGAACTATACTTTGCTCATTATTAGAGTTCTCAAATTTTCGTCCCATGTCGATAAAAACATGCATGTTTATTAAATTTATACTAGACGAAGAAGGTCCAATAACATCATATACGTGAAATTATAGAATTCACATGACCTTGAATACTAGTAAACCTTTTTATGCATATTTTTACGGACATGACTCATGTATAGATGTGCTAATACAGACCATAAGATTTCTTGTAAAACTGCATAACTTGATGGTGGCAAAATCACTACAATATCTGGTGTTAAATACCAGAAACTTTTTTTTGAGCTAACAAAACATTTGAAGTAACAATATCACTCCACTATTTCTTTGGTAGTTCAAGGATACCAATAATATTAGTAGCATAAATGGGGGGGACAAAAACCCTTACATTATGTTGCTCGTGTAAACGTGTTTGTTAAACTCCGGTTGACACAAATCAAAGTTAGTAATACAAAGTGCCTACATGTATATACCTGGATGGTTGGATGAGTCAATGAATGCTCATGAGTACCGATGTCGAGTATAAGTATAACTAGTCGATAAACAAGACTTAGTCACTAGTCTTACAGTCATGAAACTTTACATCAGGACGCCTTGTGAAGACCAAATTGTAAGTGATGTTTAGTCTTGGAATGTATATATCTGAGCCGAGCTCCAACCCGTGCTTATCATTGAACAATGATTTTTAAGACACTTAGCATTTTACTTCACACATTACAAATATACTTTGTGGGTTATCGTTTTCTTTATTTTTATTTGTCAACCATTTTTAAGAAAAAGTATTCATACATAGAGATACAAAGTATGAGACCGACTCATATGATTGTTTTATAACATGTTATATCTCTACCAAGCCATAGTTGACACGTTATAAATTAGTATCTCCTAGCATATAGGCACAACTTAACTTTTGGAACCATCAAAGCCTTAGTCATGGAATACCGATTAAACTTCAGAACCCAAGAAACCAACTAGGTTCACTCTGGCATTCGATCAATAAACCTCCAGTCAACTGACTTCCTAGGTGTAGTTGTTCGACCGTATTCATTATGGTTAAGGTCCTTTTATTAAGTATTCATTGTGCACCTAACCTCTCCCTAGAGTCTTACTACATAATTATGGTAACTTCAACCTTGGGACCGGTACCTTTGATCTTAAACCTCTCATTTTGAGTCACAACCTCTGCTAATGCATAACATGTCATGTCTCATCAATGAGACAATATAAATAAAAAAATTTCAAGGATATACCAAGGTTACGATGATAAATATTTATTTCCTATATCTATAAACACATGCACCAATATAGGTATTTTACTTTCAAAAGGAAAATGCTTACAAATTTAGCATACACCATGATATACTTTTTTTTTTGTTGTTAAAAAAAAGGATGGGGTGAATATGTATAGATAGAGTTTTGCTGTATTTATATAGTTACCATTAACAAAACAAAGGAAAAGTAAATCTCCAAAAGTCACACACCAGGGTCATTTTAGTAATATTCTAACTTTTAATAGTAAGTTTCCTTCGCCTTCCGGTAGAATTCGGTTGATCATCGTTAGAAGTCTACTAACTGTTCCTTCTTCTAAGAGTATTAGAGTCTGAACTTCAGCCTCTAACCTTAGGCTGGAAGTGATAACTCTAACCTTCAACGTTCTGGACTCCAGTCCGGAAGTGTGAACTCTAGTTTACCTATTTCGAGTTATTTTGAAACCATCATGTATATATTTTAATATCCTATTAGATCTTATTCTGGCCTCCCTTTAGACAACCTACCTTCTGGAGGACATGTTAGCATTATGTACGCATCTTACATCCGATATACTCAACTCAGTATACTATATACGTATGTTAATACTATTACATGTAGCATTGTTATTTGAAAATATAATCAATTTAAGTTTTGTCATTTTAGTTCAATACTACTAATGGAGTAGTAGCATTGAACTAGAGGACTGTCATATATTACAAGTTTTATAAAAAAGACTATATAGATAAAAACATAAAATAAAATGGAGTAGTAACGTTGAAGGAGTTTGATATCCTTTCCATCGGTGTGTTAACTTCCAGTCAGAGGGCACCACGTTGGAAAGATGAGCTCCGCTCTCCTTCCATATTCCGTGTTAGTCTCCAATCAACGACTAAACTCACTTTTTCTAAAGATCGAGTTTGCTCTCTTGCTAAATTATACCGACTTTGGTCACAATATCAAGATAGAAATGGGATAAGGTGTATGTTTCTCCAAATGTCTAATGGAAGACTTCTTACAAATGAAGGTCCCCTTATGAAAAGGAGTGACCAACTTATGCCCTACGTCTAACTCCACCTTGTAAATCTTGAAAAGTTAACTTATTCCTAAGATAATATATATGTCCCTTTGGACTTCGGGATCCATCATCCTCATTTATGAGAAAACCTCCAATAGGAGCTTGTTCCTTATTGTGTTGACACCAAGCTGCTTATTGAACACTTTCCATCAGGAATGTGTTCCTCGCACTATTTTAACACTCTCCATCAGGAGTCTGTTCCACCCTGCTTATTGAACATTTTCCATCAGAAATTTGTTCCTCACATTTCTTGAATATTTTCCGTCAGGATTCTATTCTGTCCTGCTTAATGAACACCCTCTATGAGTTACTTCATCACACTTATTAAGTCCATTAGGAGTTTGATGGCACACACTTGGGTTTTGTGGTCCAAAGTAAAATCATGTATCACTTCAATATCAATATATATATAAAATAAAATAATATGTATCAGTCCGAACTACTTGATCATGCCAAACACTCGGACTGGGGGGCTTTCTTTGTATGGGTAAATCACCCACTAAGTGGAATCTTGATATTGATTGACATGAGTAGAGGGAGGCATTTGATTGGTTGCAGACCTGCCCTCCGAGTAGCGCAGATTAAAGATCAAGATTCCTATATAGTAAGGGATCCCGCTTAAAAATAAAATCACCGGATATGACTCACAGAGACACGCGTAGGACTCTGAAGCCGCCATCTGGACTCCTCATCATGATTATGACGTCAGAAGCAGTTAGGCTACCCGGCGCATCATCACACCTACGATATAGATAATTTATTACTCTACTTGGTCTTTATTAATCCTCTAATACACTCTATTTGATACTCCTGAGTATTTTTTCCTTTTTTATTCCATGTATATTCAAAATAAAATCAATAAATATTTCCCACTTACTCGGAGTCTGAGACTCTAGATTTCTAGAACTTCAGACTAGGGGGCTTGTTTGTGTGGATAAAATATTTATATATATATATATGAGTAATTCTGATAGGAAGAAAAGCTTTCTAAATATTAAAGTTCTTAGCCCTCTATATATATAGGCGTTGACCTATGAATAAGACAAATAAGATGTACCACCCCGACTTTCGAGCAGGTACGTGTAATTACCCTATTGACTAATTATTTTATAGAGTATTGCGTTGGTCCAATTGCGTCCCGTATAGTGGATTATACGTGTCGGGACGGGGATTACGTGGATTCGGGATATAATTTTAGAGGATAAATTAAAATTATGGATTCAGGGGATTAAATTGGAATTTTTGATATACATAGTGGATTTTTAATATTGGGGTCGGGTATCGGTGTCGAATCCGCGTTATAACCGGATCCGTATAGATACGCATATGTGTGTGACATGTTTGTTATCTTTCTTTTGTGCAAATTAAGGAGAAAAAGTGTGTGTGTGTGTGTGTGTGAATTTTGCTACTGCTAGAGCTTGATTTGAAGCTAATAACAAGTGATAGAAGTATTGAAAATCAGATTGAAGACTTCCTTTTGTGTTCTTGAGCCCAAGGTAAGAAGCCCCCAGATTTGAATCTGATTTTGTGTGTTAATTGTTGTAGTATGTTGGAAATTATTGTGTAAACATGTTGGTAGTAGTTTGAGGTTCATATCATGTGGTTTTCTGCTGGAAATCGAGTTGAGGGAGATTAATTCTCTTGGACAGAACAGAAACAGAAACAGGGGGTCTGCTGTTCAACGCGAGCGCGGTCACGACGCGCCAAGCGCGGCCGTGATGATCTTCGTGAGCGCGGGCCGCGATAGGGCCAGTGCGGCCGCGATCCAGCTCCAGTGAGCTTGGGTCGGTTTGGGGCTTTGGGGGTCCGTTGGGTTGCGTTGTGCGATTCATTTGGGTATGTTGACAGTTATGGGATATCTGGGATTAATCTGGGGAGAATTATTTTGTGTACAGGGACTGCTAGAGACTGTTACGGGTCGGGTTCGGATCAATCAGTTAGGGAGATTGTGCAGGGTGATCCAGGTGAGTACGCGAGACCTTTTTAAAAGACTAGTCGCTGTCTTTTGTGTTAGTGTTTCATATGTGATTATATGAATTGTGTGGGCACTACAAACTGCCCCTCAGGTATGATCCTTCCTTTTTTATATGTGTTTTATGCATGAGATCCATTATAGTGTACTGCGATGAGTATCGTGGGAGTTGTGTAGCTCTGTTTCACCCTGTGTAGGGTTCCCATATATATATATATATATATATATATATATATATATATATATATATATATATATATATATATATATATATATACATATGTGTGGCCATTACTCCTGTTAGCCTCTACGGGCGTGGCTCCACGGGGGAGGGATTCCCCAATTGAGATGGGAATCTCTTTCTGTATTGGATCTCTAGTGTCTCTGATTGGAGGCCGGTTGGCATGTGTTATGCCACGTAGTGTAGGGCTGCCATGTGACATGCGATATGTGATTTATGTGAATTGTGCAGTGTCTAACCCTTGTGTACTCATGAGCTGCGAAGCTTACGTATTCGAGTCTGATATGTGTATCAGGGGAGCCGAAGATAGGACCGCCAGCTCCTGAGCGAAGATAGGAGCGTGACTTGTTGTTGCTGAGAGATTCTGCACTTTGTTATCTGTATGTGTTCCTTGTTCTGTTGAGAAACTTATGGGTCAGTTGTACTGGGTTTGTGTATGAATATTTGGGTCTGGGTCGGGTTTCGTATGTCTGGTTGACTTCTAGATATTGTGGTTAATGTGTGTAAAAATGTTTTAATTAATCAGTGTTTTGGTAAACCTTTGACATTGTGAAATGGATATTATATGCGTTAATGCCACTTGTGTATTGTAAATGACATGGCTTTTAGCTGGGTTAGAGGGTGTTACATAAGAAAAGCAATATGAAAAGCAGAGGTGTGCAGAAGATATTATTGGTTCCCAGGGATGTCCATAGTACAGACCCTGAGAACAACCTCCCGCAGGGATGCAGCTCCGAGAGCCAGAGGCCGAGTGTTCCAGGCCACAGCTGAGGAAGCCAGAGATGCTCTAGATGTTGTTACGGGTACGTATATTTTGAACGGCTTGCGTGCACGAGTCATATTTGATTCTGGAGTCGACCGCTCATATGTGTCAGTATCCTTCTGTGCTTATTTTACTGTTGCTCCTACTGTGTTATCTGTGCCATTGATTGTCGAGAGGGTAGACGGCAGTACTGCATTAGTGAGCCGTGTATATCGAGAGTGTGTACTCGAGATCGATACTCGCCGATTCCTGATCGATCTACTGCCTATTGAGATCAACAGCTTTGATGTGATCGTCGGTATGGACTGGATGACAGCCCGTCAGGCAAACATTCTTTGTGCTAAGAAGATGATCAGGATACCGATTTCTGATGTTGAGACCGTGAAAGTTTACGGGGAGAGGCGAAAGGGCGAGATTGGGATCATCTCGATGGTTAGAGCTCAGAGATATGTGACCAAGGGTTGCGAGACCTTCCTGGCTTATGTGATTGACGCCCAGAAGGAGAAGACGAAGGTAGGGGATGTACCTGTAGTGCAAGACTACCCTGAGGTATTCCCAGATGAGCTACCTGGGCTACCGCCAGATCGCAAGGTAGAGTTCCGAATCGACCTTATCCCTGGAGTGGTGCCGATTGCGAAGACGCCTTATAGGCTGGCACCCACTGAGATGCGAGAGATGATGACTCAGCTTCAGGAGTTGCTGGATAGGGGATTTATCCGTCCGAGCACATCACCGTGGGGAGCACCGGTGTTGTTCGTATAGAAGAAAGACGGTACCATGCTAATGTGTATCGATTTTCGAGAGCTGAATAAAGTGACGGTGAAGAATAGATATCCACTTCCGCGAATTGATGACTTGTTCGATCAGCTACAGGGATCTAGCTTCTTTTCGAAGATTGATTTACGATCTGGATATCACCAGCTGAAGGTCAGGGAAGAGGATGTGCCCAAGACAGCCTTCAGCACGCGTTATGGACACTACGAGTTCTTGGTCATGCCATTCGGACTGACTAACGCACCCGCAGCCTTCATGGATTTAATGAACAAGGTGTGTGGAGCCATGTTAGATCGATTTGTGATCGTGTTCATAGACGACATATTGATCTATTCGAGGAGCGCTGAGGAGCATGAGCAGCACTTGAGGGAGGTCCTGAGTGTGCTGCAGAGAGAGAGAGACTCTATGCGAAGTTTTTGAAGTGCGAGTTTTGGCTACGAGAGGTGCAGTTCTTGGGTCATGTTGTGAGCAGCGAGGGTATCAAAGTGGATCCTGCGAAGATCGAGGCTGTGATGAGCTGGAAGTAGCCTTAGACCGTGACAGAGATTCGTAGTTTCCTGGGATTAGCAGGCTACTACATGCGGTTTATTCAGAACTTTTCGCGGATAGCCATGCCGTTGACAAGACTTACACGGCAGGGCGTACCATTCGAGTGGAATGACGAGCAGGAGACTGCCTTTGCTGAGTTGAGACTTCGATTATGTCAGGCGCCGGTGTTGGCCTTACCCAAGTGCACGGATGATTTCGCGGTATACTGTGATGCATTAGGGACAGGGCTGGGTTGTGTGTTGATGCAGCGAGGCAAGGTGATTGCCTACGCTTCGAGACAGTTGAAGACATATGAGGAGAATCATACTGTCCATGATCTTGAGTTAGATGTGATAGTCTTTGCGTTAAAGATATGGCGACATTATCTATATGGGTCCCAGTTTGTGGTTTATACTGATCACAAGAGTCTTCAGTATCTTTTCAGTCAGAAGGAATTGAACATGCGACAGAGACGCAGTTTAGAGCTCCTGAAAGACTATGATTGTGAGATACAGTATCACCCTGGGAAGGCGAATGTAGTTGCTGACGCCTTGAGCCCTAAGGCGTGTGTTCAGACGGTTACCTCTCGAGTTATGAGACTCGATATCACTACTACCCTGATTGACAGTTTGAGATTGGCACAGATAGAGGGTCTGCGGGAGCAGAATGTGAAGAGAGAGAGGCTGGTGGGGCAGACAGAGGCGTTGGTCAGGGATGACCGGGGTTTGTATGTGTTGAGAGGCAGAGTTTGGGTTCCCAGAGTCGGGAACTTACGACAATTTATCCTTGATGAGTCGCATAAGACGAGGTTGTCTATTCACCTTTGGAGCACCAAGATGTACCGAGACCTCCGAGAATTCTACTGGTGGCCGAGTATGAAAAGGGATGTGGGCCGTTATGTCGAGCAGTGTATGACATGTTTGCGGGTTAAAAGTGAGCACCAGAAACTGCACAGCCGTCTACAGCCACTGGAGATTCCCAAGTGGAAGTGGTACCACATCAGGATGGATTTCATCGTCCGACTTCCTCGTACTGTGTGTGGGAACTACATGATTTAGGTCATAGTGGACTGACTGACTAAGAGTGCGCATTTTCTTGCTGTTCGGGGTACGATCACGATGGATCAGCTAGCGCGGCTGTATATTGATGAGGTAGTGTCGCGGCATGGGATTCCAGAGCCGATTACTTCTGATAGTGATACTCGATTCACCTCGCGGTTCTGGCAGACCTTCCAGAGATAGCTGGGTACCCAGGTTCAGCTGAGTACAACTTACAGGCCTCAGACAGATGGGCAGACTGAGCACACAAACCAGACACTCGAGGACATGTTGAGAGCATGTGGCATAGATTTCAGAGGTAGCTGGGATGTGCATCTCCTGTTAGTAGAGTTTGCTTACAACAATAGCTACCATGCCTCGATTAAGATGGCACCGTTTGAAGCATTATATGGTCGTAAGTGTCTAAACCCAGTGTGTTGGGGTGAGGTCGGTGAGCGACCGATCAGTGGGCCCGAGCTACTTCAGGAGACGAGTGACAAAGTAGCCGTGATCCGTGAGCATATGCGTGTTGCACAGAGCCGTCAGAAGTGTTATTCTGACCGCCGTACCTCAGAGCTCGAATTCAGCGTCGGGGATCAGGTGTTGTTGAAAGTATCTCCGTGGAAAGGGGTAATCCGATTCAGACACCGGGGCAAGCTGAGTCCGAGGTATATAGGGCCATTTGAGATCATTGCCAAGGTCAGAGATCAGGCCTACCGATTGAGATTGCCGCCAGAGTTAGTCGGTGTACATGATACATTCCACGTGAGCCATTTGAGAAAGTGTTTAGCGAAAGAGGATCAGTACGTACCGTTGTCAGAGATATCTGTGGATAAGCAGTTGAGATATGCTGAGCAGCCAGAGTTGATTACTGATCGTAAAGTGAAGAAGTTGCGCAATATGGAGATATCATTGGTACTCGTTCAATGGAGACATCATAAGGGTACCAGCGCAACTTGGGAGCCCGAGTCCGAGATGCGGAGTCGCTATCCTTTCCTGTT
>JAANYP010004446.1:75000-97500 GCA_020465985.1 Centrapalus pauciflorus
ATGGATGATCGTATTTCAAGATATCTCTAGGTGTATGTAGCAAAGGGAAAATACCGTTCAAACAAATGTATCTACATAATTAACATAATCATATTCCATTTAGCTCTTTTTACCAAGAGATCTCTTGGTAGTTACCTTCGACGCTACAATCTTTGAAGAAATGATTAATTGCCTTGCGAGTAATCTAGTAGAAGTCTGACTTCCTCTCATCTAGTGAATCATTTTCTTGTTTCTTTGGCTCTCAGATTGTTATACTAAAGATGGATGATCGTATTTGAAGATATCTCAAGGTGTATATAGCAAAGGGAAAATACCGTTCAAACAAATGGCGCCATCCGTGGGACCGGCATAGCCATCGGTCGCTCTTACTTCTTTGTTTTTGATTTGATAATTTTTCGAACTTGTTGTTGATATACACCCTGAGAAAATTGTAATCTGCTGGAAAAATGAATGGCTAAACTCTACAACATAGCCTAAAGTTGTAAGTCAGAGCCTATCGGTAAGAACCTTTCTAACCATGCATGTTGGAGCATTGGACGCAACAAACTATCATGTTCCATGATTTCTTCCATCTCCACTTGGTATCCAGGTTTTAATTCGTATTCCACTTTCTTACTTATTTGCGTCTATTAAATCTCTATATGGTTGCGAAAATGATAAACCACCTATTTATTATTGAACTTATTCAGTGATTGATCTTCTTGTTAATCTGAAAATAAGATATAATAGCAATAATCTATGGTTCCAGAGCTATATTATGAATTTTGACAATAATTTAGTGGGTCAGAAGTCCGGAAGACAGACTTCCGAGTGGCTTTCGCCCTCCAAATCCGAATGACTCATCTTAGATATGTTTTTATTAAAGAAAAATATCAAAAATAAGAGAAAAAGAGATGATAGCTTATTTGAAAAATGACAAACTAGTTTTACATAAGATGGAGACGAACAAAAGATTTCTTTTTACTCTCTTTAGTACATCATGGACGGTGATGTCTTTTACAAAAATAAAGTGATGAAGAGACCACTAAATGTTAAAGTGGTAAATCTAAAAGGGATAGAGGATTTCACCTCACACCCCAGTCAAAGAGATGTAGGACAACACTCTGACTTATGGCCATGAAGTCTGATAACCAAAAAACAAAGTTTCTTACTTGTAGTTGAAGTCTTCTGACTTCCATGTTTGAATGATATTCTAATCAGAATCTGTTGACCTCCGTTCCTTAATTTCTAATTATGTTTTCATATCATAACCTTCTTGCAACATCTTCTAATATCTTGTGAAAATCATTCACCATTTGTTAAAAGCTTTCTATCCATGGTGGAGATATTCTAGCTTTCGAGGGATAGCCCCTCCGAAGGAAGCTTCTTGCATTTTGATTGATAACCTCAGTTTATACTTTCTGAGTTCTGACCCCTTAGTCAGACTCCGACCAACACCTTAGTTGGACTCCGACCAGCACCTTCTGACCCCTTAGTCAGTATGCTGCCTAGCACCTTCTGACCCCTTAGTCGGACTCCGACCAGCGTGTTCTGACCCCTTAGTCAGTATGCCGCCCAACATCTCCTGACCCCTCCGTCAGACCCTTTAGTCAGAACCTCAACATATACATTCTGATCCCTTGTCAGACTCCGACCAGCACCTTTTGACCCCTTAGTCGGATGCCGACCAACGTCTTCTGACCCCTTGGTCAGTATGCCGCCTAGCACCTTCTGACCCCTTAGTCGGACTCCGACCAGCGTCTTCTGACCCCTTAGTCAGTATGCCGCCTAGCACCTTCTGACCCCTTAGTCAGATTCCGACCAACACCTTACTCAGCCGCCAGTCAGCACCTTCTGACCCCTTCGTTATTATGCCGCCCAACACCTTCTGACCCCTTAGTCAGACTCCGACCAGCGTCTTCTGACCCCTTAGTCAGTATGCCGCCTAGCACCTTTTGACCCTTTAGTTAGGACCGTGAATCATACCTTATGACTCGTCAGTCAGAACCCTGCCTTTTGACTCATTAGTTAGAGTCTCCAGAACCATATCTTTCGATCCTTCAACCAAAACATTGAAGCATGCCATATGAGTTCTGACTCCTCAGTTAGATACTCAGAAGCATACCTTCTGACATAAATCCTTTGACTTTTTTATTTTTTTTAGTCAGAACTTATGGATATGACCGTCATGTAGTTGATCATACTCCATTACTTGAGACCATGTATATCTGTGTTAAAAACTTTAACACTTCACTTGATTACCTTTTAACTTTAACCTAGAACCCTTTTGAGTAAAATCTTCTGAACCTAGTAGGTCATTCATGTAAGTTTGCCTGCCTAAAGCATACTTCTATTCATTTTTGATGATTTCTCACACGACTCTTATTCTTAATAATGTTTTATATAAATAATACATTTTCCATACTTTATTTGAAAATCTATGTTGGAATGAATACCGTAACTCCATTACTCAGGTCACAACCTTTAGTTGCCTGCCTAAAGCATACTTGCTTACACAACTCTAGCCATTTAAGGACTGATATACAACACACGTAATAATCAATGATACGATTGATTGACTCATCTTACCTTTGCTTCTATTGGTTTAGTTGAACATCATCCGTATGAGGTCTCTCCAATTAGATGACTTGTTACATTTCCGGGAAATGACATTTGATTTTTCAAGCAAAAAGAGAGAGAGAGAGAGAGAGAGAGAGAGAGAGAGAGAGAGAGAGAAGGGGGAAGCATATAATGACTCTTATAAACAATGTTTTATTCAGATTTCTTTAAAGTTTTCCCAATTTGACATTAATGTGTAGTGAAGCTTAGGCATATGTATCTACATAATTAACATAATCATATTCCATTTAGCTCTTTTTACCCAACAGATCTCTTGGTAGTTACCTTCGACGCTACAATCTTTGAAGTAATGATTAATTGCCTTGCGAGTAATCTAGTAGAAGTCTGACTTCCTCTCATCTAGTGAATCATTTTTTATTTTTCAAAAGCAAAAAAAGGGGGGAGAAGGAGTATAATAGCTCTTATGAAAAATCTATTATTCAAATTAGCTTAGAGGCTTCTAAATCCGATTTTATTCATCATATGATGTCATTAAACCCAAATTCAAACATAGACCTCTTAGCAAAACCTCTGAGATCCTTCGTCTAGTCTTTAAACGTGAAATTCCCTCTGAGTAGAGTTACCCCTCCGAATCCCTTCTTAGTGGAACATTCAAACCTTTGACCACTTTGAGTCACACTTTTAACGTATATTGGTCATACCATTTATTAGATTGATTATTCATATACCACCGTTAAATGTATGTCAATACATGGCTATATGATATTATTAACGATACCATACTCATTTGCATACCCTCAGCCATCTTGAGTCAAACCTCCTAATCATACTTTAAATTCATACATATTATACATTAACTACATTTCTCGTTTGTAATATTGGCTTCATTCTAACTGTTACCTAAATATTTGGGTCAAATTAATATCGGTCTCCATTAGCCATAATCCGATTTCTATACTACCGAATAATTTACACACTAAGGACCAACTCAATACTAATACTACATTTGTTTTTTGATGCACAATTTAACTCTCTAAACATGTGCCAGAAACCTCTGAATTATGATTAACTCCTATTGGTAGAATAGGATATATATACATTTTGTAAAAATTGTAGGTATAAAGGTAATTTATATAACCTCATTTAGTTATAGGACTTGTCTAAGTTTATTTAACACATACAATACCAAATTGCCTTATGTAGTAGGCAATGTTGTTATACTTACTACTAATATGTCATGGTTATATGTCACATTACATCAAAATCTAATGTACTTCAAAGTATTCTTTTTGTTAATAACAGTAAAGTCTGACTTTCAACATCTATCATCTAGTAAGTAAGCATTTTCTTGATCTTCTAGTTGTGCTAGCCCTGTATTTGGTCAGCAAGTGTTGCATCTGTCAACTTCTAAAACAAACATTTCAATGGGTTATGGACTCATATTTAGAAGAAGCCTATCTTCCTTTCGAAACATCATAATGTATTAGTAAGTCCACAAACCAAATATGTTTATACATAAATACACTTTGTGGCTTATCGCTTTCTTTATTTATTATTATTTGTCAACCATTTTTTGGAAAAAGTATTCACACATAAGGATACAGAATATGAGACCGACCCATATAATTGTTTTATAACATGTTATATTTCTGCAAAGCCATAGTTGACACGTTATAAATTAGTATCTTCTAGCATATAGACACAACTTAAGTTTTGGAACTATCGAAGCCTTAGTCATGGAATACCGATTAAACTTCAGATTCCAAGACTCCATCTAGGTTCACTCTGGCATTCGATCCATAAACCTCCAGTCAAGTGACTTCCTAGGTGTAGTTGTTCAACCGTAATCATTATAGTTAAGGTCCTTATATCAGGTATTCATTGTACACCTAATCTCTCCCTACAGTCTTACTACATTATAATGGTAACTTAAACCTTGGGACCGGTACCTTTGATCTTAAACCTCTCATTTTGAGTCACAACCTCTGCCTAGTGCATAACATGTCGTGTCTCATCAATGAGACAATATAAATATTATAAAATTTCCAAGGATATACAAATGTTACGACGATAATTATTTAGTTCCTATATCTATAAACACATGCACCAATATAGATATTTTACTTTCAAAAGGAAAATTTTTACAAATTTAGCATAAACCATGATATACATTTTTTTTATTGTTTTAAAAAAAAAAGGTGGGTGAATATGTATAAATAGAGTTTTGCTGTATTTATATAGTTACCATTAACAAAACAAACAAAAAGTAATCTCCAAAAGTCACTCATCAGGGCCATTTTAGTAATGTTCTAACTTTTAGTAGTAAGTTTCCTTCGCCTTCTGGTAGAATTCGTTTGATCATCGTTAGAAGTCTACTAAGTGTTCCTTCTGCTAAGAGTATTAGAGTCTGACCTTAAGCCTCTAACTTTAGTCTGCAAGTGATAACTCTAACCTTTAATGTTCTGGACTCCAAACAGCAAGTGTGAACTCTAATTTACCTATTTCGAGTTATTTTGAAACCATCATATATTTGAACATCTTATTAGATCTCACTCTGGCCTCCCTTTGAGACAACCTACCCTCTGGGGGACATGTTAGCATTATATACACATGTTATATCCGATATACTCAACTCAATATACTATATATGTATGTTAATAATATTAAATGTAGCATTACTATTTGAAAATATTATCAATTTAAGTTTTGTCATTTTAGTTCAGTACTACTAATGGTGTAGTAACCTTGAACTTCGGGACTGTCACATATTACAAGTTTTATACAAAAAAATCACATAGACAAAAACATAAGATAAAATGGAGTAGTAACGTTGAAGAAGTTGGATCTCCTTTCCATCGGTGTGTTACCTTCCAGTCAGAGGGCACCACGTTGGAAAGAAGAGCTCCGCTCTCCTTCCATATTCTGTGTTAGTCTCCAATCGGCGACTACACTCACTCTTTCTAAAGGTCGAGTTTGCTCCCTTGCTAAATTATACTGACTTTGGTCACCATATCAAGATAGAAATGAGACAAGGTGTATGTTTCTCCAAATGTCTAAAGGAAGACTTCTTACAAATGAAGATCCCCTTATGAAAAGGAGTGACCAACTTATGCCCTACGTCTAATTCCACCTCGTAAATCTCGGAAAGCTAACTTATTCTTAAGATAATATATATGTCCTTTTGGGCTCGGGATCCATCATCCACATTTATGAGCAAACCTCTAGTAGGAGTTTGTTCCTTATTGTGTCGACACCAAGCTGCTTATTGAACACTTTCCATCAGGAATGTGTTCCTCACACTTCTTGAAGACTCTCCATCAGGAGTCTGTTTCACCCTGTATATTGAACATTTTTCATCAGGAATGTGTTCCTCGCACTTTTTGAACACCCTCCATCAAGAGTCTGTTCCACCCTGCTTATTGAACATTTTCCATCAGAAATTTGTTCATCGCATTTCTTGAATATTTACCGTCGGGATTTTATTCCGCCTTGTTTATTGAACACTCTCTATGAGTTAGTTCATCACACTTATTAAGTCCATTAGGAGTTTGATGGCACACTCTTGGGTTTTGTGGTCCAAAATAAAATGTATCAGTTTGAACTGTTTGATCATGCCAAACACTCAGACTAGGGGGCTTGTTGGTATGGATAAATCACCCACTAAGTGGAATCTTGATATTTATTGACATGAGTGGAGGGAGGCATTTGATTGGTTGCAGACCGGCCCTCCGAGTAGAACAAGTTAAAGGTGAAGATTCCTATATAGTAAGGGATCCCGCTTAAAAATAAAATCGGCGGATATGACTCAGAGAGACACGCGTAGGACTCTGAAGCCGCCATCTGGACTCCTCATCATGATTATGACGTCAGGAGCAGTTAGGCTACCCGGCGCATCTGAGTATTTTTTCCTTTTTTATTCCATTTATATCCAAATTAACATCAATAAAAATTTCCCACTTACTCGGAGTCTGAGGCTCTAGACTTCTAGAACTTCAGACTCGGGGGCTTGTTTATGTGGGTAAAATATTTATCCATATAACGGAAATTCCAAGAAACTCTTTTTGAAAAGCTGCTACCTAATCTTATCTCTGAGTCAAGTAGGAGTTGACTTGAGGATGGGACAAAGCAATGGAGGCGCCAGAAGACAATACCTGTCCTCAGAGCTGTCCATAGTACAGATCATACGGCCCTCTTTTATCCGGGTTATAGGTATTTCCCTGCTTGGTGTTAGGAGCCAATGGGAATTAAGCAAGAGAGGCTATAAATATCCTCTCCTTCTCCATAAGGAAGGTAAGCACAAAATATATACAATGCCCCTGAATACACATAATCTCTGGTTTTATTTAAGACTTCACCCATTGTTACCCGGAGTATGTCTGACTTGAGCGTCGGAGGTGCCTCACAGGGGTTCCCCCTGTGTTGCACACTGACCTCTTCTGTTGTATTTCAGTTTTAAGAGGATTCAGACTACTTGAAGCTGGAAGGAAGAACTACATCTAAACAAATTCAAGGTGTATATAGCAAAAGGGAAAATACGTTCAAACAGGGTTCATCTTTGATTTTTGGATATAAGATTGGTGATGGATGTCGGTAGTGAGATTCAATGGTATTGAGTGTCATTGTTGCTATTATATTTTTCTTCCTCAACTATAATCTCGGATTCTTCAAATACAATACGTCCTTGTTCGAAGTATTGCAATCTCCTCTTAAGAACATTAATTAGGTTTGATAAAAAAATTCTTATAATTAATAATGAACATGAAATTTGATTGAAACTTTTTTATGCCAAAATATATATACGTGTTTGTGTTTTTTTGTGTGTGCACACTTCACTACATGTGGGACTTGTCACTTGTGGGGTGGAGAAGTCGTGTTTGTGTCTTAAGGAGTTTGGGTATCCATTATTCAAGCCACGTACACTCAAGGAGCACCGCAAACGTCACTCTCTGGCTCTCATACTTCCCATTGCATTTAAGTAATTAATTTATGGGTTATATGTTAAAAATATCAACTTTTTGCATTTTTACCGATTATAGTCATATTAATTAATTTTATCATTAATAGCATCAACTTTTGTATTTTTTTTACCGAATTATTATGACCTGGTAACCTGTTAAAAATGGTCACTTGCAACCAAACACCAAAGTGCAGTGTTTAAAAATAAAAAACAGAGTTTGTGCGGTTCTTTGCGGTATGATTTTTCGGTTTACTTTTACGCTTAGGTGTCGTTTTTTTGGTTTTTTTTTAATTAATGTGAATACTCATGAATGTCGGCAATCAACAACCTTCTTTTAATGTTTTACTACCATATTATAATATTAGAAAATCTATCTTTTAATGTTTTAATAGTTTCTACGACTTCATAGATTAAAAATAATAAATATATACTTGTGTGTGTGTGTGTGTGTTTGACAAAAATCATAAAACCATAAATACATAATTATATATATTTATATACAAGTATCGATGTGGTTCAATTAATATATGTTTGGTTTTTAGACGTAAACCACATCGAACCACAAATTGCAGTTATAGAAAAACACATAAACCAAAGCGATAGTTTTTTCTTTGGTTTGGTGTTTTTTTTATGTTTTTTTTTTTGCTCACTGTAAAACACATGAAACAATGGAAACTTATGGAAAATGGTTGAGAAGTGGAGAGAGTATGAGATGGAAAATGAGAGAGAGAGAGAGAGAGAGAGAGAGAGAGAGAGGTGGATGTCGAAGAGAGCAGGGGAGGGTGAAATTCGAAGAAATTCGAAGAGAGATCGATCTAGAAAAGGGATCGGGAGCGGATCGAAAAGTTTCTCAACCTTCGAAGCTCTCTATCTTACTGATTCTTACAGTTTCTCGAAGGAACCGTTTGAACTTGTAGAATTCATAAGTTGATTAGGGTTTATTTCTTGGTATTTGTTTGTTTACAATGTAGATTTCGAACGATATTGATTAGTGTTCATGTGCATTCAAAGGTTTTGTTCACATTTGAAGGATTTGTTCACTGATTAGGTTACATTCTCTGATCTAGTTTTGTCTCTGATCTAGTCTTGTCATTCATCTACAGATTATTTATTGATGAATTTTTTTTGTTCGAACTCTTAGTCTGGGCTTTTTTTCTTTCAACACAAAGATTTTTTCTCGAATTCGAAGGGTTTGTTCGCTGCCTAAAACCTAGATCTAGATATGGTCAAAGGATCCATGGGTCTTAAAATCATTTTCTTAATGAATTCTTCTGTTTGGATGTGTTCTTCGCAGTATTGTTAATAGCGATCATAGCGACCGCTATAACGTTTAGCACAGCGAAGCGGTATAGCACCGCTATTGAATGTGTAGCGGTCTGCTATTGATTTTTTTTTAATATATATTATATAACTATATATATACACACACACACACATAAAATACCTATTTACAAGAATTAGATGATCTATGATTGGCTTTTAATAGTTTTTAGACTTTATTTTGAAGTTAAAATGATAAATACATTAAACAGTTTAACGTAACATATGTATTTTGCGTTTAATACTATTGCCGCTAACATGAAATAGTGGGCACTATCGCTACGCTATCGCGATGTAGCATATAGGTTGTTGGTCGCTATCGTCCGCTAGTCGCTATCTGTTAATGTAGTCCCAATCAATAGTCTTGCACTAGCATACAATAAAAAAAATAATATAATCGATCAAATAAAGAGAATATCACTCAATCTTTGCATGAACTGTCAGAGAGAAAATGAGAATACAGTTGCTGCTTTTCTATTATGAAATGTGAATAATGACAAAAGATTGGGAAACCCTAGGCGCGGTTTTCTTTAAATATTCATTAGTGTTGTTTGATCATTCATGTTTGAACGATTTATGAACAGCGCTTTGTTTTAAACGGTTTTAGTTATAATATGTTGTGTTCTTTGTGTTCTACAAAAGTTCATATACTTATGTTCTTGAATTTTGGATAACTATTTTTATATACTTTGTTCAAAATATTAATTAATTGTTGTTATTTGTAGGGTTTAATATGAAAAAAACCAACATGTTTTTCACATTTTTACGGTTTAGTCCCTCCGTGTTATTTTTTTCCTAATAAAATCCTTAAGTTATATATTTGTTTGTGATTTTTAGAATTTTTTGTTGGGTACAATTATAAGTAGAGTTGAAAACAATATTTTGTAATAGTTCAGGGGAATTTATTGTAAATACACAATAGTTATATTGTGTATATAAATAGAGGTAGTATTTCTATTTTGGAATAGATCGGACAGAATAGAAAAGAAATCGGACAGATCTAGAGAGAGAAGAAGATTGCTGTCCAAGATAGCCAAGAACTTAATGTAATATTTTTCTCTTTAATCATTCAATAGATTGTGTTTTGATTGATAATTGTTCATATGAATTGTGTTATGTTGATGAATTGCTAGAAATATGAATTCACAATTGGTATCAGAGCCTAATATGGCTGAATTTGAGTGAATTTTGAATCTGAAATCGTTTTTTTTTTAGAACACTGTTATATTCATTTTTTTTGAAAATCCGAAAATCAATTGAGGATTTTGATTCTGTGGATGAAATGATCTGATATTTGGATCGAAGGTGCGAATTTTAAAGACGAATTCAATGATATAAGTATCAAATTTTTATTCCAAACACACAGAATTTAATTGAGAATTTTCAGATTTTTTGAAAAAGTGTGTGTTCTTGAGGTTTTTGGTCGATTTTTGGTTTTTAATCAAGAATTAGCCAAAGTGATTTCACAAAAGTTGTTTCTGCTATTAAAACGAACCTTCGAAATCAATTTGAGGTCAATTCATGGATTTTTATTGAAAAAGTTTGAATCTGATCTTGTTTTTGTTGAAAAATGATAAAACTCGGGCATAACTAAATTCATAGTGTCATTCGAGTTTTATAAAGAAGGCATTCGAGTTTTATGAAAGCTTTATTCGAGTTTTATTAAAGCTTTATTCGAGTTTTATGAAAGCTTTATTCGAGTTTTATTAAAGCTTTATTCGAGTTTTATGAAAGATTTATTCGAGTTTTATGAAGCTTATTTCGAGTTTGATAATACATTCATCGAGTTTCATGCCTTATGATTCGAGTTTTAAGCCTTAGTTATTCGAGTTTCATACTTCATTGACCGAGTTTCATAAAGCATTGACCGAGTTTCACTTCTTTGTAATTCGAGTTGATTTCCATTTCATTCGAGTTTAACATAACTTCATTCGAGTTGCATATCATATCATTCGAGTTTGATAATTCATCATTCGAGTTTGATCATTTATAGTTCGAGTTTCATCTTTCTTTGATCGAGTTTCAACCTTAATAATTCGAGTTTCATCTCATATCATTCGAGTTTCATAATTCATTATTCGAGTTTTGACTATTTGACCTTAGCTGCTTAAATTGGTCATAACTTTTGACTGGAACATCGTTAGAAGGCCTACCATACGTCAAATCGAAGCTTGAAAAGAGATCTACATTTCTAGAACAGGCATAGCCGGTTCGGTAAATTTTCGAGGCCCAATTCCACTCCAGAAAAAAGTTACGGGCATTTTTCTACAGAAAATCTAAAATTTCAACGTCAAAAAGTCATTTCAGAGCTGATTTTTCACAAGTTATCATTTGTAGATATAATTCTCAAAGTTTTATCAGAATTCACTCATTTTTCCATAAAAGATCTTGGAAGTTCATTTTTCAGTAATTCATAATGGAATTTGAACAATTGTCAAAGTCTGAGCTGATTTTCAAACTTACTGAATCTGAAAAGATTCGTAAGAACAATTACGACATTCTCATTCAGTTAAATACTGATAAACATTTGGCGTTACGTGACGTACAAATACTGAATGAAGAAATTCAAAACTTAAAAGAAAAACAAAACTCTGAGAGTTGTGCTCATCAATTGAAAATATCTGAATTACTTAAAGAACTTGATGAGCTGAAACAAGAAAATTTTCAGAATGCAACTCAACTGAAATATCTTTTGCCTGAAAGATCTGATCTTTACAAGAAAGTTCAGGATCTTGAAGATACACTTTGTAAGACAAAACCGACTGATCAGAATTGTATTTTAAACAAAAATGAAGAAATTTTTGCTCTTCAACAAGAGTTGTCTTTAACTAAAGAGTTGATTGAGAAGGAAAGACATGAGTTCTTACTTAAAGAACAAGATTTTAAATCAAAATCTGAATTGTTTGAAGATGAAAGACAAATGTTCTTAATCAAAGAACAATCTTTTAAATCTGATTACCAATCATTTGATCATGACAGAAATTCAAATTTAGTCATTATCAAAAGTTTGGAAGATCAGATACTTCATCTTACAAAACAATTACATGTGTTTACTTCATCAACTGAGTCAAAGGTTAAGACCCCTTCTTCAGTGTGTTTAAAATCCAATGTTAATCACTCTGGTTTGTCTTCTGAAAGTGAAGTGAATCTAACTAACTCTGCTAAGTTTGATTCTTCTTCAGATCTTAAACTTAAGTATCTGTTAAAGATACACAGCGGCAAAGATAAAATTGTTGAACAACTTCCGGTCAAGATTTACACCGGTGAATCTTCGAAGTCAAATTTTCTTAAAGTTTCTGAAAATACTGGTCATTCTAATCAGAAAACATTTTCACAGAAAAATACCAAGTATTATCAGAAACAGGCAAGAACCGGACAGTTTTTCAAAAAGAAGAGTTCGCAAAAGTCTGATCATTCAAATTCAAGTTTCTTTAGAAATTCAGATATTCAATTTTCTCATACTCAAAGAAATTTGTTTTCTGCTTTTGAAAGAGAAGCTGATAGTTATAACTTGCAATGGGTACCTAAACCCAAGTACAAGTGGGTACCAAAACCTGTTTTGAAATGGGTACCCAAGAGCGCTAACAAGTCTGGATCCAAATCTGTTTGGATACCAAAGACATCTTAAATTTTGCAGGTTATAGGTTTCTTATCATTTCAGATAAGGACCCGTTCTTCATTTCAATAGGCTCTTGATTACATCTGATCAAGACCCGTGTTTCAAATCAAAGTGGTTTCTAGTTAATTCAGACTAGAACCCGGACTTCAATGAACCAGAGTCAAAGGCTTTCAGTTACATCAGACTGAAACCCGAGCTTCCGTGACATATGGCTTCTAATCACTTCAGATTAGAACCCGAGTCTGAAAGACAAATATTTCTGGAATTCCTGCCCTGAATTCAACTCTGAAGCTGCATTGATTTAGAGGGAGTTTTATTTTTATAATTTTTTTGCTCCTGATTTCATTTCTATGAGTTGACTAACTGTGTGTGCTTATTTCCAGGGGGAGTTTCAGACGCACTTTGATGATGACATTTTTCAAAACTGTGTGTAATTTTTCACGAAAATATCTGATACACACATAAAAAGATTTTTTGAGCTGAAAAGCAAAATATTTTCATAATCTTCTGATTCTCTGAATCTCTCATTGCGATTAATTGATTTAATCTCTTTGATGTTCAAAATCTCATTACTTCTGAGATTCTCTTTAATATTCTCCCGTTCAAAGAATACTCTCATATTCTCCATGACCTAATTCTTTCATAACAAGTCTGATTCATTTCATATCTTATATCAGATTGTACATTTCATTCTGCTATCATTCCCAAAATTTATTCTGATTATCATCTCCGATTTCAAATGAGCTGAATTTCTTGGTATCCCATGAGCTGAAACGCTTAAGATTAATTCTGCTGACTCCGATTATGCACCAATCTGAGTGATAGGCATAAATATCGCTTCTATGGTCTAACCAGAACCGGAAGACCTACCCAAGGAGCAAACCATCTATAGTTTGTGTGGGTGAGGGTTCTTTAGGTTTATTAGTTGAGAAGTGTCAGTTATCACGGAATACTGACAGGGTCGAGCAGAGATAAAATGTAAATGAGAGGGATATTGATATTGAAAGGAGATGGTGGTGCATCAGATCATGCTTTTCGTATAAAGCTGACTGAATTTAATTCTGAAAAGTGAGCCGGAGGGAGCTAGGTTGAAAAATGCTGAGAGCTGAGAGTTGAGAAAGGATTTGAAGAAAAGATAATCCTATCCTACACTGTGTCTGCTGGGTAATCCACATAATCTATCAAGCCCTAGGCGACTTGATATTGAAAAAGACGTCATGGACCCAGTGACGCATGCACTTAACCCCACCAGCTACTCAATTATCTCTCAAAAGATTTCTGTTTCAATAATCACGGAGATATAGCACATTTCTATCGATATATCATTTGGATATTATTGATATTGAAACAAGGAAGACAGTTGCTCCGGTCTCCAATTTCATTTGATGCACATTGTGTCTAGAGCTGATTATATACACTTTTAGGACACATCGAGTCTAACAGTCTGCGTGACTATAAACTGCTAGTCCAAAGTGACTAAGCCGGAACAAATAAGAGTGATTCTTTCATGATAAAGGATTTCACGATGACTATTTGGAAATCCTACCAGTGTTAACATCATGCCAGCGCTGAACGTAGGTCACATAGATTTTGTCTATTGTGTAAACAGGAATCCTATGTGGACCTGGATTTCACTAATGAATTTGTTTCATTTTCCTCAAGTCAAGTTGAAAAGCTTTGACTTTGTTTTGTAAAGAAAATGTATCAATTTGAGGGGGAGTGAGATAAATTTGTTTTGTATAGGGGGAGAGATATCAGTTTAAGGGGAGAAAATCAATTTGTAATAATTTCTGAGTTGTAATTGTTGTTGTATTTCTTCTACTATAATTTCATTGAATTAATGTTTCTGAAGTTTTTGCATGATGTTCATAATTTTTTATGATCATCATGAGGGGGAGAAAAGCTGAATTTCAGAAACAACTGTTGAGTAGTTTGAAATCAACTGAAGGCAATTACTACATCATCTCAAGACAATTGATCAAGGAAGAGATTTAAAAGCTATTCAGGATCCAAGGGGGAGTGTGCTTACAAGAAAAGAGAAGATCAGAATAGAAGAGATGTGAAGATCAGAGTGAGACAATAAAGAAGAAGATTCAGAGATCATAGAAAAGAAGAAGATTCAAGATAAGAATTAACCTGAACAGAGTACTTTAAATGAAAAATTGTTTTCATCTCTAAGGGGGAGATTGTTGGGTACAATTATAAGTAGAGTTGAAAATAATATTTTGTAATAGTTCAGGGGAATTTATTGTAAATACACAATAGTTATTTATATTGTGTATATAAATAGAAGTAGTATTTCTATTTTGGAATAGATCGGACAGAATAGAAAAGAAATCGGACAGATCTAGAGAGAGAAGAAGATTGCTGTCCAAGATAGCCAAGAACTTAATGTAATATTTTTCTCTTTAATCATTCAATAGATTGTGTTTTGATTGATAATTGTTCATATGAATTGTGTTATGTTGATGAATTGCTAGAAATATGAATTCACATTTTTTTTCAAAAAAGTCATCAAGTTTATGGACTTTTCGGTGAAAAATAGTGAAAAATGTTGGTTTTTTGTGGAAAAAGTCATGGTTGATTATGAAAAAAAAAACATTTTCCGAAAACTGGATTGAAAACAATAACTTGAGGACTTTCTTAGGAAAAAATAACACGGAGGGACTAAATCTCAATAAACATGCAAACATGTTGGTTTTATTAAACCCTTATTGTAAAAGTTAAAAAGTTGTTGCTATTTTACAAATTGGGGTGTTTGGTTTATAAGTAATGGGTGTTTGGTTGCAAGTGACCCGCGTTAGCAGGTTACAAGGTAAAATGTTGCCATTTTTGGTAAAAAAAAATACAAAAGTAGATGATATTAATGGTAAAAATTAAATAATATGACTATAATTGGTAAAAATGCAAAAAGTGATTGCTATTTTCAACATATAACCCTTAATTTACAGAAAACTTGTGAGAAAAAGAAAGCATCAATTTTCTTAAGGAAAGAGGTTATAATTATATATATATATATATATATATATATATATATATATATATATATATATATATATATATATATATATATATATTGCCGACGGAGCAGAGAGAAAATGCTCACGTGGCGCAATATCAGTGTAGAAATTCAGAAAATTAAGACCACATGGCGCAATATTATTGGTTAAAAATCTGAAAAATAAGGCCATGTGGCGCAATATAAGTGGTTATAATTCAGATAAATAAGGTTGATCACAACAGAAAAAAATAATTAAAATACTCCATAAATTCAGGAATATATACGTAAATATTTCTGGATACATCAAAACAGAATGTAAAAAAATCCTACATCAGATTTAAACCAAAAAATCTGGAACAGACTGCATAAAATCTAAACAGATAACGCAGAAAATAAAGTTGCAAACCTGTAGTTTATAGCTGCTCGTCTTGTGGTTCAAAACAGTTTGAGATAAATCCTAAAAATCTGCTAGAATTTCTGAAAACAATTCTGAACAGAAAATGCAGAAAATAAAATGAGTTAAATGTAATACACTATCAGATAAAAAATGCAGGAAAAGTAATACGCAGAAATAATGTTGCAAACCTGTATTTTCCAACTGCTGGTGTTGCTCATTGTTGCAGTTCAAAACAGTAAGAAATAAATCCTGAATGAGAAAAAGAAACAATTACAAATCAGATTATTTCGGTCCAGCAAGCACAAATACAGCTGTCAAATTTCTGTAAAACTTAGGATCATTCACAACAACTTGAAAAAAAATAAAAACAATAAAAACATTATAAAACTAGGAATAATTATGTTTGGGATAAATTCACAACGGTTAGAAGTCAGCATGTGGATAGTATCGTTAATTTCATCAATTTTTTAAAAATAACAATCAGATTAACAAGGAACTATTATCCGAATACACAAGGAAAAAAAAAATTGGTTGCCTAACAAAAACTCAAGAAAATGGGATAATCTTAACAAATTCAAACAAAAAAGCTCAGATATTAAAACTTCACATGGTTGTTTTAAGATTCATTAAAAAACATTATATTAAAACATAAAACGTACACAAAATTTTAAGATTCACAAAATAAGGGATATCATCATAATTTAATCATGTATGTAAATATAACATCTCCAGGAAAAAAAATGAAGATGTATGTAACACCCACAATTCTCACATAAATGCCACGTCATTAATTAATCATAAGTGGCAGTATCGCAAACATCTCAAAGTACACATGTCACAGGATTAGCGGAAAATCACTATTAATAAAAACTTTAACACGAAGGTCACGTACATCATCTCATAAACTAACACTGGCACACATACACAACTGATTACTGTTAACATACATACGAAGATCAGATACAGCAGTTCCAAGATTATTATCAACAAAACAGTCGACGCACGCAACTCTAACTGCCCCGTTCCCTACTTCGGATGCTGCGGCTGCGAACCCACGGTATGACTGCCTGAGACACACACAGGACTCGAAAACATAAGCTGGACAGCTCGTGAGTACGCGAGGGTTAGACTCTGCAGGTAAGCACATAAAACATACACAACACACATATCTCGTCACATATATGCAACTCGATGCATAACACGTATCTCTGCTCAAAAGGGGACCACGTTCCCCAGCTAACAGGCCGCACACAGCAGCGGTTAGCTACTTAATAGGCACAGGAGCGACCTGGCAATATCACTGCCGTATATATAAAGCCTCATAACTCGTGACTGGTTAGGGACAGTCAGCCTGCGCGATCACATATCGCGGACACCTGCAATTCAAACACATATAGCACGTATAGGGTAGAACGGATCATACCTGCGCACTAAGCTCGGTCTCATACACAATATATCACAACACATATACACGACTCATAAAAGACTACGCGCGATTTGTAAAAGAACTCGAGTACTCACCGATACCCGAAAGCAATCGAAACCCGAACTCTCAATGCGGCTCGGCACGTGATCGGCTAGCACCTGAACACATCACGGGTCTCACATGTTATCACAAACTCGATAGCCACGCAATTCAATCAAACATAACTCAATCCAACACAATTATCACAATTAAACTAATCCCGAAACATATTCCCGAACGGACAATCGATCCCCGAAACCCTTTTTCGGAACTCCTATCGAGACCCAAAATCCCAAATAATTCAATCCAATAATATCCCGAAGGAATCCGACCAATTAACGACCCACAACTCTTTTATAAAACTAAACCAAAATTCTATAGCAGACTGATTTACGCGCCGCGCTTTTCTCATTTACGCGCCGCGCTTTTGCCAGACAGCAGAATCTGCCCTTCGAACTCCATAGCTGAACCAGGAGTAATACTCCTTTCTATACCCGATTTCCAGCAACAAAAAGGTACATAACTCATATATATATAACCCATATACCACTAAAACCAAATTCCCCAATATAACACATGTATATCCCAACTTTAGCCATCAAAATTCATAACCCATACCTTTGAAGCTTTAGGAACACAAGAAGATGATGAAGAAGGCAAGGTGCAACACTTAGATTCAATCTCTAGCTTCACTTCTCAGCTGGAGCTCCACACAAAAACACACACTCACACTTTTAGGGTTCTTGTTCTCAAAAGGAATAAGGGAGAAAGGAAGCAAGACTCAACATATATACGCTTCCTAGTAATGGGAAGCCCGAACCCGCTAAATCCGAACCCGATATCACTTTTTCACAATTAATATCATTAGGACCCAATTAAATCCACGATCTCAATAATTATAATAATCCACTAATTATTAGCTCGGAGACACGTATCACTCGGTCTCGACACGTTAAATCCACGAAACGAAATTTAATTGGAACACGCAATAATTATTAAAATAAATGAGCCAATAAATTAAATCCACGTACCAGGCTCAAATCCGGGATGTTACAAATCCTCTCCTCTTAAAAAGATTCCGTCCCGGAATCTAGCTCGGACTCTGGAATAGCTGCGGATACCGGCTCCTCATCTCGGCCTCGGGCTCCCAGGTGGCACTAGTACCCTTATGATGCCTCCACTGAACGAGTACTAGCGCGATCTCTTTATTCCGCAATCTCTTCACCTTTCGATCAGTAATCGCCTCAGGCTGCTCAACATACCTCAGATGAGAATCCACGGTGATCTCGGATAACGGCACAAACTGATCATCTTTGGCCAGACACTTTCTCAGGTGGCTCACATGAAACGTATCATGGACTCCGGCCAGCTCGGGAGGCAGTCTCAATCTATAAGCCTGATCTCGGACTCTGGCGATGATCTCAAACGGACCGATGTATCGCGGACTCAGCTTACCTCGATGTCTGAATCTAATAACTCCTTTCCACGGCGATACCTTCAGCATAACGTGGTCTCCAACACTGAACTCGAGCTCATTCAGACGACGATCGGCATAACTCTTTTGCCGGCTCTGCGCCACTCTCATATGCTCTCGGATGACTTCCACTTTATCGCTCGTTTCTTGTAACAACTCGGGCCCACTGATAGGTCGCTCACCGACCTCGCCCCAACACACCGGGGTTAGGCACTTACGCCCATACAGTGCCTCGAATGGAGCCATCTTGATGGAGGAATGGTAGCTGTTGTTATACGCAAACTCGACTAACGGCAAGTGAACGTCCCAACTACCACTGAAATCAATCGCACAAGCTCGGAGCATATCCTCGAGAGTCTGATTCGTCCGCTCTGTCTGCCCGTCTGTCTGAGGTCTGTACGCGGTACTCAACTGAACTCTCGTCCCCAATTCGCGCTGAAAGCTCTGCCAGAACCTCGAAGTAAACCGCGTATCTCTATCAGACGTAATCGACATCGGAACGCCGTGCCTCGAAACTATCTCGCTGATGTATAACCGAGCTAACTGATCCATAGTGATGGCGCCTCTCACCGCCAAGAAATGAGCACTCTTAGTCAACCGATCTACAATCACCCAGATCATATCGTTGCCTCGAACGGTGCGCGGAAGTCTAACGATGAAATCCATCGTGATATGATACCACTTCCACTCAGGGATCTCTAAAGGCTGCAAATGCCCGTGAGGCTTCTGATGCTCGGCCTTGACTCGCAGACAAGTCATACACTCCTCGACGTATCGACCCACATCTCTCTTCATCCCTGGCCACCAATAGAACTCGCGCAAATCTCTATACATTTTGGTGCTCCCGGGGTGGATAGATAACCTCGATCGGTGCGACTCATCCAAAATCAACTGCCGCAGATTACCGACTCTCGGAACCCAAACACGATCACGAAACGCCCACAAACCTCTGCTATCTCTGCTCAATGCCTCTAGCTGTCCCGCAAGCCGCTCTCTTTTCACATTCTCCGCCCGCAAACCCTCTAACTGAGCATGCCTCAGACTCTCCACAAGAGTCGATGTAACCTCGAGCCTCGCTGCTCGGGAAACTACCGTCTGGCCACACGCCTTACGGCTCAACGCATCGGCCACCACATTGGCCCTACCAGGATGGTACTGGATCTCGCAGTCATAATCTTTCAGTAACTCGAGGCTGCGCCGCTGTCTCATATTTAGCTCTTTCTGACTGAACAGATACTGAAGACTCTTATGATCGGTATACACTACAAATCGCGAACCGTACAGATAATGACGCCATATCTTCAACGCGAACACTATCGCGTCCAACTCAAGGTCGTGCACGGTATGGTTTTCCTCGTAGGTCTTCAGCTGTCGCGACGCATACGCAATCACCTTGCCTCGCTGCATCAGAACACAACCCAAACCGGTACCTGACGCATCACAGTAGACCACAAAATCCTCTGTACCCTCGGGCAATGCTAACACTGGTGCCTGACATAACCGGGATTTCAATTCTCTGAAAGCCGATTCCTGCTCATCGGACAACACAAAAGGAACGGACTGCCGTGTCAATCTCGTCAACGGCCTGGCAATCCTCGAGAAGTCCTGAATGAAGCGGCGGTAATACCCGGCTAGGCCCAAAAAGCTACGGATCTCAGGCACAGTCTTCGGCGGCTCCCAACTCATCACGGCCTCTATCTTCGCCGGATCTACTGAAATACCCTCGGCGCTCACAACATGCCCCAAAAACTGGACCTCGCGCAACCAGAACTCGCACTTGGAGAACTTCGCATACAGTCGCTCCGCTCGCAGCACGGTCAAAACCTCTCGCAAGTGCTGCTCGTGGTCCTCGGCACTCCTCGAATAGATCAGGATGTCGTCGATGAACACTATCACGAACCGATCCAACATAGATCTACACACCCTGTTCATCAGATCCATGAATGCCGCGGGTGCGTTAGTCAGTCCGAAAGGCATGACTAGGAACTCGTAATGGCCGTATCTCGTCCGAAACGCAGTCTTCGGCACATCCTCATCTCTAACTCTCAGTTGATGATAACCCGATCTCAGATCTATCTTCGAAAAGAAGCTCGAACCCTGCAGCTGATCAAACAGATCGTCGATACGTGGAAGCGGATAACGGTTCTTCACCGTCACCTTATTCAACTCTCGGTAGTCAATACACATCCGCATAGAACCGTCTTTCTTCTTCACAAATAGCACGGGAGCTCCCCACGGGGACGAACTCGGACGGATAAATCCACGATCAAGCAACTCCTGAAGCTGCGACATCATCTCTCTCATCTCAGGAGGTGCCAGCCTATAAGGCGTCTTCGCAATAGGCACCGCTCCAGGGATAAGGTCGATACGGAACTCGACCTGACGATCTGGCGGTAACCCAGGCAACTCCTCTGGGAATACCTCAGGGAACTCTCGAACTACAGGTATATCCGCTAGGGTCTTCTTCTCTAATCTGGCGTCGACAACATAAGCCAGAAAGGTCTCACATCCCTTCGCGACATATCTCTGAGCTCGGGCCATAGAAACAATACCAATCTCACCTCGGCGCCTCTCGCCATACACTGTCACTGTCTCACTGTCTGAAATGGGTATCCGGATCATCTTATTCGCGCACAGAATATCGGCCCGCCTGGCTGTCATCCAGTCCATACCCACTATCACATCGAAACTGCTAATCTCTATCGACAGTAGATCGATCGAAAACCGGTGAGCATCAATCTCTAAAACACAATCTCTGTATACCCGACTCACAAGCGCTGTACTACCGTCTACCCTCTCAACAACTAACGGCACAGATAACACAGTAGCAGGCACAGAAAAATATGCACAGAACACAACAGACACATACGAGCGATCTGCTCCAGAATCAAACAAAATACGAGCACTAAGCCCGTTCAGAATGTACGTACCAGATACCACATCGGTAGACTCGCGGGCCTCCTCTGCCGTAGCCTGAAATACTCTGCCCCTGCCTCTGGGTGCTGACTCACGACGGCTCGAAGTCGACGGCTCTGCTCTAGCACCGCTGGTGCTCGCTCCCTGCACTGCTGGCGGCGCATCCGGACAATCTCTCACAATATGACCTGGCCTCCCACAGCGGAAGCACAGGGAATCCCTCGAAGTACAAGTAAATGATGTGTGGCCATACTGACCACAGCGATAACATCTGGGCTGCTCCGGCACACAAGGACCGGAATGGCGACGGCGACACCTCGGACAGTCTCTCTCTCCAGCTGAACTGTCTGCCCGACTCCCTGATGGCTGGGACCCCTGTCCCACGCTACTCTGACTCTGACTCGGAGCACTGTAACGGGAAGTCTGCCCCTGACTCTGACTGGCCGTCCCTGATCCCTGATACTGCCCAGACCTCCTGGACCTACGATCTCTGCCTCTGTCTCTGTCTCTGCGAAATCCCGAACCCTGCCCCTGAACCTGCTGCTGCTCAGGCTGTCTCTCTCTCTCTGAAAATCCTGGGGCTCTCGGTAGTAACTCTGGGACTGCTCAGACGTCCCTATCCTCTGTCTCTGGGACGGGGGCTGACCCCTCTGTCTCTCGATCTCCCTCTCTCGGACTCGGGCTAACTCTAATGCCCGCGCGAAGGTAGGAGTATCATGAAGTCCGACGAACTCCCGGATATCTGATCTCAACCCATCGATAAAGGCATCAGCCTTACGAACCTCTGTGTCC
>JAANYP010004446.1:102500-119353 GCA_020465985.1 Centrapalus pauciflorus
ATAGACTCGACCCGAGTGGCCGAGACGTAGCATTTCTCGCTCCTCGGGAGGCAGAGGGAGTGTACCTTTCCCTTGGAGAACCAGTCAACCCATTCAAGGTGTCAAATATAACAGATGAGGCTTCGTTCAGATGTTACGGCTGGTTATTTTAGAGTGATGGTGGAGGTGGATATCTTTACGGTGAGCTTTAGATTAGGAGGCGGGGTAGGGCCTTTACTGCTAATGATATCTCTTGTTGTGGCTAATGGGAAGGCGAGTTAAGGAAGTCAAAGGAGGAGGAGGATTTTTGTGGTGACTTGGGTTCTGGTTTGGGTTCTTTATAGGGTTCATCTTGGTCCATCTCTGAATCCGAATCGGAATGCAGGATGACTTAGATTTTTTCTTATGATGGCATTTTTTCTCCACCATGGCCCTTGTCAAGTCTTCCTCCATTTAACCTCCCGAGGCAGTAGACACTTGTTCCCCACTCGTTTCCTTTTCCCCTAGTTCCCCTACACCTAACACATCCCCCTCAGACAGAACTCGAGGGAGCTTCTCCCCCTCAAGATGACCAGGATCTTCCTGATCATCATGTTTCCTTTTGTGAGCTTAAGCCTGAGGGTGGCAGAGACTTTGCAAGTTGATGACTGCCGACTCTAAACGATCCATCCTTCAATTTATGCCTGCCTCCACCCATAATATTAGCCGGTGGATGTCGTTTATAGACTGTGTGAAGATCTCGGTTGTCGTGCCTAATTTTTCCTTTAATGTGTCGGTTTCGGCAGACTTTTGGACTTTGGGAGGACCTGGCGAAGTTCCTGAGAAACAACACCCTTTCCCTTCAAGATTTATAGAAGAGAGAAGTGACGTTCCTCATTCTGCGCCTTGTGGGCGTTCAGGTCAGCCCGGGTAATCACACCTGCGTCACGAAGAACCGCCGTTAACATCTCGGGAGTGATCCCGGGATGGCCAGTAACAGTTGGCAGTGTTGAGGCTGTGACTGGACTTCCATCCTTCATTTCTGCACCACCCGGAGAGATGCAGATTGGGATGTTGGGAAGGACGTCACGGAGACATCCTTAGTGCGAGGTGGCGTGTTATGGGGTGTGGAATGAGATGTGGACAAAGGAGCGGCAATCACTGGGGGCAGTTGGTGACTATTTCAACATCACTCGCCTCCGAATGAGGAGGTGATGGAATATGTGGAAGGACCCCGTGGAATGAAAGAGATTCTTGTTGAGAGGAACCTGAGTGGGTGGTGGGGTGACTGTCGACTATTGGACTGGTAGCCTTATACGGACTTGTCCGGCTAGGGGTGGATGGTTCTCCCTCATCTCTCGGGCTCACACCCTCAACCCTCATTGGGTTAGAGAATGTCTTTTCAGAGTCTACTGTCTCCGCCCTTTCTGCCCCTGCACCCTCGCTCTCCACACTAAGCTCCCACTCACCTGACTCATTAATATTCTCCGCTCCAGCCTCCACTCCCTCATCCTCACTCTCACTCTACTCACGAATGGAAGTGGTTGGCTCGGTCGGTTCTGATCGAGCCTCTTCCGGATAGACACTCATTAAATACACCTGAACCCTCTCGCTGGACTGATCGGCATATTGGAGTAAGGACAATGGGATGTCCGTCACCGGTACCCTTGGAAGCTCCCTACGGATTTTGAAGCGCGCCAATGCCACTTCATTATACATGCCGGCCCCTAGGCATTTTTGTATATCATCATCATTGTCCAAGGCATATTGGATTATCAATTGGAGGAAACGCTAAAATGGAATGAACTTGCGTTCCTTTTTCGTGCCCTTGTCGTTGACTGCCCTTTTAAGTTTGTCAAATATGAATTGGGCGTAGTCGTAGTGGCGGTCGAAGGCGAAGGCGGCGAACATGGAAAGGACGTGGATGCTAGTAGTGTCATGAGCCGAATGTATCCCAGTGAAACATCGGTTGTTGATGTCAAAGAAGACTCTTCAGTGGGATTGAAGGCGTTTGGTTTTAAAATTTGTGACTTTGGAGAGCTGGCCTTCGCATCCAATGATTGGACTTCACGGAGGACAGTTTTAGGGGTTGGGATGGGTGCGAAAGAGAACTTTGAGGGTGAGAGGTATTCGTTGGGAAGTTGGAGAATGTGGCGGATGGCTTCGAGGGTGATATGGATGGGTACAGAATCAATTTTGGTTGTGAAATGGGGTTCCTCCTCTTCAGAGATTTGGAGGTGGTACCAGAATTGTTGGAGGTATATGGAGGGAACGAAGATGGTTACGGTGAGGAAATAGAAGATGGGGTGGCCTTTGAGGATATCAAATGTGATATCCTCGATTTCCTATTTTAGAACGGAGAGGTCCATCTGTCAATTATAGGGTGCAAATTCTGTGTAAAAGGCAGGGTGTAACAAGGCGGATTCGGACAGCTGGTTGTTGTTATGAGGAATAGGTGAATCAGGAATGGTGAGAACGGGTTGGAATTACATGAGTCCTGTACAAAACACATTGGTTAGTCATGCAAACTTAAATATAGAAATAAAGCATTGAGACATAGTCTAAAATAGGCATGAGATAGAGTCAGTCTACTCTGTTTAAAGCATCGGGTTTTCTTTCGGTAGTATAAGAATACTACCGATAGAAAACGAAAGTCAGTCATTAAGAGACTGATGTTGAAATAGACATATTCACTCAAATGTCAATTACTAACTAGGGCCAATGGTGCAAGGACTGGAAACTTATTTTAATTTTTGTTTTTGAAATTGTTCAAAAGTTAAAAGTTATGAGATAATACAACAAACAAAAAAAAAACGCAAGTGTTGAAATTCTGTTAGGACCGAAGTTCGGGTGAACATGCAAGATGTGACACTTAGAAAAAACAGAAGAAACTACAAGAGGCCCGAACTTCGGGTGTCCCAGAAGTTCGGTTGGACCCCACCCGAAGTTCGTGTCAGGTCCAAGAAGGACACTTAGAAGTTTTACATTGCAATAGGAGGACCGAACTTTGGATGGACCGAAGTTTGGGTGGACCAGAACCGAAGTTCTTTAAGGTCCAGCACTTAGACAATTTTGAACACAAACCACAAAATGTGAGGACTGAACTTCAAGGTAACCCGAAGTTCGAGTGGACCAGAACCGAAGTTCTTTGAGGTCCAACACTTAGTCATTTTTAATATTAATTAAGTAGGCATGGAAGTGAACCGAACTTCGAGTGGCCTGAAGTTCGGTTGGGGTGCACACCCAAAGGTGCACGCCCGAAGTTCGGGTGCAACCGAAGTTGACCCTTAGTGCATTTAATGAGTTCATGCACAAGCATATGTCTGACTACAGTGGCAGTTCACTAAGTGACCTAAAATGCAGATCCTAACTCTAAAATGCATGACGAATAACTTTAAAACTAACAAGAACACTTAAAAACAGTTACAAGTAACCTAAATGTGCAAAAATCAGAGGGAAAACCCTCGAAAACGATGTGAAACAAAAATCAGTTGAAATGCATGGTACATGGAAAAATAAAAGGAGATTGATGTTTTTCGTTGATCGATTCGAAGAATGAGGAAGAAATCCACAAGAAAAATGCGCAGATATGGAGGTTATGAGAGTGAACTGTGTATGGTTATGGCGGTTTTGACAGGAATGAGGAGTCGGAGAAAAAGAAGAAAGGGTAACAGTACCCACCCGCCCCTTTTCATAGGATAAAAGGGGGTCGGGTCAAGAGCATTACCCATTAGGCTTTAAATTAAACACAACAAATAATGACATTGGTCTTGAATTTAAATTAAATAAATTTTAACAGTGAGAAAACAAAAATAAAAATTGATTGAACAAAATAAATTTGACCAAAATATAAATCTTTTTGTGATTTTCATTTATAACCAAATTAAACACCTAAGCATAAAGTAGAATAGAAATAATAATCATAACAGATAAGGGAAACAAAATTAAAATCTTTTTGAATTTTTCTGGATATTTGCAAATGAAAGATTTAGATAAAATCTTTTTGTATTATTCAAAGTTTTTCAAAGTAAGACACCAAAAAATATATAATATAATAAAAAATAGATTGTAAATACATTTCATCTTTTCTCCCCCTCAAATAAACAATTATCCTTATAAATTGAACCTAGAGCCTCAATAGAATTACGAAAGTCTGACAAAACTGGATATTTTAACTCCCCACTCAAAATGAACATGTCATATAGCAGTTGTCAGGTTCACCAACGTTAAAGACATACATAGATAAACGGACACCAAAAAAATAATTTTGTGACACTTTCATTAAATTGATGTACTAGATATATTCTAAATAAAGGAATTTGAAGCAAGTATGACAATTGTTTGGAACATAATTATTTAAAGAATATCTGACATTCAACCAGAGGGGGAATTTAACATGCTAATTTGAGATACTAAGAACCGAAAATGAGGTTCATCTAGAGCCTTAGTAAATATATCAACAATTTGAAACTCCGTGCCTACAAAATACAGTTCTAATGTCCCTTTTTTTACATGGTCTTTATTGAAGTGATACCTGATGTCCACATGTTTTGTTCTTGAGTGCTGCACGGGATTGCAAGATATAGCAAATTGCACTTCGGGAATCACAGTATATTGGGATGTTGGTGAGTGAAAATCCATAATCACGTAACTTTGTTCTCATCCATAGCATGAGAGAAACAACTTCCGACTACTACATACTTAGCTTCTGTTGTGCCTGTGGATGTGGACACAGAGTTTTGCTTTTTAGAAGATCAACTCACCGGTCTATCACCCAAAAACTGAATCCCACCAGATGTGCTTTTTCTGGTCTACTCTGCAACCTGCAAAACCAGCATCTGAAAAGGCAGTAAGATCGAAGTTGGTTCGCTTTGGATACCATAGACCAAGATCGGGTGAACCCTTTAGATAACGAAAGATGCGTTTAACCGCAGTAGGTGTGATTCTTTTGGGTCGGCCTGAAAATGAGCACAAAGACATGTAGAAAATATCATATCTGGTCCATTGGTCGTAAGGTAGAGTAAGGAACCAATCATCCCTCTGTAAGTTGTGTTGTCGACACTTTTCCCAGAAGGATCAGTGTCCAACTAACAGTTTGAAGCCATGGGTGTTGCGATAGTCGTGCAAGAGTCTAACTTATTCTTCTTCAGTATGTCAAGAGTATATTTCGACTGGTTTACAAATATCCCATCTTCAAGTTGTTTGACTTGTAATCCAAGGAAAAAATTCATTTCCCCCATCATACTCATCTCAAACCTGGACTCCATTAGGGATTAAAATTACTTACAAGACTTCGGGTCAGTAGATCCAAATATAATGTCATCTACATAAATTTGGACTAACATTATATGAGGGCCTTCCGTTTTTGTGAACAGTGTTGTCTCCACCACACCCTTACTAAATTCGGCAGAAGTAAGAAAGTTCAAAAGGTCATGATACCAAGCTCGAGGTGTTTGTTTTAGACCATAGAGAGCTTTATCTAGCACATAAACATGGTCCGGTTTATGTGCATCAATAAAACCTTGTGTTTGTTCAACATACACCTCCTCGTCTAGTTCACCATTTAAGAATGCGGTCTTGACGTCCATTTGGTACACTCTTAAGTCTTTGTGTGCTGCATACGCCAAGAAGATTCTGATTGCTTCAATCTGTGCAACTGGAGCAAAGGTTTCGTCATAATCAATGCCTTCTTGCTGTCGGTAGCCTTTAGTGACTAGTCTCGCCTTGTTTCTTACAACAATACCGTTCTCATCTCTTTTGTTCTTGAAGATCCATTTTGTCCTGATTATAGCTCGGCCTTTTGGTTTGGGAACTAACCGTCATACCCTTAGCTATTCAAACAGGTTGAGCTCTTATTGCATTGCTACTATCCAGTCGGGGTCTTTCAAGGCTTCAAATACACGAGCAAACTCAATCATACTAAGGAATGATGCAAAGAGACATTCATTAGCAGATACCCTTCGAGTTTGAACTCTAGTGGAAGATCACCAATGATATGTTTAGTTGGGTGATCACGGATCCATTTTGTTTTGTGTGGCAGGGGTGAACTTTAGAAACTCAATGCTTAGTATGGGGATGGATGACGTATACTGTTCAATGGTTTCGAGTGAGGGTACCACTGGTTCCGGTTCCGATTTCGTTGGATCTTGTAAAGGGATAATGTTTGATACAATATGAGAGGGTATCATTGGAGTATATTCAAATAATGGGATGACTGGGATGATGTTGAAGGCAATGAAGATGGTAGAGGTGTAGAAATTGGTGGATCCTAAAGTGGTGGATGAACAGTTGATCTGATGAATTTGTATTCACTGCAAAAGTTGAAACAGAATAAGAATTAACATTAGGACCAAAAAATTGAGTATAAAAAGGATCAAATAAATTTATTAAATCAGAAGAAGAAAAAAAAGTAGGTTGAGAAGAGTCTCCAGGCATTCGAGTAATGCGAGGTCTTGATTGGTCAACTTTCGGAGCCATTTCAGGCATCTCATCGAATGTGATGTTCACACTCTCGTTGACTGTTCTGGTGCGACTGTTGTATGCGCGATATGCTTTTGAATTGGACGAGTTTCCAATAAAGATCGCTTCGTCCGCTTTCTCATTTAAGTTTTCGAGGTTGTCCTTGTCATTAAGCACATAGCACCTGCAACCAACACCTCATAAGTATTTGATATTATGAACTTATATAAGTAAAGTTGATAAGGAGTTTTGTTAAAGCGCTTATGAATGATTGAGTGATTTTGAGTGTAGCAAGTTGTGGACATGGCTTCAGCCCACAAGAACGGTGGTTGCTTCAAGTAGTTTAGCATGGTGCGAGCAGCCTCCACAAGGGTACGATTTCTTCTTTCAACGATACCATTTTATTGAGGTGTTCGTGCGGCTGAGAATTGATGATGGATTCCTTTGGACCGCAGGAAACATTCTACTACCGAGTTCTTGAATTCTGTGTTGTTGTCTGATTTGATTGATTGCACTGACAGCTGCTGTTGGGTCTCGACACCCTTGATGAAATCGATGATTTCTTGAGCTGTCTCATCCTTGGATGGCAAGAACTTAACCCATGTATATCGTGAATAGTCGTCAACGATAACCAACACATACCGCTTCCCATTAATGCTTTGAGTTCGCATAGGACCGCATAAATCCATATGCAGCAGCTCCAAAACTCTCTTCGTTGATGGTTCGGGCTTTGGTTTGTGAGAGGATATATTCATCTTTCCTTTCTCACATGCTCCACACAGGTGATCCTTTTCATATCGGAGTTCTGGAAGACCCTTAACCAGATGTTTTGACGCCAGCTTGTTCACATTTTCGAAGTTTAAGTGAGATAGCCTCCAATGCGATAACCATGAGCCTTTGAAGAGGCTTTAGTTATCAGGAAAATACTATCCTTTACCATTAGCTTGGCTACATCGATGGTGTAAAGGTCTAAGTTTCGAGAACCAGTTAAGATTTCATTTTCGTCACCGCTCTTAACACTGCAACTTGTAGCCCTAAACATTACTTAAAGTCCTTTGTCATAGAGTTGTCCTATGCTAAAAAGATTATGAGATAACCCTTCGACATAATCAACATCCTTGATGACCAGATTGTTTAGAACCAAGTCACCGTATCCCTTTATCTGAGTGTGGTTGTCATTTTCGAACCTAACTGTTCCACAGTATTGGTCTACTATGTTGGACAACAACTCTTTTCTCCCAGTCATGTGCTTGGAGTAACCCGAATCCATATACCAAATATATTTAGCCCGAGATACAAATTATGTTAAGACTATGATGTTTTTAGATCAATTATCAGGCAGGTGAAATAAATCCATGACGGTAATATTTAAGTGACATGGAACCGAATTATTTAGAAAACATGTTGGATAAAAAATGTGTCCTGAACTGTGTGCATTGGAGCCAAACAGATCTGTTTATGTACGAAGTTTCACATAAACCGTTTTTCGGAAGGACGAGTCCCTAGTATGAGTTAACTAGAAGTCATCTTTTTGAGGTGTGGGTCTTGATCTGAAGTAACCAAGAACCATCTGCATTAAATCATACGACTTTGGGTACCCATTATAGGATGGGTTGATTTTTGTTAGGTTTTCCAGATACATATATCAAAATCACAGTTTAAGTAACCATATTGTAATTGTGTGTGGTCCAGATGCAGAACCTTTTGGAACCCATATGAATGTCGGTCCAACTGGCTTTGAAACCTTAGGCAGTGAGATTACATTTTGTTTGGGAGTTTTTGAAATCTGTTTTATATTTGCCTTTGGTGTATCCCTAGGCAGAATACCTGATTCAGTTTCCGATGAGGCCAATGATGCACTGTTTATATTTTTCTTTTTACGAACTTGTTTTTCTGGATATGACACGTACTTATTCATTTCAGGTACTTGGCGTCTAAACCGAGTAGGACATAAAGAAAACATTTCTGCGAATGATTATTTCAAATAGGAATTCGAATCTGTTACAGTACATTCATTGTTTTCAATGATTACATTCTCTTATCACTAGAAACAAACACATTTGGCATTACAACCTTCTTCACAAAGAAACTGGAAAAGTCTTGCATTGTCGTTTTTGGAACCCTTCTTATATGATCTGTAGGTACAAAACAAGAAGAGTCAGTACGTTTGGAAGGCTTGGATGTGGAGAGATTTCCTTGGTGAGTGGGTTTCTTTGAGGACTTTGATTTACTCTTAGTCTTCTTGGAAACCTCAGTTTTTGAAAATTTTGAATGCTCACCTTTGGAAATGTTTAAAGGAGCTTCAATTTTGGTTTTACCGTTGACTAATGATGTATTTAGGACACTAGTAGGAGGAGAGGTTTTTGAATCAGTTGAGTAAGAACTTAATCTTTTCGAAACAGTGTTAAACCGTTCTTTGTAAAGAGTTAGTTCTATGCCATGTTCAAAAATTTGTTTTTCTAACTTTTCCTCGCTTTTGAGAAAAGCTTCTTGACTGGCAGAAGCTTTCTCACAAGTTGTCCTTAATTCCTTTTCTAAAACTTTTATTTTGTGATGAAGAACAGTGATAGGAATATAAAGGTGAGAAATTGGTTTAATAGGTTTGGCTTTCATTTCTGTTGATGAATAGCTAAAAAAAAAAAAAGAAATCATCCTCAAGAGTGGGTACTCTGTAAGGATAACTGTCGTTTAGTTTTTCATACGTAAAAGGAATTTGCCTATTTTCATCTTGATTTCACTTCTCCTCCTCTTGGGCCAGGACTTCTTCTACTGAGTGATGAAAGAAGGCGTGATACCCGCGTCCCACATATCTTCTATCATTACAGCATTGGTAAAACCGACTGAGCCTTTTTCAAGAACATAGGATTTTTAAAACCTATTCCTTCTTCGGAATGATAAAATCTAGTTTCTTTTGGTTAATTTAGATGAATAGTTTGTGCGGATTGACCTCGTTTTAAGAATTCATCATCGAGGGTTTTGATTTGTGAGTACCAACCTATTTATTTTTCAATCATTTTAAATTTTCTCTCGTTTTCTAAGTTTTCCACGTTTAAAGACTCAAATCGTTTGTAAGAACCATTAGTTCTGATTTCAAGGAACTCTTTTTCTCAGTAATTGTATCAATACAATTCTTAAGTGAAGTATTCCTATCCTCAGCCATAACCCTTTCACGTTAAAAGGTTTCGACTAGACTATGCTCGTTTAAGCAGTTCTTTTAAAACCTGTCAGATGCTTCTTTTAGTGATTGAGCCAAATGTTCCGCTTTGACACACTTTTCTTTTTCAGCGTTATATTTTGCATCTAACTCAGACATTTGTGTGTGCCATTTACATTCATTCTTTACAAATTTAGCATTTAAAGATTGATGAAAGTAAAGGGAATGTATCTCATTTGCCTCAGAATCTAATGTGGAGCATTCTGAATTTGGTCATCAGACAGGCTGTAGTTCTCCCCCTCTACAGACATGTCTGATTCAGTGTCGGAGGGAGTAGCACAATCCGTGTGAAGACCACTCCTTACGGGGCAGTCCTCAGAGTCTAGGTCCCACATCATGCAACACGATATCAATAACTAAGATAGAGTAATTATATTGCGTAATTTCAAATTACAAGTACAAAATATTAGGATAAGTTTAATACAGTTTGAGTTCAGAATTACAGTTTTCAAATTAAACTTATGAAGGGTACAAAACTAATCAAATACATGTCATCATTTAGTCAAAGCAAATCTACCCAGACCACCACAATTATCATCTTCCAATCAGTACTGAAGGTTTGTTGAGTAGTGGTCTATAGGATACTTCAATCTTGATTCTTGAAAGACCTAAGAACTAGGTCCAGCAGGTGCTTTTCCCTTATCTTTTCCTGTAAAAAGTTTAAACAACAACTATAAGCAATGCTTAGTGAGGATATAGATTTTCAGTTTACATGCATTTCAAGCGGATCATGCGTCTAGTGTGATATGTCTTGATTGCCGCTACAACCACTCATGATTGAGACATAGTAGTCATAAAATAGGATGATGTCCAAGCCACGCTCACGCTTTTAATTGTAGGGATCAGCCACATACTGGGCTAGCTACCAGTAAATCAACATGGGGGACATCGGAGTATCATTACCAAGTTCAATAGAACTAGTGAAATAGCACGGTCTAGAACAATAGACCGACAAGGCTAATCATACTAAGTTGAATCAATACATCAAAAACACAAGGAATGATGGAAGCATAAATAATCAAGGTCATGATAGCAATAAACTCATAACAATATCTGAAATGAACTGTAAGTACAATGTCATGCGAAATGATAAATCAAATAGCTATCATGATCCACAGCGCATCACCGAACCATGGTGAGCACAGGTCACAATCCAGCTGATCATGTATGAATGTCAAAATCAACTATCATCAACAACATGTCTCAACCGGAATCTAGCATGTAAAACTGAATATCTATAACTCACTGGTTCTGTTGTCTTTATCAAGCAGATTAAATCCACCACCTGAGTTATCTCAGGATTTTTCATTAATCTTTCTAGACTCTGGCTTTGCTTTTCTATTCTTTGACCCTCTTTCAATATCTTTAATCTTTAATTCTTTGTTCAGAGTTTATCTGAACCTGTCCAGAATTTATCATATCATATCATTATCAAACTTTAGAATTTCATTGTCTTGATTCTGATAATTCATAATCTTTTCACTTGTATTTTATGCACAAAATTTGCATATAAATTCCTCATATTTCGTTTAATATTGCATGAATTGGCACTGAATTATATATTTTATTAAGTCATAAAAGAAAATCCAAAAAGTTAGTTCATTAACTTGAATTTCGGATCATATAACCCACATCCGGATTCACACCATCTGGGACCGACTCGGCAAGTCGAGGTCCGGAATGCGGATCTCGGTCGAATTCGCATGCATCCGAAAAGCCTATTGATCCGAGATTAACCCATCCGAACTCGGGTCAAATCGAATTCGGATCTCATCCGAACTCGGGTCAAACCGAATTCAGATCCCATCCGAACTCGGGTCACAACCAAATTCGGATTCAACACTTAGAAAAATTTCAGGAAATTTCTTGGTGTTCTTGGCGACTCGCCAAGTCACCATAGGCGACTCGTCGAGTCGACTTGCAGATTTGCAGGTCGACCCATACGGGTTTTTACCAAAAATTCACCAAACAGATATATATTAACATGCAATTGCATCTAAGGTTATATTATCATTAATGGGGTGTTTCTACACTATTTTCCCCATCTTTAACACATTAAATCGTCCAGATTTGTCCAAAATATTGGATTTTTTCTCAAGAACACAACAGTTAATAAAAACTCAGATTTTTAATCTTTTTGGACGATTTAATAAACGATTTTTTGTTTCTGAATCATTTATGGGTTTCATTATATGATTTCTAAACAATATTTCTAACATGCAACATAAATTTTACAGATTTAGAATCCGATTTTTGAGTATTTAAACTCTTAAAATACAAACTAAAACTTAGAAATTAGTTTTATTACCTTAAATTTCACTGATTCTTGATAATCTTTAGTTAGATTCACGAATTTCCTTCTTCCAATTTCGTCTCCAGCAAATTATAGAGTGAGAGATTGAGAGAGTGTTTGAGTAATGAGAAATGATGAAATGAGAGAAATGAAAGACTTAAGGTCTTTTATTTCCGAACTTTCGAACATTGACATATTTGGTCCCTCAACATCTGATTTTCTTTAATAAAGATTTTATCTTCATTTTTATCATCACTAATATAATGTAACTTAATTAAATATTTTCATTACTTAATTAAATTACAATACAAATAATGTAATTAAATTACATTATTAGCTCAAAATCAGATATTACATGTTCGGTTAAAGATTAGGTTGTTACAGAATAGGCTCCACCACGCACAAACTTCGTCCTCGAAGTTAGCTTTGTTCGAACAGACTTGTATATGTTGCTTTCATGACATCTTTTGATTCCCAAAACTGATGCGAACCCTTGTGGTGTTTTCACTGAACAGCACCATCTGTATCTCTTTATTGCGAAGCTTTTTGGTCTTCGAGTCCAGAATACATTCTGGCTCTTCAAACACTCGAAGCTTTTCATCAATTTGCAGATTAACATGTGGTATCTGCACTTCTCTCTCATCTGCTAAGCTCTTTCTTAAATGACTAACATGGAATACAGGATGTATTCTCGCTAAGTCAGTTGGCAATTCAAGACGATATGATTGGTTTCCTATCTTTTCAACGATCTTGAATGGACTAATAAATCTCGGAGCTAGCTTTTTCCGCTTTATAAACCGAACCACATTCTTCATTGGGGATACTTTCAGCATCACCCAATCGTTAACCGCAAAACTGATCGATCTGTGTCGATTGTCATAATACGATTTCTACCTGCTTTGAGCTTCAAGAATGTTCCTTCTAACAAGTTGAATCTTCTCATGAGTCAACTGTAGAAGGGCAGGGCCCGCTAAAGGCGATTCACCTGTTTCGCGCCAACAGGTGGGAGTTCTGCACTTTCTTCCGTATAGAGCTTCAAAAGGAGCCATCTTGATCGTAGAATGATAATTGTTATTGTATGAGAATTCGACCAAAGGTACATGGTCATCCCAGTTACCACCCAGATCAAGAACGCAGGCACGGAGCATATCTTCAAGAGTTAATATAGTGCGTTCACTTTGGCCATCTGCATTAGGGTGATAAGCAGTACTCCTAGAGATTCAAGTACCCATCCCTTCTTGCAGCGCTTTCCAGAATCTCGAAGTGAAACGACTATCACGATCAGAGACGATAGACTTCGGCACACCGTGACGAGAAATAACTTCCTTGATGTACATCTGTGCCAATCTATCAAGGGAGTACGTCTCTTTCATCGGTATAAAATGAGCTGACTTCGTTAATCGATCTATGACTACCCAGATGGAGTCGTGTTGTCTCTTGGTTGTTGGCAACTTTGTGACAAAATCCATGGTTATATGCTCCCACTTCCACTCAGGAACTGGTAGTGGTTGCATATCCCCGAAGGGTTTTTGATGTTCTGCTTTAGCCATTTAACAGACTCTGCAGCTTTCAACAAACTGACCGATGTCTTTCTTCATTCCTGGCCACCAATAATCAGCTTTAAGATCAAAGTACATCTTTGAGCTGCCAGGATGAATAGATAACTTGGACTTATGGGCTTCAGATAGAAGAGTGTTGCGAATAGAACCATACATAGGAATCCAGATTCGGTTTCCCTTGAGACATTGAAGTCCCAAATGATTCATAGATAGAAATTGGAGTTGCCCTTTGAGATATTCAGAACAGAGATTCTCTTCTTTCAGAGCTTCGGCTTGAGCTGATTTGATGTCTTCAATAAGATCAGAAGAGAACACAACAGCTGTTAGTGCATAGCAACACTTTTCGGGATAAACCTTTCTACTCAAAGCATCCGCGACTACATTGGCTTTGCCGGGATGATATAGGATCTCGCAATCATTGTCCTTGATGAGCTCCAAGGACCGCCGTTGTTTCATATTCAAATCCTTTTGAGTAAATAGGTGTTTAAGGCTTTTATGGTCAGTGTAAAGCTGGCACTTAGTCCCATAAATATAGTGACGCCAGATTTTCAATGCAAAGGTAACAGCAGCCAACTCAAGATCATGAGTTGGTGCACTTTTCTCGTAATCTTTCAATTGCCTTGAAGCGTAGGCAATGACTTTTCCCCTTTGCATGAGAACACAGCCTAAGCCAGTACCAGATGCGTCGCTGTAAACGACAAAGTCATCATTGCCTTCTGGTAAGGCTAGGATTGGCGCTTGAATAAGTTTCTGCTTCAAAGTTTCAAAAACCTCTTGCTGTTTATCAGTCCATATGAAAGGAGTGTTCTTTCGTGTTAGCATCGTGAGTGGCACAGCAATCTTCGAGAAGTCTTTAATGAATCGCCGATAGTAACCAGCCAATCCAAGGAAACTTCTGATTCAGAGGCATTGCGAGGCGTTTGCCACTTTTGAACAGCCTCGACTTTAGATGGATCATCTGAGATACCTTCGCTAGATACGACATGGCCAAGGAATTGAATCTATAAAGAAATCAAAGTGGAATTTCAAGTTTTCATTGATACAAGGAACGTTTAGGAAATAGCTCGAGACAATATAAAATTATACCTGTCTTAGCCAGAATTCGCACTTGGAAAATTTGCGTAAAGTCTTTCTTTTCTCAATAACTCTAGCAATTGACGCAAATGAACAACATGATCAGCCCCCATTTTGGAGTAAATCAGGATATCGTCTATGAACACGATAACTGACTTATCCAGCATTGGCCTGCACACGCGATTCATGAGATTCATGAACGCCGCTGGTGCATTCGTTAGACCAAACGACATTACTAGAAATTCGTAATGATCGTATCTCGTTCGGAAGGCTGTCTTTGGAATATCCTCATCTTTGACTTTCAACTGATGATACCCAGAACGAAGATCGATTTTGGAGAAATAACTTTCTCCTTGTAGCTGATCAAAAAAATCATTGATTCTGGGCAAAAGATACTTATTTTTGATGGTGACTTTGTTCAACTCACGATAGTCGATGCACATTCGGAGAGTTCCATCTTTCTTTTTAACGAACAAGACAGGTGCACCCCACGGAGATGAACTAGGTCGGATAAATCCCTTCTCTAACAGATCTTGCAATTGCTTCGACATTTCCTGCATCTCTGCAGGCGCAAGTCTGTAGGGAGCTTTAGCAATTGGAGCTGCACCAGGAACTAAGTCAATTCCAAACTCAACTTGACGTTCTGGTGGCACTTCAGAGATATCATCAGGAAATACGTCTGGGAACTCACAGACGATCGAAATATCAGAAATGGATTTCTTGTTGGCTTCAGAGATAGTTTCAGATGAAACAAAACACAGATAAGATTCATGACCCTTAGACAAATATTTACGCGCTTTCTCAATAGATATGAAGCAGTGAGCACCTTTTCGCTTGTCGCCTTTGATTTCTAACACTCGGCCGTCTGAAGTCTTGATTCTGATGATTCGGTGGTTGCAGACGATCGTAGCTTCATTATTTGTTAACCAGTCCATGCCGATAATAACGTCGAACTCTTTTAACGGAATCGGGATAAGATCGAGGTTGAACACAATGTTATTAACGAGCAAAGTGCAATTTCGGTAAACAGAATCAGCCATAACGTAATTGTTACTGGCCGTCTCTATATCAAGTACTACGGGAAGCTTTGATGGAGATTTAGACAGTCTTTGAGCAAAACTAGTCGATATGTATGATCGACTTACACCAGAATCAAATAGTACACGAGCAGGTATCGAATTTAGTAAGAACGTACCGGTAACCACATCAGGGGTTTCTTTCGCTTCCTTCGCGGTTATCTGAAATCGGCGGGTCCTTGCAGTTGGAGTTGCAGCTGAGCTTTTCATCGTAGAACCTCCAGCTGATGATTGCGATTGGCCTCGGCGTCCACTCTGACACAGATACTGTTAGGCACAAAAAGGCCTCAGTCAAACCTGTTCTACATCTGAGGGGGAGATTTATAATCAAACCTGTTGATACATTTGAAGGTTGAATTTAAGGCCTGTTATATGCCTTATTGAAACCTGAAAATGATTTGCAATATCAGTCTAAAGCTGTTCTATATGTTGCATGTGTTGCAACTAAGACAGTTTGTCCAAGCTGCTCTGTCTGCTGAACAGGCTGGACATAAACTGTCTACGCTGCTCTAAACTGTTGAGCAGCTTGGGCATTTTTAAAGTGTTCTGTTCTTTGTGAACAGAACCTGTTCTTTGTGAACAGGCTAAACACTTTATGGAATATGTTTCCAAGTCATCATGTATTGTTTTTTACTACAAGATCAGTTTACAAAGTCGAAGAAAAAGTGGAAAACAGAACTGCTCAGCCTGCCCAAGCTGTTCTGTAACATGAAGACAAAAGGTTATTTGAAAAAGGGTGACAGACCTTTTTCTTATATCAAAATAGGCCTTTACAAGGAAGAAAGACGCAAAGTTGACATTCCTAAATTAGTTAAAGGCAATGCAACAGTAGACAAAGTAAAAAGACAAAAGTTCTGCACATGTGAAGACAAGTTTGCTTTTCAGAAAAGTGCAGAAAAGGTTATGTTGTCTTTTCAACAAGACTTCTCCTTTTTCATTCCGTCCAATGAAGTTGTTTCTCTTAGATCCTCTAAGTGAGTATAAAAGGAAGCTTCTAAGGTCAGAAAGAGGGGTGAAGAAAGCTAAGTGCTGAAACCAAGAGTGAACGTGCAAGTGTGATTTTCATGCATGCAAGCCTTCTGTGTAAACCAGCATCTGTGTGTCTAAGATGTTTTACATAAGCTGTTCCCTTAAGTCTTGTAAACACAGTGAGTGCTTCTTAGTGAGTGTATTCATTGTATTCTAGTTTGAGTTTGTCTTAGACTAGTGAACATACTGTT
>JAANYP010004447.1:0-20291 GCA_020465985.1 Centrapalus pauciflorus
AGAAAAAGGTCTGTCACCCTTTTTCAAATAACCTTTTGTCTTCATGTAGCAGAACAGCTTGGGCAGGCTGAGCAGTTCTGATTTCCACTTTGTGTTCGACTTTGTACACTGATCTTGCAGTCAAAAACAATACATGAGGACTTGGAAACACATTCCATAAAGTGTTTAGCCTGTTCACAAAGAACTAAACACTTGTAAACTGCCCAAGCTGCTCACCAGTGTAGAACAGCGTAGACAGTTTATGTCCAGCCTGTTCAGCAGACTGAACAGCTTGAGCAAAACTGCCTTTGTTGCAACACATGCAACACATAGAACAAGTTTAGGCTGATATTGCAAATCATTTTTCGGTTTTAATAAGGCATATTACAGGCCTTAAATTCAACCTTCAAAAGCATCAACAGGTTTGATTAATAATCTCCCCCTCAGATGCAGAACAGGTTTGACTGAGGCCTTTGTGTGCCTAACAAAAATGGTGTTCCAAAAGCTTGGAAGAGTGTCAATGGAGGTGTGGGCGGTGGAAAGCGGTCGTCGGAAGAGAGAAAAAGAGAAGAAGTTGCTTGAAGACGAAGAAAACCGATTGACTGTTTGACCCGCCCATTTATAGGGGCGCGGGTCGGGTCCGGGTCAGAGGATTCGTGCCCAAAATGTGGAATGGGCCGCCGGTTTTTCACAAAATCACACACAGACACACAAAACAAAAAAAAAAAATTATTCGGCTTATAAAAAAAATTGAAACAAGATTTTTATTAAAAAAAATTGGCCCAATTTATTACATAATTTTGTATTTTTCATTCAAAATTTTGTATTTTTCATTAAGAAAAAAATAAAAATAAAAAAAATAAAATAAAATATTTTTGGCTTTTTGATAAATTTGAACAATTAAAATATTTTTCAGGATTTTCTGACTTATTAAAGTAAACTTAAAAATAAACTAAGATATAATCAACCTAAAATTTAAAAATTTAACTACGAACATTAAAAAGAAACAAAGAATTATAAAAATTAATATCCTAACTATACTCCCCCTCAAATAAATACTGATTCTCTCCTTTTATCCTTTTCAGATTGAATTTTTGAACCTTTTTAGCCTTAAAGATACAGACAAACCTGGATTTTGTTTGCGTCCCACTCAGTGATGAACAATTCACACAGTAATTTGTCAGGATCATTAATTATTAAAAATGTACACAGATAAGGAAATATCGAGCTTCAATTTTGCGACACAATCCTTAAATTTAAATAGCAGAAATTTTCTAAAATAAAGGAATTTCAAACATGATAGATTGAAATAGAATTATGTTAGACAATATCTGATATTTAATTGGAAGGCGGATTCAACATGCCGATATGAGACACTAAAAACTGAAAACGAGGTTCGTCTAAAGCTTTAGTAAATATATCCGCAAGTTGATATTCCGTGCCAACAAAATACAACTCAATGGTTCCCTTTTCTACGTGATCTTTAATAAAATGATACCTGATATCTATGTGTTTCGTTCGAGAGTGTTGCACGAAATTGCAAGATATGGCAATTGCACTCTGAGAATCGCAGTAAATTGGGATATTAGTGAGTGAGAATCCATAATCGCGTAATTGTGTTCTCATCCATAGCACTTGAGAGCAACAGCTTGCAGCTGCTACATACTCAGCCTCAGCTGTGGATGTTGAAACACGATTCTGCTTTTTGGAGGACCAACTCACTGGTCTATCTCCCAAGAACTGTATTCCTCCCGACGTGCTTTTTATGTCGACTCTACAACCTGCAAAATCAGCATATGAAAAAGCGGTAAGATCGAAATCGGTTCCCTTTGGATACCATAGACCAAGATCGGGTGTACCCTTAAGATAACGAAAAATGCATTTTACTGCAGTTAGGTGAAATTCTTTCGGGTCGGCCTGAAATCGAGCACAAAGACATATTGAAAACATTATATCCGGCCTACTAGCAGTTAGATACAGTAAGGATCCTATCATCCCTCTGTAAGTTGTATTATCGACACTTTTCCCAGAAGGATCGGTGTCTAACTTACAGTTGGAGGCCATGGGAGTTGCGATACTCGTGCAAGAGTCTAACTTATACTTCTTGAGAAGGTCAAGAGTATATTTCGACTGGTTCAAAAAATCTCATCCTCAAGTTGTTTGACATGTAATCCGAGGAAAAAGTTCATTTCCCCCATCATACTCATCTCGAACCTGGACTCCATTAGGGCAGAAAAATCCTTACAGAAATTACTGTCAGTAGATCCAAATATAATGTCATCGACATATATCTGTACTAGCATTATATGTGGGCCTTCCCTTTTAGTGAACAGAGTTGTGTCCACCACACCTTTACAGAAACCGGCAGAAATAAGGAAATTAGAAAGACTATCATACCATGCGCGAGGTGCTTGTTTTAAACCGTAGAGGGCTTTATCTAGAACATAAACATGGTCAGGTTTATGTGTGTCAACAAAGCCTTGTGGTTGTTCAACGTACACCTCTTCGTTAAGTTCACCGTTTAGAAAGACAGTCTTGACGTCGATTTGGTACACTTTGAAGTCCTTGTGTGCCGCGTACGCCAAGAAGATTCTGATTGCTTCGATTCGTGCAACTGGAGCGAAGGTCTCGTCGTAATCTATCCCTTCTTGTTGTCGGTAGCCTTTGGCAACAAGTCTTGCTTTATTCCTTATCACAATGCCGTTCTCATTTCGTTTGTTCTTAAAAATCCACTTTGTTCCGATCACTATACGGTCTTTTGGTTTGGGAACTAACCGCCATACTCTGAGCTGTTCAAACTGGTTGAGTTCCTCTTGCATTGCAACTATCCAATCTGGATCTTTTAGGGCTTCATCCACACGAGCGGGTTCTATCATACTAAGGAATGATGCGAAGAGGCATTCATTAGCTGACGCCCTACGAGTTTGGACTCCAGTTGAAACATCACCAATGATTTGATCTGTTGGGTGACTGCGGGTCCATTTAATCTCGTGTGGAAGGGGTGCTCAGGACGGAATCTCAGTGCTTAAAGTGGGGATGGATGAAGATTCTTGGTCAATGGTTTCAAATGATGGTACCACTGGTTCCGGTTCAATTTCTGAGTGTTCAGGTGAGGAAAGGATATTTGACATTATATGTGAGGGTATTACGGGAGTAGATTCAATTGCGGATGTATCGGTGGATGATGTAGATGGATGAGGGTATGATGTGGATGAAGATGGAGCGGAGAAACTTTGTGGTGCAGTTGAATTGGAAGGATTACCTACATTATTGACAACATTAGACACATTAGCATTAGGACTACGTAAAAAGGATCAAACAAATTAACCAAATCAGAAGAAGGAAAAGAAATGGGATTATTAGAATAGTCTCCAGCCATTTGAGTAATGCGAGGTCCTGTATGATCAACTTCGGGTGCCAGTTCAGCCAACTCATTAAATGTGACATGCACACATTCATTGACTGTTCTGGTTCGGGTATTGAATGCGCGATAGTCCTTCGATTTGGAAGAGTATCCAATGAAGATAGCTTCATCCGCCTTTTCGTTAAACTTCCCGAGGTTGTCTTTATCGTTCAGCACATAGCACCTGCAACCAAATACACGTAAGTACTTGATAAATGGCACTTTATTCAAAAAGAGTTGGTAAGGAGTTTTATTAAAGTGCCTATGGATAATGGAGCGATTTTTTGTATAGCAGGCTGTTGATACGGCTTCGGCCCACAAGAATGGAGGTAGCTTTGAGTAAGTTAGCATTGTACGAGCGGCTTCCACAAGCGTACGGTTACGCCTTTCCACGACCCCATTTTGTTGTGGCGTTTTAGCAGCAGAATATTGATGCTGAATACCTTTGGATCGAAGGAAGCCCTCAACTACCGAGTTCTTGAACTCCGTGCCGTTATCGGATTTGATTGATTGAACTGATAGCTGCTGTTGGGTCTCGACACTCTTAATAGAATCTATGATTTCTTGAGTTGTCTCGTCCCTGAATCGCAAGAACCTGACCCAGGTATATCGTGAATAGTCATCAACGATAACCAACACATATCGCTTCCCGTTTATGCTATGTGTCTGCATTGGTCCGCATAAATCCATGTGAAGTAACTCCAATACTCTTTTCGTTGATGGTTCGGGCTTTGGTTTGTGAGATGATCGTTTCATCTTTCCTTTCTCATAAGCTCCACAAAGATGGTCCTTTTCATAACGCAATTCATGGAGACCTTTGACCAATTGTTTCGTAGCCAGCTTGTTGATATTGTCAAAGTTCAAGTGGGATAAACTTCGATGCCACAACCAAGAGTGTTTTGAAGAGGCTTTTGATAAGAGGCAAATGCTATCCTTTACTATGAGTTTGGCTACGTCAATGGTGTAAAGGTTAGAGTTTCCGGAACCAGATAAGATTTCTTTTCCATCCATACTCCTTACACTGCAGTTCTTAGTTCTAAACATTACCTATAGTCCTTTGTCACAGAGCCGTCCTATGCTAAATAGATTATGTGATAGTCCCTCAACATAGTTAACGTCCTTGATGACTATATTATTTTGAACTAAGTCCCCGTATCCTCTAATATGAGCCTGATGGATGTTCCTGAATTTTACCATTCCGCAATACTGTTCAACTACGTTGGACGGCAATTCTCTTCTTCCCGTCATATGCTTGGAGGAACCCAAATCCATATACCAAATGGATTTAGCCTGAAAAGCAAATAAATTCATATAATGAAAAACTATATGCATTCAAACACATCCATCGTTTATTTACAAGCAAACCGTGTTCTGAACCAAGATGTTCAAAAAACATGATGAGTTAAGACCGGGTCCTGAGCTGTGTGCACAGAAGCCAAACGTGTCGGTTTAAGCACACCCGACAAGCAAAAGAACGGGTCCTAGTCTATGGTAACTAGAAGCAATATCATTGAAGAACGGGTCTTGATCAGAAGTAACCAAGAACTATCTGCATAAAGATCACACAACTTTGGGTACCCATCTCAATATGGGTCCCTTTTTGTTAGGAGTTCCAGATGTATATGACACATGTGCAGTTTTAGGAACCCATTTAGCATTTTTGTGTGGTCTGGATGCATAACCCTTTGGAATCCATTGAAGATTGGATTTATTGGGCTTTGGAACCTTAGGCGATGAAATTGCCTTCGGTGTTTGACTTTTTGAGACCTTTTTGACCTTTGCTTTGGTTTTGGGCCTCGGCAACGGACATGACTCACTTTTATTTGTGGCTGATGATGCAACATTTTTTGTTTTCTTTTTCCGAATTCTTTTAACAGGGTATGGTACGAAAGCATTCATTTCAGGAACCTGTCGTCTATAACGAGTTGGACATAGGTTAAATAATTCCCTGAAAGAGTACTATAAAGAAGCAACAGAATTCGATACATCGTTACACACATTGTCTTTAGAGATTACAGACATCCTATCTCTAGTAACAAATTCACTTGGCATTATAGCCTTCTTCACAAAAAAACTTGAAAAATCCTGCATGGTTGTTTTAGGGACTCTCCTTAAATAATCTGTAGGAACAAAACGATTAGAGTCAGTAAGCATGGAAGATTTAGACTTGACAGAATTTTCTTTTTGTTGGTGAGTGGGTTTCTTAAAAGACTTGGATTGGATCTGAGTCTTTTTAGAAACCTCATTTTTAAACGGTTTTGAACACTCACCTTTATCAGTGAAAGAAGAAGTTTCAGCTTTAGCTTTACCTTAGTTTGATGACACATATGGGATTTTGGTGGAATGAGAAACTGTTTGTTCTTTTGAAAAATCCTTTAATTTTTGAGAAACCATGTCAAAATTTTCTCTATAGACAGTTAATTCCACAGTTTGTTGAAAAGTTTGATTTACCAATTTTTCTTCGCTCTTAAGAAGAGCATCTTGAAAATCAAGAGCTTTCTTTTGAGACGACTTCAATTCCTTTTCTAAAACATTAATTTGATGTTGAAGAACTTTTGTAGGAATATAAAGTTGACGAATTGGTTTTACAGTTTCTGTTTTCAATTCAGCTTCTGAATAAGTTGACAAGAAGTCTTCCTCTAAAGTGGGTACTCTAGATGGAAAACTGTCGTTAAGTTCTTCATATTGAAAATAAATTTCTTTTTCTTTATGTTCAACACGTTTCTCATTTTCTTGGTTTAAAACTTCTTTTGATGACTCAAAAAAGAAAGATTTAAGCCCAGCTCCCATATAGTTCATGTCATAAAATAAAGGTAATACTTTTTCGGCTTTTTCCAAATATTTAGGATCTTTAAAACCGATTTCTTGTTTAGAATGGTAAAACCTAGTTTCTTTGGGCTGATTTAATTGAATAGTTTGTTCTGTTTGACCCCTTTATAAAAATGCATCGTCAAGGGTCTTTATTCGTGAGTACAAACTTATCCTTTCTTCTTCAATCATTTTTATATTTCTCTAAACTGTCTATGTTTTCCATATTTACTGTATCTAATTGTTTTGAAAGTAGAGAAATTTCTTCTTTTAACGAGAGTTTTTCTTTTGATAACCTATCCATACATGATTCAAGATATATATTCCTATCCTGAACATCTACTTTTTCGATTAACATCTGTTTTATAACATTGTGATTAGTTAACCACTTTGATTGATATAATTCAGACGACTCTTTTAAAGTTTGAGCTAGATGTTCAGCCTGTACACACTTTGCAGTTTCAGCATTTAACCTAGCTTGTAGATCAAGAATATGTGTGTGCAATGTACATTCATTATTTACAGATAAATTATTTACATGTTCTGGAATTTAACAGGAATATACCTCATTTGTCTCTGAACCGGATGATGAGCATTCGGGATCGTCGGTTGTTGCCATCAGACATGCTGGTAGATTTTTCATTGTCTCCCCCTCAGCAGCATGGTCTGAACTCTCAACAGTGGAAATGGCACAGTGCTCCAACCCTAGACGATCAACCATATAGTAGCCGACGTCTCTGTCAAACTTATCATCTTCCTCGTCGGTATCTTCAGCATCCCAGTAATCTTCCCGGGCGACGAGGGCCATGGCATCGGTCCTTTTCTTCGCGGCCTCCAACTTTCTCTCATAGTAGCCGACGTCTCTGTAAAACTTATTGTTGCACTCCGGAGCAAAGTGGCCCGGTTTTCCACATTTGTAACAGAGACGCTCTTCTGCGGCTTTTGTTCATCGGCATGCGGCCTCTCATCTCTTCTTTCAACCGGCCTCTTGTCGGCGTGACGCGGTTCTCGGCTTCTGTCCCTTCTTCTATCCCTCCGCTCATTTTCTCTCCTCTCATCTCTGCAGTCGTCCCTACGATCATCCCTACGATCGTCCCTTCTATCATACTCTCTCCTGTCATCCCGGCGATCATCACGCCTATCGTCTCGCCTTTCATAACGGCGATCATCTCGATAGTCGCGTCTATCGTCATACCTTCTCTCATCCCTGTCGTCTCTACGATAATCATCCCGGCGATAGTCATCGCGTCGTCCATCCCTACGGTCATCTGAGTACCTCTGCGGACCAGTGTCATAACGGAGTTGATTGTTAGTCTTGTTGGAAAAACGTCATTATAGGAGACGATTGGTCCACAAGGCTATTTGTTCCTGAATAGTGGCCTCTTCCTCATCAATTACTTCACGTGGAGGAGAAGCATACATGTACTGTGATGACGATGAACCTGGTGCAAAGGATGGAGTGGGAATATTCGTGTTGGTAATCAAGGCTAGTGAATCATTGGGTTTCATTCCAGTGTTGGCAGATAGCAGCAAACATGCGAGTTGATTTGCCATCAGTTTCTGTTGATCCACATCCCCTTGATACTTTTTCAGCTCTTTGAAGACGACATTGATAGATACCTCAGGAATATTCAGGACGCGTTTTGTGGCCCGGCATGCAATCTTCCACTCGGGGGCTAAGGCTGCAAAGAACTGAATGTTTATGTCATCCCTGTCCTTTTTGATGTGCAGTTTGTTTAATTCATTCAGTACTGCACAAAACCTTGTGAACGTAGCCTGCAGAGGTTCCCCGTCTTTGGTTTGAAATTCTGTAAACTTAGCCTTCGTTTCCTCTATCTTAGCACGATCATCGAGATCTGCCCCCAGCATTTGGACTTCCAATTCGTCCCACATTTCTTTTGCAGACATTTTGCTGTCTATGCCAACCACGATATCAGTGGGGAGGGCCTGATAGATCAAATATTGCGCCCTCTTATCGGCATGCTGCCTGTCTCTCTCGGCATCATTAGCGGGTTCTCTTTCAACCTTAGAAGCTAGGATAGGGGGGTCAGCCTCGGGTCTGGCTGCGATTTCCTGATAGTAGATCACGGGACCCTCAGAGATGGACTGAAGCATTAGGTTCCCAAGTGGTTGCATTCCGAAAAATTTGAGGAACCGGGATTTCCATTGTTCATGCTCGTTAGGATAGAGAACAGGTGGTCTATTCTCAGATCCGAGTACGAGAGCTTCATGAGACATGATTTGGGTGCTGAGTAAAAAGATAAGATCTTAAAGGTGGAAACTTGAAACGGATGGGCTGGACTGCGGAAGTATAGCACACAGGATGGTGCTAATTCGGATGAAATACTGAATTCGGACAAGGGACCGAATTCGGATGGGAACACTGGTTCGGACAGAGACCAAATTTGGATGGGTAGTGTAGGATGAGCCGAATTCGGATGAACCAGATTCGGATGAACAGTGTTTAGTTCGGATGGGTGATGGAGCCGAATTCGGGTGGTCCAAGTTCGGGTGAATAGGAGTACTTCGGATGAATAGGAAACGAATTCGGATGGTCCGAGTCCGGGTGAATAGTGTCTAAGTCGGGCAAACACTTATGGGATTGTCCAGGAAGGGGACCGAATTCGGATGGTCCGGATTCGGTTGTTCCGAAATGGATTAGGTTCGAAGTGAGAGTTGAAATTAAAGCACAAGTCAATTAATGAAAATGGAAAATGCCTGATCTGAACTTCAGATGGTCCGAAGTTAGGATGGGACCGAATTAGGGTCCGAAATGGGCACAGGGTGGTCCGAAATACACCTAAGTCTGGTCCGTAGTGGACCGAAATGAGTTCCGAACTAGGGTTTGAGATGGTCCGAAATGAGTCCGAATTGGGATCTAAGATGGTCCGAAATGCTACAGTTAAGGGTCCGAATTACAGCAGGTTTTAAGCAGATATTCTAAGGCAGAACAGTTCAGATAATGATTTTAGCAGATTTAAAGCCTAAAATTGTTTCTAAATGATTGGGAAACTATTTTAAACACTTTAGATGATTTAAACTATACCAAAACACTTAAATATCAGTAAAAAACAAGCAAAAACCCACTAAAACCCATATTTTTTAAACTTTTCAAAACAACCGATTCTTGATGATTTTAAAGGAAAGATGGAACAGAATAAGCTCGAAATCAGTATAGGATGATATTGTGGTGATTATATTACGAGAATAACACAAAAAACAACCGAAAACTGAAGATTAAAATGATCTAACCGGTTTAGAGGATGAAGAACTCGAAGAACATGAAGAAACCCAGCAGAATCCGTAAGAATGCAAGTTAAAATCCACCCTTTTAGCTCTGATACCAATTGTAAATATGAATTCCCTTTCTATATCAGAACCTTTATGATTCCTTATCAAATCCCAAGAAGAAACAAGCTCAATAATTGAGAAATGATGAAGAAAAGACAAATGGAATGTTGACAGAATATGTGTAAATGGCGGCTGTGATATTGAATATGTTTCAACCATATCATACAATGTGAAACCCTAGGAGCTATACATAGCTTCATTTAATTAACTATGAGACATTGACACCTTTGGCCCCTAGACTTTTACATGGAAATAAATTACAAGGAAACTAAATACAAGACTAAATACTAAGTAAATAATTATTACAAAATAAGTCCACATGATCGAAATTAAATATCTAACAATGTACCTTTAAGATGTCCAGACTAAATTCAAGCGCCCTGAAAGAATAAAGGATGTTATCTTTGAAGAAAAAAAGATGTGGGTATTCGAGTCTAAATGTCGACCGACATGTGCAGTGGAAGTGAAACATCTTGATCTAATAGACAAAAAAACCTAGAATCATTTGTTCTTGATAGTTGTGAAGAAGTCATAGAATATATGAAGTAACTGTCTCATCTTTAACCTTTTATCATTTGTTTAATACTATATTTTTTCTCATTTACTAATTCTAATTTTTTTTTGTCATCAATGTAGTGTATTCAAAGCAAAAAATCCACAAAGTAATTTAAAAACTAAAATTCCTAGTTGGTTCCTCCATAAGGTAATACAATATACATATATATATATATATATATATATATATATATATATATATATATATATATATATATATATATATATATATATATATATATATATATATTTGAATTTAATACCATATTTATCAAACATAATACATAATTTATATATGCTAGGTCTTTGAGATGCAAAAACAAAATTCTCCATTATACCACAAAGAGTTGTCTGCTATTTCATTAGGTGCGCATGTAAATGCCTATAATTATTCCGCTTGCATAGTCAACGGTGTCAGGTTTTTGGTACATAGTCGTGACGCACAACGAACAACACAAAACTCCAGGGTTTTAGTGGAGGGAGAAAATGAAGAGAAATATTACGGCCAGCTAGAAGAGATCATCGAGTTGCATTATTCATATAACTGTTCGATTGTTCTATTTCGGTGTAAGTGGTTCGATACACGAAGGGGAGTTATATGCGAAAACAATATCACAAGTATCGACACACAACGCGAATGGAACAAAGATGATCAACTCATATTTGCTACACAGGCCAAACAAGTGTTCTACATCCAAGAACCTTCTCGAGGAGACCAACGCCATAACCATCGGTGGGTTGTTGAAAATGTTAATCATCGGAAGATTTGGAATATGCCTATAAACGATGGCCACATTGAAAATGTTGACGATGACTCCACCGAAAATGTCGATGTGATTCATACTAATTGTTCGTCTAATTGTAGACTTGTAATCGACTTTAGCCACTACTTTGAAAGCTTACACTCAACAGGTGAAATTGAAGTTAGTCTGCCAACTGGTACCGTGAATGAAGTGCCTGATGGCGAGACTGATTACAATGAAAGTGATTCTGATTACGAGAGTGAAATGTCTGACGACGAGGCTGATTATATTGAAAATGATCCGGATGAGAATGATTCCGATTGAAACACTTTATGTGTAATAACATTTGACTCATTGTAATATTAAGATTTATATTTTGTTCGTCTAATTAAAATGCACTGTTTATTTTGTTTAGTATTTGTCTATTCTGTATATTTTAAGTTTTCAGGATATGGCATTTATATGGTTCATTGTGCTATACTTGATGGCCGATGTCATGGGACGAGGCCATGACGGTGATGGCCGTGAGGATCCACCACCTCCTGGTGGTCGAGGTCGCGGTGTTCATGAGATGGATGGTAATGTTATTTATTTGTTATATTCATTTAATTATGATTTATCATGCCTAATATTCTTTTAATTGCAATTGCAGTAGTGCCAGTCCGTCGAAGAGGCCGGACAAAAAATTTGAATCTGATGCCCACATGGGAAAGCAATGGGAGACAACCGTTGCCGTTACCGTTTGATGATGCTACAGCTACGACGGTTGGCACTATACATGACCTATTTATACGCGAGGCTGCCGGATATATGTGGTGGGATATCCCTTTGGATAGGGAGTCGTGGAAAAAAGTTTCTCTCGCCGAGAAGCATGCTATGTATGAGCATCTTCAGGTAAATTATTTATTTAAGTGTAAATCTTATCTTTATCTTTTATTACTTTTTACTTGTCTAACATTATTATTATTATTTTTAGACATATTTTGACTTGCAAGGGGTTATGGAAGATCCTACTCAAAGCAGGTTAAGGGAGGGTTATGAATATATGATGTCGGCTCGTTATAGAGGTCGTAAAACTGAAGCAAATAAATATTTTAAAAAAGTGGGAGGATATGAGGATGTTGAGAGAGCTAGGGCCAACCCCCCTGAGGGTATGACTATGGAAAATTGGCATAGATGCATTGATTTTTTTCACACAGAAAAATATTTGAAGCGTTCTAGTCAAAACAAAATAAATCGTGCTAAAGAAGTGGTTAAAAATCATGGAGGGACGAGATCGTATAGTAGTGCTTGTCATAAAAAAGTAAGTTATGACAAAAGATATGCATACACACACACACAGATATATATACATATATATAGATATATATATATATATATATATATATATATATATATATATATATATATATATATATATATATATATAGGATAATTGCGCAAAAAGCCCATAACTTGTCAGTTTTTCGTGATTAAAACCCCAAACCAATTTTCGTTGTATATAAAACCCCGAACTAACTAAAAATCAGTAAATCAAGGTTTTATCAATGGGTATCCGGATGAAACCGGTTATTTATCCTACGTGGACCGGTAAATAACGTACATGGAATAAATTTTAATTGTTGAAACCGGTTGTCAAATAATACACATTAGTTAAACCTCGTTGATAATTTTTAATTGTAATTTTTAAACGGGATTACATCATCAACGAGAGTTTAAATGATGTGTAATACTTAGTAAACGGTTTTAACAATTAAAATTTATTCCATGTAGGTTATTTACCGGTCCACGTAGGATTAATAACCGGTTTCAATCGGTTACCAATTGATAAAACCTTCAATTACTAATTTTTATTTAGTTCGTGGTTTTTTATGCAACGAAAAATGATTTGGAGTTTTAATTACAAAAAACTGACAAGTTTGGGGTTTTTTACGCAGTTATATATATATATATATATATATATATATATATATATATATATATATATATATATATATATATATATATATATATATATATATATATGAAATCAAATTTTAATGTTAAACAGAGTATGAGTCGTATCCAAGAATTTTATGATGCGCATATCAATAAGAATGGGACATTGGTTGACCCAATGGTCGAGGCACAATATGTAAGTGATTATGCTTAAACTTAAAAAATATATTGATGTTTAATGCTTAAAAGTATACTATGCTATTTAATTATCTTTGTAAAATACAGAATGCTTTGGTGCGTGAGTTCGCGGAGCAATACGAACGATCATCTTCATCGAACAATCCAACCCAATTAGATGAGGTATCGAGTTTTGAGAAGGTATTAGGTTCCAGACGGGGAAACATAAAAGGATTCAATCATAAACCTTCCGGAACGACGACTTCTAGGGCATACATACCCGGGCAGACCTCACGTCCATCACAGGTAAATTATCTGACACACTTATAATTGTAATGAGTCATATATAGTTGTAACGGGTCTTGATATGTTAGTATGAGACATGTATACTTGTAACTGATGATGATGGGTTGGTATTAGTTATATCTACTTCTTTCACGCCATTATGGTTATGTGTAAGTCGGTATTTGCTAAAAATAGCGGTAACGAGTCTTGATAAGTTAGTATGAGACAGATATAATTGTAATTGATGATGATGGGTTGGTATTAGTTATATCTAGTTTTTACACGCCATGATGAGTATGTAGAACTCGGTATTTGCTAAAAGTACTTGTAACAGGTCTTGATGAGTTAGTATGAGACATGTATACTTGCAATTTATGATGATGAGTTGGTATTAGTTATATATAATTCTTAAACGACATTATGGTTATGTATAAGTTGGTATTTGCTAAAACTAGTTGTAATGGTCTTGATAAGTTAGTATGAGACATATATACTTGTAGTTGATGATGATGGGTTGGTATTAGTTATATCTAGTTCTTACACGCCATGATGAGTATGTATAACTCAGTATTTGCTCAAAGTACTTGTAACCGGTCTTGATGAGTTAGTATGAGACATATATACTTGTAATTGATGATGATGGGTTGGTATTAGTTATATCTAGTTCTTACACGCCATGATGAGTATGTATAACTCGGTATTTGCTAGAGGTACTTGTAACGGGACTTGATGAGTTAGTATGAGGGATGTATACATGTAATTGATCATGATGCGTTGGTATATGATATACCTACTTGTTACACGTCATGATGAGTATGTATGGGTCGGTATTGGCTAAAAATACTTGTAACGGGTCTTGATGAGTTAGTATGAGACATGTATACTTGTAATTGATGATGATGAGTCGGTATTAGTTATATCTACTTGCCATGATAAGTATGTATAAGTCGGTATTTGCTAAAAATACTTGTTACACGCCATGATCGGTATATGTTTACTAATGTGTTTAGATATATTTTTTGTAGCAGGAAAATTCGATGCGGTCTATAACAACCCTCATTTAAAGATGCCGTGATGGAACTTTATTGAAAGTTTAGTAGTCAAAACGATAATGAGGAGCATGATGAAGACAACGACGATAATGAAGATGATGATGATGATTAGATTGTTAGTGTTTTAGCTAATTATGTAACAAACGTATTTGTAACGTACGTTGTTTTGTATATATTATTATGAATTTTGTAGTACGTATTGTTTATATTTATATAAAATAGCAGGTTACAAATATATATATATATATATATATATATATATATATATATATATATATATATATATATATATATATATATATATATATATATATATATATATATATATATATATATAGACACACACACACACAAATTTAATAGTAGGTTTTATTTAATTACTAAAAAATATTAAAAATATATATAATTAGTATTAGCATCGACACATTTAGCAGCGAAAATGTGTATTAGCGGCGACAGGTATTAGCAGCGACACATCTAGCAGCGACATCTAAGTTTTAGTGTTAAAGCTTTAGCAGCGACTTTTTAGTAGCGACTTGTAGCCGCTAAAGCCTTTAGCAGCGACATATCTAGCCTTTAGCCGCGACTTTAGTCGCCGCTAAAACTCCTATTTCTTGTAGTGAGAAGCAGAAACAGTAGCCTTTTTTCTTCCCTTTTTTATACAAGTTAAAAGTTGTGTGTGAGTGCAGAGTACACGAAATAATTCACAACTATGTCCCTTTCACTTTCATAAATATAGAATGTGTGCAATGTGTGTGTAAAGAAAGAAGCCTTTTTCATTTCCTTTTCTTCTTAATTCATTTCTCGGATATATGCTATTGAGCTCCAAGCTTCTTCATTTGGATGGTTCTTTTCATGTATTATTTTAGTGTTGCTATCACTAATTTGAAACTATCATTTAAGGGATTTAAGTCTTTTGTCAATGTATAAACTAAAATTACCTTATTATAATACTCATTTATTGGCTACTCAACCCATTCAGTAAAATCACTAAAATGCATACTTTATTAATGTATAAAATGACTTTGTTATTCATGTAAATGATGGCATTTTGATAAGTATATTGTTCATTGATATGAGAATTAAAGGAAAGCATAGAGTAAGATTTTAATAACAAGAAATGCATATAGACACACATATATGTTCACAAATGGCATCGAATGGAAATAAATGAACATGGGTATGTGTACGACCAAATAATAAAACGAATAGTGGCCTTAAACATGTTTGATGCATTTCAGCAATGTCATGAAAGTATATGTGTGAATTAACATAAAGACAATAGGAATGTTTATACATATGTGATTGTTAGATCATGATTTAGCTTATGATCATGGGTATATTAGGCTCATAAAATCAGTAATTTGACATGCTAGTTTGTGAATATGAAATAGTATGAAGTCATGGAAACTAATTGTTATGCAAGCATGACCTAATAGATTACACATGTCCATGAAATGCATATAAAACACATAAAGTCATTAAATCATGTCAAAGCTAAGTCATAAGCTTAATTGAGAATACAACAAAGTCTGAGCCGACATGAAAAGTCAATAAATTAATATGTCTATACATAAGCTTCAAAAAGTCCAAGAATGCAACAGAAATACACAAATGCGTTATGTAATGTCATAAAAGCTTATGTTAATTGATTTCCAAATAATTAACAGGTTCAGAAAAATCTGAACAATGTTACAAAGTCAAAAGTCTGTAAAGCCAAGCCAGAAAAGCCAAGTTTAAGCAATTAAGGTCAAGCTCCGTCAATAAAGACAAGCAAAAGTCAGATAAACAAGTTAGAGCTAAAGTCAGTAAATTCAAAGCTAAAGTTTGTAATGCTAAAGTCATATCCTGATATAACTCATGTGGTGGATTTAATCCGCTTGCGCAAGTCAAAGTCAACAGTCTTGCCTTAAATGGTAATTGTGAGTTATAGATATAACTGTATACATGCTTGTCTTGCTGTGAGACATATTGTTGTTCTAACTTTATTTGAAAGTCTTTATGCTCAGCTGGAATGTAACCTATGCACACCTTGGTACGGTGATGCCCAGTGGATCAGGATAGCTTTTAATATATCATCTTGTATAAATGTCTTTACAGTCAAAGTAAGCATTTGATTTATATATTGTTGTTACTATCTTGATTCATTACTTTGTATGCATTCAGTCAATTGCCCTCTTGTAAGAGTTTTCATATGCTTCCACACAATTCAAGTCTGAGTAAGTCTACGCCAATCTATGATTAAGTCTACTCTGATGTTCGCCCACGTTGTCTTACTGGTAGCTACCCCAGCATGTAGCTGATCCCCACAATTAAAAGCGTGTGCGTAGGATTAAACATCATACGATCTTAAGTCCTATGTCTCACAATGTCTGGCTAATAGCGGCAGTCTTGTTAAAATCGCGCTTAAAGTCAAAGTCAGAGATTAAAGTCAAAAGAAAAAGTCAAGTCTACGCTTAAAATTGTCATAGCATGTTAACTGTTAAATCTATAATCTCACTAAGCCAAACGCTTACAGTTGTTGTTGAATCTTTTTACAGATTTAATCAAAGGAAAAGGTCCAGCTGAACCAAGTCCTTAGGATCTGCAAGCTTGAATTAGAAGTCATTAGACCACTACTGAATCTACAATTGGTATTGATTGAAGACAATAATGGTGGTGGTTTGGGTAGATCAATGCTATGTGTTGTGACTATGTATTAGATTAGTGTCCTTGTGCCCTTTAATAGTTTTGTTTTAAACTTGTTGTAATCTATTCCTAACTTCTGTAATATGATTTAATTATGCACCTTATTAATTTTATCTTTATTGTGATTGATGTTGTATTGCTCCTTGGGACCTTGTCGTCAGGACTCATCCGTAAGGGTGAGTCTTGACAAGTTGGAACAGTTTTACATTCTTCCGCGGCTTCCTAAGATACTGAGCTTAAGGGTTTCTCGTCTTGTGACAAAAGAAAGGATCAAATCACGAAAACCAGTGAAAATCCAGTCGGTCCCATGGATGACACCATTTGTTTAGATGCCATTCCTCTCATCCAAGTCTTCTTTAGCATCCGCCCTCTAGTCAATGCTTAGAACCGAAAAATAACAAAGAATGTCAGTGTGCAACATAGGGAGATGACCCCTGTAAGGCACCTCTGACGCCCAAGTCAGTCATACTATAGATAGCAGGTATTGAGAGAAAATAATTGGATTAGTAAAGGATATATTTGTGCTTACCTTTGAGAATGAGAACTTAGCCTATTTATATCTCTCTATTATTCTCGCTTATTGGATTATGGTATAAGGATGAAATAGGGGTTCCAGATGGAGACAAGATGTCGACATCTTATGCGTCGTTCTCACAGTACAAGGTTTTGTTGTAGAGATGGGCCAATGAAATGTTTCCCTTCTGCGCTCCTTCCTGACTTGTCCCCTTATCTTTAGTCCCACACCACAACAATGACCCAGAATTGATGATAGCAGGGTATCCCTGTCTTGGACACTTCTTGGAGCCAGTTATCGAATACCACGTGGCTAAGTATTTACCCACACAAACAATGGGTATGTTTGGCAAAAGTAGCCAGAGTTTTTAGTAATTGGAGCTTTGAGAGCTGTTGCTTTTAGAAAAAGTTGGATATAAGTGTTTCGTAAAAGTAGCTATAGTTGTTTTTAGTATTAAATGACATAAAAGAATATTAAATTAATTAGAAGTTGTAGTTTATATATATATATGTGGTAAAGCCATACGAAACACGGTTCTAGTGGTATGAAAAACAGGGGTATATTACAAATATGGTCATATCGGTATGAAAAATTGAAGTACAGGTACCATATCGATATTTAAAAAAGTAGACGTACCATATTGATAAACTTTCAAAAGTAGGTTACTATTGTATGGCTTTACCCCTATATATATATTAGGGGGTAAAAAGGTAAATTTGTTTGACCAAAAACTCAAACTCTTTATGAAGGCTACTTCAAGTAGCTTCTCATGCACTACAAAAAAAATGGTTTTCAGCGACACATTCAGCGACATTTTTAGCGACGTATTTTGTGTTAGTGACATCATTAGAGACGTCAAAAGAGGTGTCGCTATAAATGTGTCGCAGGTTTTAATGACATCAAAAGGCACATCGCTAAATTTTTTTAAAACCTTTATTGACTTCTGGTAAAAGTGTCGCTATCTAGAGTTATGTCACTATTGGTGTCATTGTTTGTGTCGCTGTTCTTGAATTATGTCACTAGTTGTGTTATAATCTGTGTCACTACTATCGATTGTTGTAACTAGTTGAATCACAACTTATGTCGCTACTTTTGAATGACATCGCTGCTTGAGTTATTATTTATGTCACTATTCTTCGATGATGTCTGTTAGGCACAAAAAGGCCTCAGTCAAACCTGCTCTACATCTTAGGGGGAGATTTTTAATCAAACCTGTTTGATGCACTTGAAGGTATAATTTAAGGCCTGTTTATGCCTTATTGAAACCTGAAAAGTGATTTGCAATATGAGTCAAAGTTGTTTACCCTGTTGCATTTGTTGCAACAAAGGCAGATTGTCCAAACTGTTCTGTCTGCTGAACAGGCTGGACATAAACTGTCTACGCTGCTCTGTTCTGTTGAGCAGCTTGGACATATTCTAAGTGTTCTGTTCTTTATTAACAGAACCTGTTCTGTGAACAGGCTAAACACTTTATGGAATATGTTTCAAAGTCCTCATGTATTGTTTTTGGCTACAAGATTAGTTTACAACCTGGTGCTTTGTTATTTCTTTCCCATCAATTCTGATTTGTTCGATGTGGATCACTCTCGGTTATAATTCCCATCAACAGATTTCCTCCGAAAATTTGATCTTTTTATTCGTTGTATTTTGTACCCTTTTTCTGTACTTTCTTAAACACATTTCTTCTTACAAATAAATAAAACAACAAATTTCTTTCAAAATCCAATCTTTTTCTTGTTTAATTAGGCTTTAAGTCAACAACCATGGTTGTTGCTGCTGTTTGTATTTACCACAGAAAATCTGGAATGGTTTATGAACAGTATAATTCATTTTTTTTTTTTACATATAGACATTGTGGATATGTTATTTCTCTCTAGCACCAACACATTTGATGTTAAAGAAAACAATCTCGTAAAACATTTGGCTACCAACTATTTGTTAAAAACAAGATTAAGCCTACCTCATTCATAATTATATAATTTCCATCATCTTTTATCATATCATCATATTATTGTTTATTAAGAGATGAAACTCCATAAACATATATTCTTTGAACGTAGTGTCAGTAACGGATGCTCAATACAAAGAAAATTAAGATGGTGGGAGTACCTACCATTCTCAAAGTTCATCTTTATTACAAACTAGGGATGAGCTCGGTTCCGGAACGGGCCCGAACCCGAATTACCCAAAAACAAAAAAATGCTTAAAACCAATAGCCAAGAACCGGCCCGAACATGAAACGGTCCGGTCCAGTTATTTACATACTTTAACAGATGAAAAAAGCTACCAGACCCAATAGAAACAAAACTGAATTATAGGAACCGAGAACCGACCCGAAAATGAAACGGTCCGGTTCGAGTAAAACGAGTTTTTTGTTGATCCCTACATCGAAATTTGGAAGGAAATCTGTGATGGGAATTAATAACAGAGAGTTTGAACAAGTAGAATAAAACAAAAGGATTTGATTAATAGATGGAAATTGTTGAGTTTTGGGTGTCCAATGAAACAAATGAGTTGAGAGGAGGATGACGATGGAGCTGAATACAGAATATCTCTGGGGTATATAGGAAAAATATACAAGAATATTTATTATGAGTTTTAAAGTAATAAAAGATCATAAATAAATAATTTGGATATATTTGATATATTTAAAAGTTTAAAAGGGTACATGTGATATTAAAGTTTTCAATTGGGTAAATATGATATTATGAAGTTTAAGAAATAAAAAGGGTAGATTGGTCATTTCTTTATTAATGAATATTTATTATGAGTTTAAAAGTAATAAATAAATAATTTGG
>JAANYP010004448.1:0-18407 GCA_020465985.1 Centrapalus pauciflorus
GTGTCAAAGACCGAAGGTAGAGACATACCAAGGACAGAGTCAGCATCAGGGACAGTACCAAAATCAGTCCCAACAACGATACCTTCCAAGTTCCTCATCTGGACAGGGCAATCTAGCGGGTCTTCTATCGAATGTCACTTCAGATAGACAGCTAGATGGTACCTATGACTTGAGTTCACATCCTGAGTCCAATGCTAGAGCTTTCATGGCTGAAGTTACGGAGAATGGTTGTGAAGAAGACGAGCAGACCACAAGGGAAAACAGTCCGATGTGGGTTGAAAAGGCGAATGGTCAGACAGTGCTGGAGTTTGCTGCTCAGATGGCCAACGTGGAATCTGATAACTCAAAGGTTAGTCTGTCTTATTCCTTATTTCGTGAATTATGTGCTTTGTGTGCTACTTATAATGATAGGTTAAATCTAGTCTTAGAATCACATAAAACCATATCTGCTCAAAATGAGAATTTAAAAATTGAAAACGCTAGCCTAAATGATATAAAGCAAGATTTAAAAGAAAAACTTAAGGCTGATGCTCAGGACGTAGTAGTTCTAAAAGACAAACTCAGTGAGCAGTGTGTTAGGATAGAACTAATGTATGAGCACGTAGAGGCCTTAACAAAAAGTCTTAAGGACAAGGATATAGAGCTAGCCGAGACCAAGGTTAAGGTAGCAGAGGCAAATAGTAAGCTGGAAAAGTTTAGCAATTCGAGCCTAAATCTAGGAATAGTCTTAGATGCCCAAAGACAGTCTAAGAAGCCTGTAGGTCTAGGTTTTCACGAAATTCCTCCACCATTCAATGCGAACTATGTGCCTCAGCCTCAGGAGAAAACTGACAAGTCTGTAGACTTAGAGGACCTACCTGAACCGACACCAGAGCCTACAGTTGAAAATACATCTCAGGTGGCTGACTCAACCGTCAAGGTCAAGCAAGTGAAATTTGTGTCTTCCTCCAGTGAAACACCTGCAGGAAAACAGAAAATTTCATGGGCTGGCCAGGTCGAAGAGACAGACACTGTAGATGTACCAAAGGAAGTAGACACTAGTGAGACACCTAGATCTAAGGGAACAACCAAAAAGTCCATGGATAAGATGTCTTGCTTTAGATGTTACGAGAAAGGGCATGTTGCTTCTCACTGTCCACTTAGGAAAGTAGATGTTACCCCTAAGACAGTGAACCCAACACCTGTTACGCCCTCACCCAGTGTGGCAAGCAGCAGTAGTTCTCAACCTACCGAGAAAACTGTGCAGGCCGCACCCAAACAAGTTGTGAAAAACACACCGGTTAAGGTTTGACCAAAGGAAGTGATTAGGACAAATTCACCGAATCGTGTCATTAATCAATCTAGGTCAGCACCACAACAAGTCTATAGGAGCACCACACCTAGCAGGTCACATACTCCAGTTAGGTCTCATACTCCAGTTAGACAATATGCACCGGTAAGAGCTCAAGGATCAGAGTCAGAAATGGCATATAATAGAAATTATTCCAGAGCTCCACAACAAATGCCTACACCACGGCAAAGATTGAACTTAAATCACTCGGCACCACAACAGAATTCAGTTCAAAGGCCCAAGTAACCTGAAAGGCGAGATGGATACTTGAAAGAGTTCACGTATGTGGACGAGAATGGTATTACCAAGTCAGTCATGGCTTGGGTTCCCCGTGATAACTAACCTCTTTTCTTTCATGTGCAGGAGATAACTACCGGTCCAAACAACAAGTGGTTCGTCGACAGTGGTTGCTCCAGGCACATGACGAGGGAAAGAAGTCTACTCACAGACTTCAAGGGAGGTAATAGGGGATTCGTATCATTCGCGGGTAACAATGGTGGAAATATCACTGGAACTGGAGAAGTCACTAATGGGACGATTACTTTGGATCAAGTTTATCACGTTGATAAACTGGTTCATAATCTCATTAGTGTCTCTCAAAAATGTGATAAGAAGAACTCGGTGTTATTTACTGACACTGAGGCGTTAGTGCTAAAGCCTGGATTCAAAATTCCTGAAGAATGGGTGTTGATGCGGGCGCCAAGGAAGAACAACTTGTACATGCTGGATATGAAGAAGCCAGAGACTTCGATGGGGCCAATCTGTCCACTATCCAAAGCTTCGGAGACGGAATCCGTACTGTGGCACAGACGCATGGCTCACCTTCACCTGAGAAAGATGAATTACATAACGAAGCATGGACTGGTGCAGGGTGTGCCCATGAAAAGTTTTCAGTTCGAGGATAAGTGTCTACCTTGCATGAAGGGCAAACAGCACAAGAAGACACATAAGTCCAAGAAGCAGAATTCCATAGCCTCAACATTCGATCTGTTGCACATGGACCTTTTCGGCCCAATCAACAAAAGGAGTATCGGAGGTAGTTGGTACTGCTTAGTTATCACTGACGATTACTCACGTTTTTCGTGGGTTTTCTTTTTAGGTACGAAGGACGAGACGGCTGCAAGGCTCATCGGGTTCTTGGACCAAGTGGAGAACTCATACGGAACTAGGGTTAAATATATTCGTAGTGAAAATGGAACTGAATTCAAAAACACTGTAATTGGTGTATATTGCCTATCAAAGGGCATAGTGCATCAATTCAGTGCACCATATGAACCTCAACAGAATGGGGTGGCCGAACGTAAAAATAGAACTTTGATTGAGGCTGCAAGGACTATGCTTTCGGATTCAAAGCTTCCTACCATGTTTTGGGGGGAGGCAGTGAATACCGCGTGCCACATTTTAAACCGAGTCCTTACAGTCAAATCATTGAACAAAACATGCTATGAAATTTTGAATAAACGGCAACCTAACTTAACTGGATTCGAACCGTTTGGAGTACCATGCACACTTTTAAGAACAAAACATCAACCGAAGTTTGGTGAAAAGGCTGACGAAGGATACTTCCTAGGTTATGTGCCAAACTCACCAAACAAACGGGTGTTTAACAAAACAACTTGTACTGTGGAGATTGTGTATAACATTGAAGTCACAAGTTATACACATGAATCCCAAACTGGTCCGGAATGGATATTTGACTATGATAAGTTATTTGAGTCATTTAACATTCCTCTGGATGATAATGCAGGTACAATCGAGAAGGACATGGCGACGTTGCATCTGAACGACGATGGCCAAATCTTTCCAAGGACCACGTTCGAATCTACGTCCGAGCCTACTGCGACTGTGGATGGATCTCCAGAAGTTGCTGATCAAGAGGCACCTAACACTGAGAATCAGACTCAAGCTTCAAGTTCTAACTCTGAGGAAAACGTCCGTGAGGAGGAAAATGTAGAAGCTGAGCCTGTTCCCCCTTTAGGTGAAATAGGATTCAACTTAGGAGATAATCTAAGGGTTGATGAAATAGAGACCTCTAGGATTAACAAGAACCATCCAATAGATAGCATCATAGGAAATCCTAACGAGGGTGTGAAGACTCGGAGTAGTGTAAATAACAACACCGTGTTGTTGTCGATGATAAACGACTCCGAGGCATATCACACATGTCTTTATTCATGTTTCATATCGCAAGTAGAGCCTAAGAATGTGCAAATGGCACTTAAGGATAACTCCTGGGTTGAAGCGATGCAGGAAGAACTTTCACAGTTTGGGAAACTAGAAGTGTGGGAGTTAGTTCCGTTACCTCGAGGGGAGATTGCAATAGGAACCAAATGGGTTTTTAAGTGCAAAAGAGGTGATCGGGGTATAGTCACGCGCAACAAGGCGAGATTAGTTGTAAAGGGTTTCAACCAAGAGGAGGGAATCGATTAAAACGAAGTTTTTGCACCAGTAGCAAGGCTAGAAGCCATTAGGTTGTTTCTAGCGTTTGCCTCCTTCAAAGGCTTTAAGGTATATCAACTAGACGTTAAGAGTGCTGTCCTGTATGGGAAAGTGAAGGAGTTGGTGTATGTAGAACAACCGCCCGGATTTACAGATCCTAAATATCCTGATAGAGTATATCGCTTAGATAAGGCTCTTTATGGATTACATCAGGCACCTAGGGCGTGGTATGAGACTTTATCCAACCATCTTTTAGAAAACGGTTTTGAAAGGGGTAGGATAGATAGTACTCTATTTGTAAAGAGGAAGGGAGAACACTTTATCTTGGTACAAGTGTACGTCGATGATATCATTTTTGGATCATCAGACGAACAAATGTGCAAAGATTTTGAGAAGGTGATGAAGTCTAAGTTCGAGATGAGTGCTATGGGTGAGTTGAATTTCTTTTTAGGGTTACAAGTTGACCAAAAGAAGGAAGGGATGTTTATCCATCAAACTAAGTATGTCTATGACATATTAGAACGGTTTGGGATGGAGGGAACTAAGTTGACTGCCCACTTCAGCACGCCGATTCAAGTGAATCACAATCTCGGGCCGGGTACTGAAAGTGATACCAATGTGGATCCGACTGTATATCGGGCCATGATTGGGTCACTTATGTATTTAACTGCTTCAAGACCTGACATAATGTTTGCTGTGTGTATTTGTGCTAGGTTTCAAGCGAATCCGAAGGAGATGCATATGAAAGCTGTGAAGCGGATTCTACGATACCTCAAGTCGAAACCGAAGCTGGGACTTTGGTATCACGCGGAGGGAGATCTAGAGTTGGAAGCGTTCACGGATTCTGACTACGAAGGACGCAGCTTGACGCGCAAATCTACAACTGGAGGTTGTCAGTTCCTAGGTGGGAGATTGGTATCCTGGCAATGCAAGAAACAAACATCGGTAGCCATTTCAACGTGCGAGGCCGAGTATGTTGCTGCTGGTAGTTGCTGCTCACAGGTTCTGTGGATACAACAACAATTGCGGGATTACGGTTTGGCTTACACTCAAACTCCTATTAGGATAGACAATCAATCTACAATTGCTATAACTAATAATCCCGTTAAACACAGTAAAACAAAGCACATAGACATAAGGCATCATTTTATTCGTGATTGTGCTGAAAAAAACTTATTCAAACTGGTAAAGGTGGCAACAGAAGATAATAATGCAGATTTATTTACCAAAGCATTTGATAAGTCACGGTTTGAGTATTTAATTCAACTGAATGGAATGCGCAACCCAGAGTAATTTGACCTTAGTAATAGTAAGTTTATTTTATTTTATTGTAGAGTAGTAGTTTTTCTTTCTTTTCAGTAATCTGCTAATTTAGGAAAGTTTCTATTTTTAGTAAGTTTCTATCTTTAGTAAGTTAGTAGGTTAGCTTATTTTACTGCTTTTCTTATGAAAAAATAAAAGAATAAAAGAGAGAAAATTACAAAAATACAAAAAAAAAGAGAATATCAGAAAAAAGAGTTAGGTCTTAGATACATAGGTTCAAAGTGACGAAAATTAGCACCGTCGTTACAGACTCTAAGTATTTAGGCTTTCACACATAATGCAACTAAATCCTAAGTGTTATACTTTACTTAGTTTGATGTGTTGGTAGGCATAATTCATATAGGGAATCTCAAGGCTAATAAAATATTCTAGATATAGTCAAGCATGTCACTAACTTAGATATATGACCAATCGGTCTTAATTTTTATGTACAAGACATACAAACATTGAGTCTAAATGAGGTATGCAAACTTTCTGGGGATGTATGGCAACATCAAATACATCTGAAAATGGAAAGAATAGAAATATCATGTAAAATTGAGAGTCGAAAACATGCAACTCTGTTGTACGTAAGTACAGACCTGTTGTCTCTGTTTAGATTCGGGTTAGCAGACATGTCGCTTTGTTGTACGTCAGTACAGACCTGTCACCGCTATCTGCTAACTTTAAAAGAAAACCTTAAGTCGAACTAAGACACTTTGTTGTATGAAAATACAGACCTGTGTCCGATGTTTGTCTTTTAAAGAAAGTTTGCAAATACCAACAAGTTAGAATCTTTGTCTGTGTGCCTTGATCATAAAAGTATGTCTATGTCTGAGTCACGTAAGATAATTTCCTGATAAATAAAAAGGCCAAGGGATATTCTGAAATGTAGAATGTTTAACTGGGTAAAATACCAACAATCGGCTAAATAGGTATGTCACAACAAACAATCAAAGGAATCAAAAATTCCTAAGTGTGAAAGTTCAAGTACTGACAGTTAGTAGCAGACATCGCTATCTGATTGAACCTTTCTTAAACTATACTCATCAAAAATATGTTGTTAAGTATTTAGCTTAGATTGTAAATTTTCTTAAGTCTAGAATAAATTTTTGGTCAAAATTTTATTTTACTTTATTTTATTTTTACCTTAGTTTATTTTATTTCATTTTAGTTTAGTTTAATTTTTACTTAGGTAAAAGGTCAAAAATTACTGAGGGTGCATTCAAGGTTGAATAAAATAATCAATGCGTGAACTATCTTGAGCTTAGGGTAAAAGAATTGGCATAGTTTATCTGGTTACACGATACCGTAGAAAAAAAGTTGGAAAAGTTGAATTTATTTCAAAATTTTCAAAATTTTTTCTAAGTATTGGTGGTTTCGAATCTAAGACAGACTCGAAACGGTAAGACTTCGAATCTGTCAGTAGATTCGAGTCTATGTTTAGAATCGAGGGTTGGTGGTATAAATAGGTCAACAGTGAAGTCATGTAAGACCTTACTGTTTTCGAATCTATACACTCGAGTCTACTGCGGCGATCTCGATTCTATTCTCGAATCTATCGTATTTCTCCTAAACGACATTTTGTCGAGTCTCTTACTTGGTGTTTCGATTCTACAGATACATCTAGGTATAATCAACCGGATTGTACAAGATTTGTGTAGTTTTATACACAATTTTAGGCTAAAACATCAAATTTTGAAGTTTTATAGGTCGAAATAGGGTTTTTGCTAAATTACCAAGATTGGACCTATAAAAGATCAAATTAAAAGCATAAATCAATGATTAGAACCTAGTTGAACTAATGTATGTGATTTACCAAGTTCAAAATGGTTAAAATCTTGAGTTTTTGTTGAAAACAAAACCGACGGGACTTCGAGTCTGTTCTAGGACCTTCGAATCTGTTCATGGGTTTCTCGAATCTATCATTAGATTCGAGATGACCATGATATTCGAATCTGTCCATTAGACTCGAATAGGGACACTTCGAATCTGTTACTTTCGAATCTGTACTTTATTTATTTTGTTTAATTTAAATTTTATTAAACTTGTGGAAATTTAATTGTGTTAGATTTTGTACTTAAAAAGGTACAAAATAAAACAAATTTGAATTTAAACAAGTTTATTGATTTTTAATGAGTCTAACAGTTTTATTTATTGTGCAGATATGGCGGTTCGCGCTTTTGTCCCTAAGCATAATATGGTTCTTAATCCCGACAATAATGTCCCTAAGCATAATATGGTTCTTAATCGGAAGTTCAGCTTTTCGCAGATGTTCTTCTCGGAGTTCGTTCATCAAATTACGGCTCCAGAAAGGGAAAGATTTTTGCTGTACCCAAGATTCATAATGATGCTGATAAGGCATTTCTTGCCAGACTTGCCGCCGTCCAATGACTCTTTGAGTGTTAATGTTATGGACAAAAGGATTTTCGCTGATTGTTCCTCACACCGAGGAAGATTGGCTGTTCCTGTTGCTCGTCCATTGTTCGGAGCCATTGTGGATAGGGAATTTCAAGCCCCAGATGATGCCAACTGGGCAGGGGGCATTGAGGTTCAGCCACAGCAACAACAACAGCAACGTCAACAGCAACAACAGCCTCGTGCTCAGCCACGTGATCCAAGACGCCGACAGAGACCAGCAGCGAGTCAAATTCCGACAACCAGGCCTTCAACAATCCAGCAACCAGAGGTTACAGAAGCCGGGCCCTCAAAAATTCAAGAAGCTGGGCCCTCAAATGTTGCGAGAGAAGCTGAACAGCTAAGCCAGACGCTTAATGAAATTTGGGAGGCAGGGCCTCATGCCAATGAAGATGTTGCAGCAGCATTGGTTGGTGAGTTGCTTAGTCCACCAGCAGATGAAGATGATATTTTTAGAGATGTGGAGGAATACGAGCCAGAAGAGGCAGATGACGGATTAACATCTTCAGAATCCGAATCAGAATCAGAGGAAGTTCCAGCAGCTGCAGTTCCTGATACTCAAATTGGAACTTATGGTTCGAGATTGATTGTAAATGAAGGTGGTTCGAGGAGGCGCGTGGACAGGGAATTGGAGGAGTCAGATTTTGAAGAAGAGGAGGTTGCTCAGTTGGTGACAAGGCAACGGGCCAAACGTCACAGGTTCATGCAGGGGACTTCATCAGAGTCCGATGCACAACCTCAGCCTCAAACCCAAACCCAACCACAAGTCACAGCTCCACCATCACCGCCACCTCAGCAGCATGAACCATACATTCCATCACCTTTCATCCCATCTCCCATTCAGTCCATTCCTTCTACGTCAGCTGCATATACCGAAAATCAACGATTCATGCAACTCAAGAGTCGTGTTGACTTTCAGCACGTTCAAATCAAAACTCTTACCAACGCTGTAGGTGAACTCCAGGAGCATAACTCAAATCTGGATAAGGAGAATGCAGAGTTGCGGAAGATTGTGGAAAGTGTCAGAGACGAAAACACGGAGCTAAAATCTTTCGTAGATGATCAATCTTCAGAAATCCGAGCAATGAGGTCCCTCCTAGAGCAACTTATGAAAAATCTACAAACTCAGGGGGAGACGAGTTGTAAGGATCAGGAGGTACAGAGAAGAGATGATGATAATGAAGGCGATGATCCCGGTGCGAATAAAGAGATTGAGTCTGTAGATTTTCTTGCAGCTCAAGTTACACAAATTCAGGGGGAGCCAAGTACAGAAGGAGAAGTAGGAGGATCTGGAAAAGAGGCAGGTTCCTCGAGGGTTCTGGACAGTGACATGATTGATGCACTGAAGGACATAGAGGAAGAGCTTATGGATTTTGACGATGAAGAAGAAGAGTTAGAAGAAGGAGAATTTATTCCAGAGGAGGTTGTGGACTGGAAATCAGACGATGAAGTGTTGGATGATGAAGACGATCAAGTCAATGAGGTTATTATCAATTCACAACCTGTCACGGAGCTATATGAAGGACAAAATCATAATGTGATTGACATTGACTATATCAAGGTAGCCTCAGTCGAGGACAAAGAACTTGAAGAGGCCGAGAAGGAGCCATCTAGATCTGACTTGATAAATCTTTGGTTCAAGAAAGAGGAAAAGAAAGATCGTTTGAAGATGAAGAAGAAAATGAGAGTTCCAGGTGCTGGAAGCTTCTCAGGAGGCATTATAAGCTGGTTCTTTGACAAAGAACTGCAGCTATTTATCTTGAAAAGAAGAGATGGACTACAATACTTGAGGCGAACACTAAAAGCATTTAACTCATTGCCCAAGATTGAAGTAAAGGAGCTTGCATGGAAAGAGTTAATTAATATAGGTGAAGACCAGTACGCTGAAGTCGTGGCAAGAATTATAAGGAAAGAAGGAAGATCAGGAAAGTTTGAGCGACTCAAGCCAAGGACCGGAAAGAGGGTCGAGGATCAGTCGAGAATAGATCCTCATACAGGTAGGCCATGGGCCAGGATGGTATACAAACCTGTGAGGTGTCTAAAGAAAGTACCAATGAAATCGATGCCACAGAACGTTTTGAGCAACATGAAATGGTGGTACCTCGAGATTGACACTGCTGAAGCCATCATGGAGGATCAAGACGAGCAGGTCATTTTGTAAGTTTAGGTATATGATCCATGCATTGATAAAACCTTATCAAAGGACGGACCCTGAAGAACTTCATGATCAGCCTTTATCTTTCTTACTGACCATGAGATCTGAACAGCCAGGACGTTCCAAAAGGTAGTTAAATTTTGTTTATAGATGCTGGATTATATGCAAGGTTTAGTAGTATAATCGCTCTAGTTACTTAAATTTGATAATGACATAATTAGAAGCTATCGTTCCAAGGTGGTTCGTCTGTTGGGTATCACCTGTGTGACGATAGCGGTCTAATCGATCTGCATTATGGTTTTTAGTAAATTCTGAGTCTTAACAAGTGTTTGATATATCTGTTATATGTGTTTGTCTGTTATTGATTGTGTGTTTGAACTTGAGGTGTAAACTTATTACAAGAATTCAAACATATAATAGGTCAAAGATAATCAAGCAATACGTAAAACCATTTAAGTTTTATCACTTAAGCGTTTACGAGTTTGGCTTTAGATCTCGAATGCTTAACGGGACACCCATTCGAAATCTTTGATAGATTCGAATGAGACCTTAGATTCGAATGGTCTTAGCTTCGGGGATGTCAATATTGGACAACTTCGACAGGGCATTGGGCCAGATTCGAGTTGGCCACCTCAGACTCGAACTCTAGCGGTCTATAATTAGGGATAGCACTCGAAATCATTACGAGACTTTTTGCAGGAATCGTGAGGAATTAAGCAAGAGGCGATTCTCGAGTTTATAGTAGGTGGATTGCCGTTGTTCGAAGAGAATTTATGCGTTCGGATGTTGTGTGTCGTTCGTTCAGCGTCTAATAGGTCTTCCGATGTTACGTGTGGTTGAGGCGTTGTCCGTCTAACCGTCCACGAGGATACCGCACTCGTTCACGGATCCGCGTTCTAGATAGATCTGCCAGTCGTAGGACCTTACATACTATCTGAAATTCCAAGCTCAAACACTGACTTAAAACGAAAGCCAGTACACTGGACAGTTTCCATAAGCTTGGGAAACTAGAGTTGAGAATTAAAACATCATCATCAACTCTATTTTACTGGAAGAAAAGAGAGAAACAGATATAAAGCATGCCAAGCTTCAACAGATAGTGATCTCTGGTGCCAATCTGCCACAAAAGTCAGCATGATACGTCAATCTTCCTGCACAAATCAAGCCTATCTTTGGCGGGAATCTTGGACCCAAGCAGTTCTTTTGTTGAGATTAAGTAATTCTGAATAAGAAGATTCTCCATTGGTGAACTTCCAAATACATTCCTTCAAAACATGTGAATGTTAAACTAATCTAACAAACAGGTTTGTCAGGCCTCAAAATGACAGGCTTGCTGTGGAATCTCACTCAACAAGCTGATGTTTGGTAGTTTGTTTCCCAAGTCAGCTGCTCGTGCTTCTTTTTGTTTTTTTTTTTTTGTATCTCACACAAGCAAAAGATAAGGTAAATCATTTCTAAATGAAGTTGTGGATTGCTAAACCTGTGACAAAAACAGGTTTCTGAAGTCCAAAGCTTGATGGGTTAAAAAGATGTTAATCCTTTTTGCTTGCTAAAACACTTGACAATAAGTTTTTCAAAAGGTAAGCAGCCTGTTTTTCAACAAGTTGTAAGTCTCATGTTGGAAAACAAAACGCTGTATTTCAAGTAAGTTTTCCCTCCTGTGGTACAATGTGTTTTAAATGAACAATAAGTTTTCAAAACCAGACTGTAAGGTTACCAATGACAGCATCTATTCTAACGCCGGGGACCCGTTACAAACGAGTGCGGAATCCTCGTTGACGGTAGCCGACAACTCTAACCAACGGAAACACGAGATTATTAGACGCTGAACGGTCGACACACGAACGATCCTACGTATCTAATTCTCTCCCGAAATGGACTCACCTAGCTGATAAACTCGAGATCGCCTATGCGTTCATCCTCGACGAATTCTGCCGACAAGGTCAGCTCATCATCGAGTCTATCGCCTAATTATAGGACCCGTATCGAGTCTGTTGTGGGACAACTCTCGAATCTGGCCTTATGGCTCATTCGCTCTGTCTCATCTGACAGGATTCGGAATCTAACCTATTCTGGAATCTAAGGATACATCGAAATTCGATCACAGTATTTCGAATGGTTCCGTTACATCTTTCGAAATCTAATCCAAACACTTACAACACTTTTAATGTGATGATTGATGATGAATACTTATAACTTATTACCCTATGTATTGATTTTATCTTGAGTTGTATGTTAAACTTCTTGATACTACTATTACATCACGTACAACATACAAACACTGTTAAAAACATCAATCATCTAAAAAAATATATTCTAATACCAAAACCTATGCAAAATCACAATGTAATGACACTTATTAGACTGCTATCGTCATCACGGGATGTCCCAACAGTACTCCCTTGACGGATAGCTTCTAATTAATTCACAATTTGATTTTAAGAACCTTGGTTTATTATTGATTCAAACTACTACCAGCATCCATACCTTTTTCTACACATTACCTTGGACGACTACCATTTTCATATTTCACCGCTTCAGCCATCCATATGTGCGTCACTTTTGGAAATCCTTTACAGTTTATACAAGATCTGCAAGTCTTCTCCTTAGATAAGTTCATCCAGGGTTGAAGAGGGGGTCATAGATCTAAGAATAAACCTTTTCTTCTAAGTCTTCAAAACCGCTTCTCCAGTTCTGTGTCAGCCTACCTACCATTCGATTCTTCAGACTGTTTTGTTGTCTTTGGCCTTGAGAGGCTACTCTTCCTATAGACACCTGGCGGCTTTAATGAGATCCTCATCCAAGTCTACCAGTTAGAGGGTCGATACTGATGGATCCTCAACTTCTTTCCCAACTCTTGGACTCAGGCGCTCAAATTTCCTCGATCTTCCCTCCTTGCTTATTTGATTCTTGCGGATACCGTTCGCATAGGGATCATTGCCAATATGATCAGATCTTTCCATGGCTAAATCTGCAATTTCACTTTTGGCAAGGAGTAGGTGAACGCCTGTAAGGTTCGCCTAATGTAATGAAGCCGTCTTTTCTCTTTATTCTGAATAGCGCGTTCTCTGTTCAAAGAACCGGCTTAATATTTCGCCTCCTAGACCCGCTGTCCCCCGTACATGGCACTCGATGTCCTTTTAATTGCAGCTTCCTTCCTTCAGCCCGAACCATAGCTTTCGTTTGTCATTGGTTTAGCTCTCTGCCGGTTCTCTGTCGAGGCTGACAGGATTTATTTAAAGCAACAGTCATCTATCTGCATCGACACTGTTTATTGTCATCAATCATAACCAGTATCTTTGATAGGATTTTCTGCCTGACAATTCTCCGTAATGCTTCATCATCCTCATCAGAGCAAGAACTTTCATCATTGATCGCAGTCGACTATCTCCTTGCCGCAATCCTCCCTTCTTCAAAAGTCTTCATCCTTCGTTATCAAAGCCTAATCCATGGATCTCATCAAGATCACATGAGCGCGTCAATCATCTCACTGATTTTCAAAGTTGTAGCTCCTTAGACGAACTAGCTTCACCTCCTGTGTCGTTCGCTTGCTAGGTCCCCCTGATCGTGGTGTTAACTTGAGCTGCAGGAAAATCTCCCGACTCATCTTTATTGCACTGGGGAGCATGTGCTTCATCATGCATCATCTTCTCGCTGAAACTCTTCCTTGATTATTACAACTTGCTCCCCCTGAAGTTTTGTAGAGTTTTTTCATAAGCGGCTCTAGGAGGTACCCGCATGCTCGGATTTTTTTCTTCTCAGACGCTGGTCCGTGACAAAAGATTTTAAGCTCAGTGTTTTCATCTCTCACCTTCAATTCACATTCTCAACTCAGGCATTCTCCTATCCCGATTACGTATGTGCTTGGAGTTGCACAACTGGCTTCGTGATCGAGTCATTAATTTGAACGTGCTGAAATCCATCTCGACTTTCAGCTGCTGTGCAGAGTTAATTAATCTTGATTTTCATTGTATTCTTTTGGGCATAGATGGAATGGGACTGGAAGTGGGAGAAGGATGAATGTGGCGGATAATATGGCTTCATGAGGTGATGAGGTGGTGTCTGATGGTGGAGGCGTGGTTTTGAGGTTGGGTTGGGGAACGTTGACTGACTGTGCTTATGCACGAGGAAGACCCTGTCTTGCATTGAAGCGCTGACGTTTGGCCCTTGCCTCGTCAGAGTGGAGCATCATCTCGTCTTCAAAATCCGAATCCTTCAGATTCCTCTGGCACCCCCGCCTCTGCGAAGAACACACCTTCATGATGATCACTCGTGAACCGTAAGTTCCCATTTGTGACAAGATTCTGGAGCTCAACGGCAATTCTTCTCCGCCATCTTTCTGATTCTTTGGTAGGTAGCAGATGATGATCTTCATTGTGAATGTGCTGCTCAGGCTCAATTCGTCAACATTCTGAAGAATTCTTCTTCTCCCTCTGGAGGGCTCTAAGCAATTCTCCCACTAACGCAAGCCGCTATATTCTCACTTGCATGTGACACGCCTTTTTTTCCCCAAATTTCATTTAAGTTTGCACACTTGCTCCGCCTTCATTTGGGACAGATGACGGTCCGCTTCCTGCATTTATGGGTGCTGAATCGAGAATGCCTTAGAAACCTGCGACTGACCTTGCAGGTATCTCTTGTCTTTGCCTTGGATCAGGGGGAACGATAATCGAGTCTGATCTGGGTTGCGTGATGCGGTTTTTTTGCGTTGCTGTTTGTTGCTGTTGCTGTTGGCTTGTGCTGTTGAAACTCAAACTACTCGCAGTGTTGATCTATTCGGAGCTGAAACTTCCATTGTCCAGAATGCGCCAAAAATGTGGGACGTGCCTCAGGATCGGCTAACCTTCCTCGGTTTGTGAGGACAGTCAGACTAGATACGCTTCTCTATAACATTTGGAACGGTCAATGCTATCATTCACGCTTTGTGGCATAAGCTCAGGGGTGCAAGGCAAGTGCCTAATCAACAATTCATCACAAACCATGGTCGGATACAATAGTAACTTTTCCTCTAAGGCGCCGTGATTGATGGATGGATATTAAATTCCGAGAGATAGAAAACTCAGCTGCGGAGACGAAACTCAAACTTTCTTATTGTATTACCAGCTTTGCCTGGTAATGCTGATTGGATTTTTGCTATATATAATCACAATCCAGTTTCTTAGGCGCAACAAACAGATCATAACACACATCGGACCATAGCAACGCCATTGTCCTCCAACCCGCTTTTCATATACGACGATTTGTAACGTCCAAAGACTTTGTATCCCATTCTCAAAAAAGCTGCTTGCCTCATACTTAAAGGCACGTCTGTAGGCACTGTTCTTTCTGTTCTAGGGACCCCAACTGAGACTTTTGTCTCCAAAACTATCAGCGGAGAAAACAATAGGTTGTCCGGGCAATTTTAGTTCTAAACACTTGTTCGGCGGGGTGGGTGACAGGCCGTCCACCGCAAGTGATCGTTAACATTGACGCACAAGGATATCACAATCGGATAGGTGTTTCATACAGTCACATAACTTATCCTAGATTTGCCAGAAAATTCCAAAACTTTCTCGAAATCCCTGTCGCCCCAGCGGGATGTATGGGCAGGATTCAGTACCCTATTATGTTGATTGGTGACAAAAGCACGAAGCGCCATATCTCAGCAATTACATAAAAATTGTTTAGATTTTTATTAAAAATCAATAAATTGTTTTAAATTTCAAATTTGTTTCTTTTATTTGATAAATACAACCAATCACACAATTAAAATTTTCACAGGTTAATAACATTTAAAATTCATACAACAATAAATGACAGTAAGCTCGAAGATGAAACAGATCGTAAAGTGCCCATATTCGAATTTGATGGACAGATTCGAACTACCCTATTCGCAGTCTGATGGACAGATCGGAATATTGAGTCATCTCGAATCTATTGATAGAAGATCGAGAAAGCCATGATCAGATTCCTAACCTAATTATCAGATTCGAAAGGACCTCCGGACCTTATTTCAACAAAAACCAACAATTTTAAACCATTTTTGAACGTAGCAACTCAACATACATTAGTTAAACTTAGCGTTCTATTATAGATTTATCTTTAATTGATCCTTATTAGGCCAAACTGGTAATTGCAAAAAAACCCAATTTTGCCCCATCGTAGTATGAATCATCAAGGATGTCGTGTGCTGTTTTTACGTCCAAATATTTGTGTATCATAAAGCCATGCGCCATTTGGACCGTACGTACTGTGATTTGAGCATATCTACTGTGGTGATTATAGCACTAGCCTATGTAGAATAGCTTAGATCGGGTAATCAGCACAGATTGAGCATTCAAACGAAAAGAAAGCATCGTTAGGTAGAGGATTCGAGATTAGACTCGCGACTAGATTCGAGATCGCCAATTAGACAGATTCGAGAAATTCAGATTCGCGGTTAGTACAGCAATAAAGCCATCCTGTGGACCTTATTTATTACTACTACCTTCCGACGTTCTACTGCAATTTTCGAGGGGTCTTATTGACAGGATCGATAGTATCTCACATGCGAGTTTTCTGTCTTAGATTCGAAATTTCGCAACCCTTCGAAAAAATTCGGACAAATTTGGCAAAATATTTTCAAACTTTTACCAACTATTTTTACTGGTTAGTGTAATTCAGATATAAACATTTGCCCACATCTTTCAGCATGGTATTATTTTATCCAATTCTTTTGAATGCAACCTCAAGTAATTTATTTACCTTTACTAAAGTAAAAATTTAAACTAAACTAAAAATAATAATAATAAGCGAAGGTAAAAATTAAAAATAAAAATTTCTAATATAAAATAAAATTTATAAATTGTGACAAAAAAAGTTATCTAGTACGAAGTTATAAAAAAAATTTACAGGGACGCTAATACCAAACAACATATTTTTTGATTGAGTTTGAGTATAGTTAAGAAAGGTTCATCATATAGCTATGCCGGATATAATCTTGCACGTACTAAACTTAATCACTTAGGACTTTTGCTCCTTGATTGCTTGTTTCGTGTACATACCCATTTAGCCGATTGTTGTGTATTTACCCTGTTAAACACTTACATTTCGGAATATCCCTTGCCTTTGATATCCGGAAATGGAAATTTATTCCTGACTCAGACTTCAGACCATCACTTTATGACTGGGCACACAGACAAAATTCTAACTTGTGGTATTCAAACTTTCTTTAAAAGTACAAACTCGGGACATCAGTCTGTATCTCATACACTAAAGTGTCTTAGTCGATCTTAAGGTTATTTTAAAGTTAGCAGCTAGCGGGGTGGGTGCAAGTCCTTTAAGACTGTACAACAAAGCGAGCAATGGTCTGCGAACCCGAATCTAAACAGAGACAACATGTCTGTACTACGTACAACAGAGTGCATTGTTTTCGACTCCTCAGTTTTTCAGGATATTTCTATTCTTTCCATTTCAGCCGGTTATTTGCTTTGCATAACATCCCAGAACAGCTTTTGCAACCTCATTGTCGACTCAATGTTTGTATGTTTTTTACATAAAAATTACGACCGCTTGCGTAACACATCTTAAGCTAGTGACCACGTCTTTTTGACTTTTTCTACGAATATTTATAGCCTAGATACTCCTTATGTATATGTCCCAACATCAATTCAAAACTATATAAAGTATAACACAGGATTTTAGTTGCATTATGTGTGGAAACAGGCCTCTAACCACTTAATAGAATCTGTACACGACGGTTGCTAATTTCTGCACTTTGAACCCTATGTTATTAAGGACTGCATCCCTTTTCGATATCTCTTTTTTTTGCTATTTTGAATTTTCTCTTGTTTCTTTTGTTGTCCATAGCAAAACGCAATTATTTATAACGTAAGCTTAATTACTTATGTTAACTTACTAAAAATAGATAGATTAGAAACTTACTTATGAAAGATAGTGAAGAGCTGTTCCCTTAACTATTTATAGGACATTTAATAACATATAATCCTTCTAAAATTAGCGCCTCCTGGCAAAAGAAAAGAAATATACCAACTAAAACGGAAATAATATACTACTACTAATGTCTAGAAAAACTGCTATTATTATTATTAAAACGTAAATTTCGGTGATGATAAATTAGATATTTGGCAGCTATATACGTGCGTACGTTGTTAACGTTTGTATTAGGAATATCAATACTAGTCCTTAATATACAGTGTAATAAGGATGCTATTCTTATCAAGCAACCTATATATGTACCTAAATGTATAGACGTTAAATGATAATATATGAGAATTCTCACCTTAATTGTAATACTTCTCTTTCACGTGCCTGACATTGATATTTCTATTTACTAGTTATTGTTGACACTCGATGTGTCGTAATTTTCATGACGAACGTCACAGCTTAATCAATTGAGAAAATGTGTTGATTGAAATTGTAGGTTTAACAAATTGGATCCAAAAGTTATTCGCATGCATATACTTCGTAATATTTATGTGGTGTTTAGGACAGTTGCTGTGCTTTCTCTGAATGTCCCATTACTGTTGATCTTAAGAGTAAGTCGTTTAGAAATTGATGTTGTCTGACATCATGTAACCTAAGAGGCATCATGCTATTTGGACTTCGTCTGATGGCTGCTATCATAGGTGTGAGGCAGACTTTTTGATTTGCATTAGTTTAAGACTCTCTCATGATGAGGATCTTACGTTATGCTATTCGCTTCGACTCAGAGTTAAGTTACTCGAAACTATCACTATTACGTGTTTTGGCCTTAGAGTTGATCGCTTCAATGTTTACTTGATA
>JAANYP010004449.1:0-16023 GCA_020465985.1 Centrapalus pauciflorus
TGAAAAAGTTGAATTTATTTCAAAGATTTTCAAAATTTTCAAAATTTTCAGATTAAATTCGAGTCTAAGCAAAATTCGAATATACATTCGAATTTGGCAGGGCCTCGAGTTTGGCAGTAAACTCGAGAAAGGTCACAAACTCGAAGGAGGTTGGTATAAATAGGTCAACAGTGATAGTCATAAATCACCTACCTTCGACTTTGACCCTTCGAGTTTGTTAAGAGCGATTTCGACTTTGTTCTTTCGACTTTGCCGATTTTCGAGTTTCTTACTATTTGTCGACTTTTGTCCATTTGTGTTCGAGACTACACACAAATCTAGGTATAATCAACAGTGTTGTACAAGATTTAGGTGGTTTTAGACTCCATTTGAGCCAAAATTAAAGGATTTTTAAGTCTTAATGGTGGAAAGTTTGTAGTTCAAAATAACAAACTTTGAACCGATGAAATGTCAAATTGATTACAAATATCTTTGATTAGAACCTATTAGGACTAATGGATGTGATATTCTAAGTCTAAAATGGTTAAAATCTTGGAGTATTGTGATTAAAGTGACCGACTCCTTCGAGTTTGTTCATGGCTGGTTTCGAGTTTGTCACTAAACTCGAATACGCCTAAACTCGAAATGAGTGGTGCTTCGAATTTCTCATTTCGAGTTTGTCATTATATTCGAATTATTTGATTAAAATTTAAATCAAACTTGTAGAAATTCATAGGTGTTGGATTTTGTACTTATACAAGTTCAAAATAAAACAAATTTGAATTTAAACAAGTTGTGACTATCTTAATAATTCTAATATTTTATATGCTTTATTTTGCAGTCATGGCAGATAGAATTATCGTTCCTAAGCATAATATGGTCATCTCTCCTGACCATGCGATTCCAGAGGCTCAAGCCTACCGCCAGATGGTGGATTTTTTTATTGGATCAAGGATTGCATATGCTCTATCCCATAATATTCAGATAGTCATCCCTTACGTTCGTCAGTTTTGGGATCATTTACAAGTAGACTGTACTGTTACTCCGACAGTATTAAGGACGAGGGTCGCTGGACACCCTCTAGTGTTTTCAGCGGACATGTTACGTCAAGTTTTGCAGCTAGGATCTCAAGAACAAGAGAATGGGCCGATTGACTTCCCATTATCAATCAGGCAGGTGGCTTTTGTTAGAATGGGATATAGCCTGGACGTGGCTAAGTCCTCTTTCATGAAGAGCGGGCTTATAGGACAATGGCGATATTTGGCACACGTTTTTATGGTGTGTTTTGCCGCCAAGAAAGCAGGATTTGATTACATTGTCTCAAAGATTCAGTCAGGGATGATAGCATTGGTTTATAATCAAAGGTTAGCTTCTCAGAGATGTTCTTCACCGAGTTTGTTCAACAAATAACAGCTCCAGACAGAGAAAGATTTCTGCTTTATCCAAGATTCGTAATGATGCTGATCAGACATTTTCAACTGAACCTGCCACAGCTAAATAAAATTCAAAGTGTTGCGGTGATTGATAAACGCATCTTTGCGGATTGTCAAGCTCATCGAGGAAGATTAGCGAGGCCAGTGGAGGCACCACTGTTTGGGGCAGTAGTCAATCCAGATTTCCAAGTTGGGGAAGGTGCCAACTGGGCAGGGGATATGCAAGTTCCACAGCAACCGCAACAACAGCAACCGCCACAACCGAGGCCTCAGCAACAGAGGACGAGGCAAAGGCCATCTGCGAGACAAATTCAGGCTGATAGGCCTTCCACAAGCCAAGTGCAAGAGCCGGAAGAGGCTGGTCCTTCAACAGTTCCACCTATATCTGATCCGACACTTCGAACGTTGGAAGAGATTTGGGCATCTGGTCCGAATGCAAATGAGCAAATTACTGCTGAGCTGGTTGGAGATCTTCTGGAACCTCCAGAAGGAGAAGTTGATATTTTTAAGCAGATTGATGATTATCAACCTGAAGCAGCAGGCGAAGCCGAGTCAACTTCTGATTCTGAGTCAGAAGAACTTGAAGAGATTGAGGTTGAGGCCCCAAACACAGTGACCGAAGATCCGTCCATTCATATAGGGACATATGGACTGCGATTAGTGGTGGTTGAGGAAGCAGCTGGAAGGAGAAGAGCTTCACGGGAGTCAGATGACTCTGATTTTGAAGATGAGGAAATTCCTCCTTTGATAACGAGGCAGAGAGCAAAGAGACATCGCTTCATGCAGGGAGCTTCTTCAGCCTCTGCTCCTGAGCCAGAAATACCTTCTGCCCAACCATCAGAACCCATTCCATCACCACCACCTGTTCAAACATCCGTTCCTCCACCAATCATCCCCACTCCCATCCAATCCATACCATCCACATCATCAACCTTCATGGACAATCAAAGGTTTTCTGAGCTGAGGAGCAAGGTTGACTTCTAGCAAGTCCAAATCTTTCAATTGACAAAAGCCGTTGGTGAGATACAGACTCATAACGCAAATATTGACAAAGAAAATGCTTAGTTAAAGAAAGCTGTTGGAAAGATGGAGGAAGAAAATCTTGAGCTAAAATTTGTGGCAGATCAAGCTGCCGAAATCCGGTCAATGAGGTCCCTTATCGAGCAGTTATTGAAAAATCTAAAGGCTCAGGGGGAGACCATTTGTAGGGATAGTGAGGAGCCAAGAAGGGGAAATGATGACGATGGCGATGATCCCAATGCACCAAAAGAAAATGAGCCAGTAGATTTTCCTGCTGCTCTATATGCCGAAGTTCAGGGGGAGCCTAGTCAGGCTGATAGTCAAGGAGGAGAAGCAAGCTCCTCAAAGGTCACAGAGAGTGAAATACATGAAATGATTGAAGCGTTAATGGATATTGAGGAAGAGCCACTAGACTTTGACTTTGATTTTGAGGATGAAGTTGAAGATCTGGAAGAAGGGGAGTTCGTGCCTGAAGACATAGCTGACTGGAAATCTGATGATGAGGTCTATGTTGATGAAGAAGATGAGGCGAATGAGATCATCGTTCAACAAAACCCTATCACAGATACATATGTGTCGGAAGGAAATAATATGATTGACATAGAAGTAGTCAAAGCTGCTTTAAATGCTGAATCATCAATTGAAGAGCCTGACAGAGAGCTTACAAATGAAGAAAAAAGGAAGCTGTGGTTCAAGGCAGAGAAAAAGGATTTAGAGCTGAAGAAAAGGATGCGCGTGCCTGGTGCTGGAGAGCTATCAGGAAATATTTTAAGCTGGTTCTTTGATCGAGAACTGCAGCTATTCATTATCAAGCGAAAGGATGGCCTCCAGTATCTCAGAAGAAGACTGAAAGATTTCAACTCCTTGCCAAAGGTTGAGATAAAGGCGTTAGCATGGAAGGAGCTCATAAATATCGGCGACGACCCTTATGCTGAAGTCATAGCTAAGATCATTAGAAAAGAAGGGAGGTCGAGAAAATTTGAAAGGCTCAATCCAAGAGTTGGTAAACGAGTGATGGACAATACTCGAATTGATCCTCTAACTGGTAGACCGTGGATGAAAATTCAATATAAACCAGTTAGATGTCTGAAGAAAGTTCCTCTCAAGCCAATGCCACAGAACGTTTTGAAAAACCTCAATTGGTGGTACGTGGAAAGTGAAACAGGTGAAGCAGTGATGGAGGACTTTGAAGAAAAAGTAATTCTTAGAGTGTTCGATCCGCTGCACCTAGTGAATCTTTCCAAGGATGACCTGGAAGTGCTTTACACTCATTAAATCTCAAATGATGCACATATGGAATGTGAGGCTAGAAAGTATCAGAATGTAGTTAAAGTATGTGTTGAGCAAGGATTGTATGCTGGCAGCAGTTTAAATAAACCTAGTACTTAATCAAAATGTAAATAGTTAGAAGCTATCGTCAAGGGGGAGTCCGTTGGTACACCCTGTGTGACGATAGCAATCTAAGTCATATTAGCATTTTTGTCTAAAGTCATGTTACAAAGTATTGAATACTAACTGGTGTTTGATATATGTGTTTATATGTGTTTGATAGTTAATGATTGTATGTTTGAACTTGATGTAATGTATTACAAGAAGTTCAAACATAAAGTCCAAAGATTAATTCAAACATAAGTTAGAACATATGTTTAAATAGAAGTTTAACTTGTGAAATTCGAATTTAGGGCATATTCGAATTTACATATTCGAATTTGGTATAAATTCGAATAAGGCAGATTCGAATTTGTCAAGGGGACAAATTCGAATGGGCCTTGGGCCTGTTTCGAGTTTGGCCCATGATAAACTCGAATGGGTCTCTATAATTAGGGATTAACTCGAATCATTAGAAGACTTTTGCAGATTTCGTGTGAGCAATTAGCAAAATGCGATATCGAGTTTATCAGTTGATATTGTGTTCGTTCGGAGAGAATCATCGCGTAGGTTCGTTCGTAGTAGCTCGTACAACGCTGTGGTAGTCTCCGTGTTTCGTGTGAGTGTTATATCCGTCAAGCCGCTAACGAGGATTCTGCACTCGTTGGTGTGTGTCGCGTCTAGATAGATCTGTAGTTGCAAGACCTTACATAAAACTCGAATGAGCTTTCTATAAAACTCGAATGACTCTTATGTGAAACTCGAATTGGTCCTTTGTAAAACTCGAATTAAATTCAAGTTCTTTAATAAACTCGAATGAAATTCGAATTTACTTGTTAAGCTCGAATGTAATTGAGATTAAACTCGAATTGACTAAAATTTAACTCGAATGATTAATCAACTCAACTCGAATACAACTAAGATCCAACTCGATTGATTAATCAAGTAAACTCGAATCAAATTAAGTCTAACTCGATTAACACTTGTTGTCAACTTGATTGACACTTGTTGTCAACTCGATTGACACTTGTTGTCAACTCGATTTACAAAGGTTTTCAACTCGAATTGCACATAATCTATGTGTATTTCGAGTTTCTTAATTTTTCAGATTTTTCAAGTCTGAAATTCAAATTAATTCGAAAAATTTGTCCATTTTCACTCAAATTGAAATTGAAGGTGAGGATTTTGATTACAAACACTTTTTGTGAAACACTTTTGTCCAAAAATAGATCTATATCTGACTTTTGTAATGAAACAGTGATAAACCTTGAGTGTTTTCGAAATTTTACAAAAATCTCTAGATCTTTTGCTATGTTTGATGAATCAAAACAAGTTTGTATTCAATTGAATCGCCTACTGATCCTCTTCCTTCGATCTAAATTTCACAGTGTTTGATCAACAGATTAAAAAACCCCTGATGATTTTAGGGTTTTCGAAGAAATACTCAAGAACAGTAACAGTTCGAAAAAAAAAATTGAATTTCAGAATCAAATTTCACCCCTAAGTCTCTGATACCAATTGTGAATTATAGTTTCTATATCAATCAGATTACATATAACAATTTAATATCAAGAACAATAATAGAAATCACAACTAACCGAATGATTGAATTTCCAAGTATGTCGATTACAAAATGAGAAGATCTTCTTACAATGTCAGTAACCGTTTTCTGAATTCAATATCTCCAAAAAGTGAAATGTCAGATCTTCTAAATTGAAAGTCAAACTTTCTATATATATATATATATATATATATATATATATATATATATATATATATATATATATATATATATATATATATATATATATATAAGAAGAAAACAAAGAAAGTAAAACAAAAAGCAAGCACCTGCTTTTTCCCTTTTCATTTTGTTACATAAAAAGAGTATGTGTGTGTGTGCAGTGTGTGTAAAGAAAGCAGTATAGAACAACCTTTTCATTTTATACCAATCTCGGATGTATGTGAGATCCGAGATTCACACACACACACACACACACACACACACACACATATATATATATATATATATATATATATATATATATATGCAGAAACAATTTCAGCAGCAATCCTCTTCATTTCCTTGCTGAAATTCGGATGATGCAGAACCCAAAAACTATAAAACATATGCAGCAGCCTATTTCCTTACTTTACATAAACATAGTATGTGTGAGCATTATGTGTTGTTGTGTGTGAGACCCAACTCGGCTGTACATCCAAATACCAAAACATTAGCAGCCTCTTAATTAACAACAAATAGTGTGTATTTAAGTGAGGGTTCCAATTTATAAAAACATGGTATTAAAGAAGTAAAATATAAACCCTTGGTGTGTAATGTGAAATAATATAAAGACATAATTAAGCATAAGTATATATGAATTAAGTTATATAATTCATATGAAAGTATATTAATGTTCATATTTATAATGTATGCAATAAAGTACCATGGTTATGAATATATTAAATGATGAGAACATTCGATTGAATACATATTGAGATAAGTTGATTTGCATACACATGTCCATGAAATGGATAAAAGCACATAAAGTCATTTAAATCATGTCAAGTTAAGTCATGAACCTAGTTATGAATTCAACAAAGTCTGAGATGACACGAAAAGTCAATAAATGAATAAGTCAATACCAAAGCTTCAGAAAGTCAAAGAATTAAACAACAATACACAATTATGTTGTGTACAGTCAATAAGCTTATGTAAATTGATTTGTCATACAATTAATAGGTTCAGCTAAATCTGAACTATGTTATAAAGTCAAAGTCCGTAAAGCCAAGCCAGAAAAGTCAGGTTAAAGCAATTAAAGTCAAGCTCAGTCAATAAAGTCAAGTCAAAGTTAGAGAAGCAAGTCAGAGCCAAAGTAAATAAAGTCAAGGCCGGTAAAACCGATTAGTCTGTAAAGTCAAAAGCTATATCCTGAGATATCTCAGGTGGTGGATTTAATTCCGCTTGTGAAAGTCAAAGTCAACAGTCATGCCATAAAAGCAATAACAGTGAGTTATAGATATAATTGTATACATGCTTGTCTTCCTGTGAGACATATTGTTGTTCTAGCTTTATTTGAAAGTCTAATATGCTTAGCTAGTATGTGACCTGTGCACACCTTGGTACGGTGATGCCCTGTGGATCATGATAGCTTTTCATATATCATCCTACACACATGTCTTTACAGTTTAAGTCAACATTTGATATATATTGTTGTTGCTATCTTGATTCCTTACTTCTATGCGTTCAGTCATTTGCTTTCTTGTAAATGCTTTTCATATGCTTCCGCACAATTCAAGTCTGAGTAAGGCTATGACAGTCTATGATTAAGTCTACTCTAATGTCCGCCCACGTTGTCTTACTGGTAGCTAGCCCAGTTTGTGGCTGATCCCCACAATTAAAAGCGTGTGTGTGGGATTAGACATCATCCAATCTTAAGTCCTATGTCTCAAAATGTCCGGCTGATAGCGGCAGCCTTGCTAAAATTGCGCTTAAATTCAAAGTCAGAGCTTAAAGTCAAAAGTCAATTCTTCGCTGAAAATTGTCATAGCATGTAAACTGTTAAATCTATAATCTCACTAAGCCAAACATTTACAGTTGTTGTTTAATCTTTTTACAGGATTAATCAAAGGAAAAGGTCCAGCTGACCCAAGTCCTTAGGATCTGCATGCCTGAATTTGAAGTCATTAGACCACTACTTAATCTGCAATTGGTATTGATTAAAGACAATAATGGTGGTGGTTTGGGTAGATCAGTGCTATGTGTTGTGATTAAGTATTACATTAGTGTCCTTGTGCCCTTTAATAGTTTTGTTTTAAACTTATTGTAAGTTAATCCTAATTTTCTGTAATGACTTAATTCCTCACTTTATTTAATCTATCTTAGTTTTGATTGATGTTGTATTGCTATTTGGGACCTAGTCATCAAGGCTGCCCCGTAAGGGGGGGGGGGCTCTTGACAGCAGGGATCTAGTTGGCATCTTTAAGTGCATCATCTACTGTCTTTGGTTCCATTAGGGACACAAAACTGGAAAATATACAAACGTTTCCGAGACGGTCCCACCTTGTTTGCACTCCTTTGTTAATGTCACCAATTATTTGATCATTGGGGTGTGACACTTGATCCACTTAGGATCAAGCTTCAATGAAGATTCTTCTGATTCAGCTTCATTCTCACCAGGTCTTACAGAACAGCTTTCAAGATTTTCAGGCACACTTATTTCTTGAGTATGTTCACTTGTTGAGGATGAGCCATTATTGTTGAACACATCAACTGAGGATTCAGGAAAATCAGCATTGATTGGTTCTGGACATGGTACGTTGACTGTATCAGTACACTTATTCACAAAGGATGTAACGATGGAATCATCATGTCCATTGTGGTTAATAGGTTTCACTTTGGATGATTTGGAAGCTTTTGAGTCCTTTTCCTCAGCATTGGAATGCATAAGATCATCAAAGCTGAAATTTCCTAAAACTGAATCAGGAACAGTTTTGATGGAAGCATTCATGGACTCCTCAAAATGTGACATTTATAGATTCATCTATAACCTTCCTTTTGAAGTTGTATACTCTGAAGCCTTTTGAAACAGCTGAGTATCCAACAAACACTCCTTCATCAGCTTTGGGTTCAAATTTTGCCAACTGATCCCTTTGGTTCAAAATGAAGCAAGGGCATCCAAACACATGGAAATAACTTATATTTCGCTTTATCCCTTTGATTAATTCTCATGGAGTCTTACTAAACCTTTTTACCACTAAGTATTCGTTTTTAGTGAAGCAGGTAGTGTTGACAGCTTCAGCCCAAAATGATGAAGGCAAACCTGATGCACACAACATAGTTCTAGCAACTTCTATGAGGGTTCTGTTCCTCGTTTCAGCAACTCCATTTTGTTGTGGAGTTCTCACGGCTGAAAAGTTTTAATAGATTCCTCTTTATTCACATAAGTCTTCAAGAGTACTGTTTTTAAATTCAGTACCATGATCACTTCTAAGCTGCTTAACTTGGGCAGAGTTTAGAGCTTCCAAATTCTTGATAAACCTAATAATTTCTCTGGCAGCCTCTCTTTTGTTCTTTAGGAAGATCACCCATGTAAACCTGGAGAACTCGTCAACCATTACTAAGGTGTATATTCTACCTCCTAGACTTGAGACACTGACAGGTCCAAACAAGTTCATGTGGATTAAAAAGAAAGGTGTATCAACAGATAAAATATGTTGTATTTAAAAGATGTTTTTCTTTGCTTACCCTTCTCACAAGTTATTTAGATTTTATCCTTAACATAAGTTATAGAAGGCAAACATGTTACGAACTCTTTCTTACAGAGTTTGTTGATGTTCTTGAATTTCAGATGTGATAGCCTTTTGTGCCTTAACCAGTTAGGTCTGCATTGCTTCTTGAGATGAAACAGGTTTTAGTTGTTGGATCAACAGATTTCATAACTACAACATATACACCTTTCTTTCTTTATGCACACAACACAACTTTTCCTTTGGAATCCAGTATGTACCACAGGTGCTCATCAAAATTTACCTTGTAGCCAGCATCACAAAGTTGACTAAAGCTTACAATATTATGTTTCAGCCCAGATACATAAGCCACTCTGTTGAAATTGCAGGACCAGCATGAAGGTGACTTTTGGGCCTTTTTCAGGCTTGAGTCCACTTAACAAATCTTTGCAACTTATCATGTGGCCAGAGCAACCACTGTCCAAGTACTAAACCTAGCTTGGTTGTTTAACCTGCAGAGTGTCATGGGAATATACTATCCTCAATGACAAAGTTACTTCCAACACTGCTGGTTTTTGCAATGTTGGAGCTAACAGTGTCAGCAGGTCTTATGTCCTCAGTTTCAGGACAATCCTTGGTCATATGAGTCTTCTTTCACATTTATATTATTTTCTGTTTTTGAACTTTTTGAAAGAAGAATTCCCAGAAACACATTTTGGTTTATCTCTGTTGGACTTCTCTATAGGTTTTAAAACTGTTTCACTTGTTTTAGAAAAACCAACAGCTTGGGTGAAAGGTACAACAACAACAGCTTTGCTTGTATCCTCTTTCCTCTTTTTAGGATGACTGATATCAAATACATGTAAATTAATTGTCTTTTGTCCTTCCACAGGTTTTGAAAACTAATATCCTGTTTTCTCAGGTTGAGCAATGGCTTTGCCTTTGCCTCTTCTGAGCTGTGATGACTTTTGCCTACTTGTATTAGCATGATCATCACTTTTGGTTATAACAAAAGATTTTCTTTCATTTATAACTTGTTTTCCATTATGATTTAAAACTTATTTGAAATCACAGCAGATTTGCTTCCAACATGAGACTTACCCTTGTTGGATGCAGGCTACTTTCCTTTTGAAAACTTGTTCTCAAAATGTTCAGCATTGAATGGATTAACAGGTTTTTTGCCATCAGCTTTAACCCCAGAATCTGTCAAATTAATAGGTTTAGTCGCCAAAGCTACATTTTTACCTTGTTTTCTATTCTTTTGTTTGTGTGAACTGGTTGAGCACTTAGCAGGCTGGATTGATGGAGAACACATTCCATCACCGGTCTTTACAACCTTTTCACACAAACTATCAGTGTTTTGAGTCCTGACAAACCTGTTTGTTGAAACCAGCTTCCATTTACTTTTTGGATTAAAATATTTGGAAGCTCACCAAGAGAGGATAGGACTGTTTCCAGATTCTTGATTTCAACAATAGAAGCTGCTGTATCAAGATCTCCTCCAAGAAAGGCTTGGATTTGAGCAGGAGTTTGCTGATTGATACATTGACTGACTCTGTTAGCTAAATGGTCCCAAGAATCAACAATCTTTTGAAGCTTAGCATGCTTTGAGTCTGTTTCTCTCTTTTCTTATAATAAAATGATGTTGATGTGTTTTACTTCGTCAAGTTGAGTTTTCAATTTATGAAAACTGTCCAGTTCATTAGATTTTTGTTCAAGATCAGTTTTTAGCTTAGAGATTTCAGACTTCAAAGCATCATACTTCACAATGGCAGCTTTCAAATCCACAAGTAAATAAGCAAACATTTTAAATTTTTCTCCAGAGCTGTAGTCCTTGAAATTTTGTACCTTATACATCGTCGTAGAATTCCAGTTCTCCAAAGTGCTGAGAGCTTCAGCTTCAGCCAAGTCCTGGTTGAAGTTACTTGTTGAAGGGACATCAGTGTTGGCTACCAGACAGTTGTTGTCTTCTTCATCAGATGATGAGACAGAGTCCTCCTAGTCACCACTACGTTCTTTCAGAACCGCTCCGTGGGCGTCCCTGAAAGGTTTCAGCCATCAGTCCCTTCTGCTTCTTAGAAGCAACAGAGTCTTCTAACTTTTTCAGCTTTGCCATGACCATTAGGTACTTAACCCTGTAGCCATCGTCCTTTTTTGTCTTGTATGGTTTAGAGGAAGAACCAACAGCTTTAGACACACAGTCAGCAGCTATATGGCCTGTGTTGCGACATTTAAAGCACTCAGCCTTAGTTTTGTCAAATGTCTTCTTTTTTATGACACTAGATTTCATTTGCAGCATCTTACCTCCAAACCTTTTCTTATTGAATTTTCTGACAAGCATAGCAATCATTTGCTCAACATTAGATTCAGTAAGATCTTCACAGTCCTCCTCTTCTTCAGACATTACCTCCAATTCATCATTAGCATGTTGATCAGCTTGTGTGAACACATCACACACCTGATTAATAGGTTCTCTCACGCTAATTACTAAGGCTGCACTTCTCTTGGACATTTCCAAGGCATTTCTCTTCTGTTGCTTGATTGTTCATCATTTAGCAAAGATCCATAAAGACAGTATGTCCAAGAATTTGTTCACTGGAGTTAAATTCTCTTTAGTGATCCCAACAGCTTTGAGGTCATTTATTAAGGCAGTGAACCTGGGGTAGGTTTCAGTGAGAGTCTCCTTTGGATTTGCAAAGAATAGTTCATATTGTCTAACAAGATTATTGATCCAGTTATCCAATGTGATAGTGGGACCATCATAGAAGGTACACAAAGTATCCCACATTTATTTTGCAGTCTTCATCTTCTTAACATGTTTGAACACATAATCAACTAGAGAGATTACATGGTTGTTCCTGGATTTCGCATCAAGAGCAACCAGACGTTTTTCTTCATCAGAACATTGAGCTTTTGCCTTTTCAGTAGTTCTGACTTCAGGAACAGCTCCTTCAGCAGCAGGAATTATGGTAGTGACAGAAGTTGGCACACAGGGTCCTTCTATCACTATTCTGGTAGTTGCACATCCAGATTCTCTAGATAAAGCATCATTCTGCACTTCCAGCCATAAACGTTCTGATGATTGAACTTTGGAGGTTTTGTCATTGACCCATTGTCATAGTAGGAAGAAGTGTTGGCAGCACTGTTGTCCATTGTGGCAAATAGGGAGAAGTAAGAGATCTAGAGTTAACACACACTCTAAGCTGCTCTGATACCAGTTGTAGGTCCCAACAAGTTTCCCAAGTATGCTATAGTATGCTGTAAAGGGTAGTGAATACAACTTTTTTTTTTAAACTTCAACACACTTTTCTCAAAGTTTGTATGTATATATTAACAGGTGTTAATTACAAACAAGTTTGAACTGCGGAATGGTTCAAACAGAGATGACAGAACAACAGATGAACAACTAATCTAAGACTCACTTAGACAAGTTACAATGAGTTCACTCACTTAGAGGCACTCACTGTTTTACAAGACAGACAGACGGCTTAGAATAAGAACAGCTTGGACACACTAACTATTCTTTTTTAGGTAGAACTTTGCATGCATGAAAACACAATTCTTTTGCACGTTCTGAATATCTCTCTCTTGGTTATCTTACATTCCTTAGAAGCTTCCGTTTATACTCTCTCAGAGAATGCCAATGAAACTTCCTCATTGGATGCAGAGATAGTGGAGTGCCTTTACAAAAAGACAAGACTGCTTTTCTGCACATTGTGACAAAACAGAGTTTGTCCCTATGTTGCGGAATCTTTGTCTTTTCCTTTTTGTGTCTGTTGCAAACTGCTTTACCTTAAAGTGGAATGTCAATCTTAAACCTTTCCTCCTCTTGTATAGCCATTTTGATATAAGGAAGGTCTGTCACCCATTTCAAATATCCTCTTTATCTTCATGTATCAGAACAACTTAGGTAGTGAAAGCTGCTTCTGATTTTCCACTTTGTCAGATTTCAATAAGGCATTAAGAAGCCTTAAATTATACCACAGAAGAACATCTTGCATACATTTTTTGGGCTTTCTATACCCTTGCTAAGTTAATTTAAAACTTTGCAGAAAATTTAAATAACCCAACCATGCAAGAATGTAAAACCTTAAAGGATCTAACCAAACAAGCTAAGAAAAAAATTTTAAAATAAAGAGATGAACAATAAAAACTAACCTTGAGAAAATTCGCAATTTTCTCCACGAAGAACGCTTCCACGAACAACCTCTGAACCGGATGCCAAGCGTCTAAAGCAAGAACGCCTCTAGTTGTTCACACCCAATGAACAAAATAAAAAATAACTATAACTTTTCTAAGCTCAGATCTCACAGTCCAAAACTGGTATCCCTTGTGATCGTCAGATAACTTAGAATTGTATGAGCGAGAAATGAAGCAGGCAGGGGCTCCCTATTTATAGGGTTTGGGAAACCCTAGAAATTCACCCCCAAACCCATGTGGGATGGGTTCAAGGGCCGGCCCCCTTAACTAGGGTTAAGGGGTGCCCTGTTGACTATCAACTAATTGCAGTTTGGCCACTGTACTTCATCAATTAATTCTATTGGCTTCAGGTTAGTTTATTAATTATTAATAAATTAACAAACTAACCCATTAATCAAATATAATCAATTATTTAGTTTCTAATTAATTTATTAAACATAAAAATTTAACAAACTAATTAACATTATATCTTTAAGTTACCTTCTCTTTACTATTCATTGCATGCACCCAAAAAGGATCCAGCCTGATAATAAAATATTTACAAATTAGTTGTGACTTGGACACTAATTCCAACAGTCTCCCACTTGGACAAGTTGGGAACTATTTGTCTAAACACATTTTATTACCAGCCTCCTAGCCACCCGTTACAGCTGTCGAACTCTTATTCACATCAGAGCCAATCCTTTCGATAAGGATCAACTATTCCTTCGTTCTCAGATATCATATGAAACTAAGACATGGATTATAATCAATCTTTAGTTTCAAATTATGTTTCTGATCTCCGATTAACTTGACTATATGAGACTGATTAATTGAACACATCAATTTCGTCTCGGTCGGGCCCGACACTTTAGAGTCAACGTTTAATCATCAGAGGGCCCATAGATATCGCTTTTCCACTAAGGCAAAAGTAACGAATAAACTTTGCATACACAGCGCTAGCTAACTAATAATATAATAACTAGATACACCCGTTATAACTAACAATTACGTACAGTGTTTGAATGCACTAAGGTACGACAGACTAGAAAACCGCAACTTCAATGTATCTCCGTTTGAAGAATAGAGGATATTATCATCTTGGAAATACTTATGATTTAATCCATGAAGTATCTTTCCAAGTGCGAATGCGGTATACTTAAATCTCCATTAAGTACCCATGAATGTTGCAGCAATCTCAATGCTATGTCAACCTCTTAACAATCTACTAACTTTCCATGACAGTCTTAGTTAAGTACTAACTCCCGGTAGTACGAATGACTGAGGAATTTGAATAAGATTAATTACTCTGGAAGTTGGTTCTAAACATGCAAAAGGAAACACAACGATAAACTAATAGAAGATGGTAGCACTTTGCAAATAAATAAATCTCCATTATATAATCACCAAATCTATTACAATTTCAAATCATTGTTATAATGTTTCAAATTCAAACTAACTACTAAACTTTACATAATCTCGTAATCCTATGCTAACAGCATGGCTACAGTGTTTCGGTTGAGAAAGTGGCTTTGTGAACAGATCAACTGGATTCTCCTCTGATCGCACTCTCTTCACAATCACATGTCCTTCTTCAACCTTGCTACGGACAAAATGCTACTTCCGATCAATGTGCTTGGACTTTCCATGATCCTTGTTTTCTTTAGTCAATGAAATAGCACTTTCGTTGTCCCCAAATATTTCGATGAGGTCTTGAACCGTTGGGACAACTCCAAGCTCCAATGAAATTCCTCAAACAGATGGCTTCCTTTGAGGCTTCTGAGGCCGGAATATACTCTGACTCGCAAGTAGAGTCTGCCACGGTTTCTTGCTTCGAACTCTTCCACATCACGGCTCCCCCATTCAATAAGAACACCCAACCAGACTGTGACCGACAGTCATCTCTATCTGTTTGGAAACTCGCATCGCAATAACCGGTTACTTTGAGTCCATCATGTCCACCATAGACCAAGAATCTATCCTTAGTATTTCTTTAATACTTTAGAATGTTCTTGACCGCCGTCCAATGACCTTCACCAGGGTCCTGTCGATGTCGACTCACCATGCTCAGAACAAATGAGACATCGGGCCTTGTACATATCATGGCATACATTATAGATCCTATGACCGAAGCATATAGATCTCGACTCATTCTATCTCGTTCCTATTGTGTCTTCGGACTCATGTCTTTACTAATCTTTATGCCATGAGCAAAGGGAAGGTTCCCATTCTTAGACTTCTCCATACTGAACCTTTTCAGTATTTTGTCAAAGTACGTATCCTAGCACAGTCCAATTAGACGTCTCATTCTATCTCTATAAATCTTTATACCCAGAATAAAAGTTGCATCTCCTAGATCCTTCATAGAGAAACATCTTCCCAACCAATCTTTTACACTCTGTAATGTAGGGATGTCGTTTTCTATGAGTAATATGTCATCGACATGCAATACAGGAAGACTACAGTGCTCCCACTGACCTTGACATATATGCAGGACTCATCTTCGCTTCTAGAAAATCCAAACTCAGTGATTTTCTCATGAAAGCAAAGATTCCAGCTTTGAGAAGCTTACTTAAGTCCATAAATGGACTTCTGAAGCTTACACACGTTTTTAGGATACTTTGTGTCTACAAAACCTTCGGGTTGTGTCATAAACACATCCTCTGTCAGTTTCCCGTTAAGGAAAGCAGTTTGACATCCATCTGCCTGATTTCATAGTCATGAAATGCAGCTATGGCTAGCACTATCCTGATAGATTTAATCTTAGCTACTGGTGAGAAGGTTTCCCCATAGTCAATCCCGTAGGTTTGAGTAT
>JAANYP010004450.1:0-146357 GCA_020465985.1 Centrapalus pauciflorus
ACCCCTTATCACACAATTGTCCAATACTGAATAGATTATGACCAAGACCGTCAACATAAAAGACCTTTTGGATTGTGATTTTGTCATACTTCAGACTTCCGTATCCCTTGATCGGACAAAACTGATCGTTTCCAAATCTTACCGTCCCACAGAACTTTTCTACAAAGTCCGTGAGTGTGTCTCGTTGTCCGGTCATATGTTTGGAGCATCCCGAATCAAGGTACCAGACATGGTTTACCTATAAAACGTAATAGCACATGAGGTACCCACTTGTAGTTGGGTACTTTAGTTTTAGGTAAAACATGCATAGTATCATTTGTTTTTCTAACTGATATGGCTTTAGGCTTATCGTTTGAATTTATTTTAGGTACCCATTTTTGAACTGTTCTTTTGGGTATCCACTTTTGTACAATTCGCGGTGGATTTGTTTTTGAAATTTTTATCTGTGGATCCTTTTTCTGTTCATACAATGAGTCCTTTTTCTTTGGTTGCCATACGAGCTTATTATTTTTCACAGAGGCAGGCTTACAAACATAAGAATTCAAAGCAATTAATTTCATTCTTGAAAATTTAATACAAGAATTATTAACAAGTTTATCCTTATTACAGACAGAATGTTCAGTTTGCTAATTCTATCTGTAACAATTTTTTCTTTCACGCGCCATTCTTGTTTTATAATCTTGTTTTTCTCTTCGCTTTTCTTCTTTCGCCATACTTGTTTTCTCGACCCTTTCACAATGATATCTGGCATAAAAGAAGTATGTGAATTAGTGGATTTAGAAACTCGTGTCTTCTGTAAGTTTTTCATACCTGTTGAAGATTTGACTTTTCGGGCAATAGAATCCGTTGATGAAGATGATTCACCCTTTTCAAAACTAGGAGATTGAACAAAAAATTTTGTTTTCTCCTTCTTTTGTTGTATTGATGGTGAATTTACAGATGGTTTTAAAGACTCTGTAGTCATTCTTTGTAGAATTTTAACAGGTTCTTTATTACCATTTGATTGTTTATTAGTTAAAGGTTTGATAAATTCACCAATTTTACCAAACATTTGATCTAATGAATTATTATCAGAGTGCATGTACAGATCAAATTCTTTCTCTGAATTAATAGAGTCTAGAGAAGTAGTTGATTGTGGATCAGACACATTTATGTGTTTTGGTTTATTTTGCAACATTTGTTCCATTTTATTTAATTCTTCCTTGAGAGTTCCATTCTCTGTCTCAAAATTCTTAATTTTTAATTCTAAATCAGAATTTATCTGTTCTAAAATTGAATTTGGTAAATATAATTTTTGAGACTGAGATGGTAATTCAGACAAATTCTTTTCAGAATAGGTTTGAATTAACTCTTCTTTAGTATCAATAATGTTGCTTGTTTCATTTATCTTTGTATAATCAATATAATTTTGCATTTTGTCTGATCTTAATCTTTTTACTTCTTCGCTAGATTCTACTTCTTCAGATGCTTTCATGAATGTCATTTTTAATCCTAGATTCATGTATCTGACATCGTATAGTGTTGGTGAATTTGATATATCTTTTGTCAGATATTTAGGATTTTCCCAACCAATACCAGATTTAGAGTTGTAAAACTCTGTATCTTTTGGTTGATTTAAATATATTGTTTGATCTGTTTGCCCTCTTTTAATAAATTCATCCTCCATCTGTTTGATTTTCTCATAAAGTTTAGTTCTCTCTTCAAATATGGCATGATATTTTACAGAAAAGTTTGAGGCTTCTAACTCAGCTATTCGCAGACTTTCTTGTAGATCAGATATTTTGTGATTCAGATTAAGTATATTGCTTTGAAGTTCTTTTTCCTTATCTTGTAAGTCTGAGACAACTCGTAAAGCTAAGGCTTTATCTTTGGAAAAATCTAGAACTAAATTGTGTTCATTTAGAAGTTTGTTTTCCAAAGAATGAACCTAAATCTTTTCTGCTTTTAAGGATTTTTCAAACTTTTTAAGCATGAAAGCCATATTAGTTAGTTTTTCTTCTAATATGCATGAGTCGTCAATATCAGAATCTGAAATAGAATTTACCTCCGGTCCTTCTGAATCCTCTGAGTTATCAGACTCTGAATCTTCCTCATTTTCAGCTTTATTTTGGCCAGATGCCATTAATGTAACTTCTTCTATTGTTTCTTCTTCATCAGACTCAGATTCTCTCCTATCTGCATCCTCTTCATCTGTCAGTCCAACCCATACCTCATCTTCAGCTATCATAGCTGATTCACTTAGTTCAGATTCATTGAGAATTTCAGACTTTAGACAAATATGTGCATCTTCATCCAAGATATCATCGTCTTCTGATAACTGTAACCAATGATCGTCCTCTGCCATCAGAGCTTTGCCTGACTCTTTCTCTTTGACCAAGAGTGCCTTTCTTGTGTAGTAGTCTGAATTTTTGACTACAGGTGATCTGCATTCCCTGGCATAGTGACCTGGTTTTCCACAGTTATAGCATTTCTGCTCCGACTCCTTCTTGGCTGATTTATCTGACTTCTCATATTTGTCAGACTTTCGTGTACTACTTTCTCCAGCTTTCTCATATTTATCCTTTTTCTCAACTTTTCTAGAACCTGTTTTGTAGCGCATTGTTTGTTGGCTTCTTGTAAAATTTCTTCTGAAATGCCTTCGTAAGCAGTGCCATCTGCTTTTTCATCTCTTCTATTTCCGGATCTGCAGATGAATCTGATGATTCTGATTCAGAAGATGTGCTGCTGATTACTGCTCTCTTTTCCTTTTTCAGTTTGTATTTATACTTTTTCTCCGCTAGTAGAGCTAGTGGATCAGCAGTTTCTTTTTCCGCTTTCTTCTTTCCAGATATTTTCCTCAAAACAACTTCTTGGTAGTTGTTGAGGTTTTCAAATAACATATGAAAATCCATCTCCTCTATATCTTTCGTTTGTTGGATGATCATAGCATATTTTTCCCATTCTGGATTTAGCACATTTATAAATTTGACATTGATGTCCAAGTTGGACTTTGTCACTCCGTTTCTTTTTACTTCACTTACCAGATTCACAAATCTGAGGTAAGTGTGTTCCAAAAGCTCACCTTCACGACCTCTGAAGTTCTCAAACGTCATTAGATTATTCCTAGCCCTATTAGTAGCAGCTCTGTCTGATCCCCTCATGATTTTGCATACTTCATCCCAGATGGACTTTGCAGTCTTTGTATTTGTCAGACAAGTGTATATTTCATTGGGGATAGAAATCAACAATAGTTTTCTGGCAGTCTTGTCCCCTAACTTTCTCTTTTTCTGGGCCTCTGTTAGGTTTGTGACCTCAACAGTTCTCGGTGGTATTGGGGGATTGCCAGTTGGTACTCCTGGGATCGTTTCCATAAAAGTTGCTGGTCCGTCATTTAATGATTTCAGCATTTCCTCAGACAAATCATGGAAACTTATAAATTCAAGAAACCGCTCCCGCCATTGGACATATTCTCCCCTGTATAAGATTGGGGGTTTGGTTTCTGATCCCATAGCAAGTGCATCTTTAGACATGTTGATTGATTGTTGGGAAACTTTGACCAAGATCAAATGAACTCCGAATGAGATTGAAACGTTTGATCACACCTTGAAACACAGATTAGTACCGAAATCTACAACACAATGACTTGTTAGTAGCAATAAGCAGCTTAACTCAGACAGTGAATTGTGTTTGGATTCATATGTGTGTGTCAAACTTGAATGATTCTTGTGTTATGTGTGAACCTTGAATGAATGTAGTGTAAAACTTGATTGAGTTTATGATAAAACTCGATTGATTCTTTCACTAAAACTCGAATGAGTGTTCGATCAAACTCGAATGGGTGTGTGATCAATCTCGAATGAGTGTTTGATCAAACTCGAATGAGTGTTTGATCAAACTCGAATGAGTGTTTGATCAAACTCGAATGAATGTTTGATCAAACTCGAATGAGTATGTGATCAAACTCGAATGAGTATGTGATCAAACTCGAATGAGAATGTGATCAAACTCGAATGAGTATGTGATCAAACTCGAATGTGTATTTGGCAAAACTCGAGTGAGTATATGAATACTTGAATTTTATACCAAACTCGAATGTGTCTTGTACAAAACACGAATCTGTCTTTTATAAAACTCGAATCAGTCTTCTATCAAACTCGAATCAGTCTTTTATAAAACTCGAATGAGTCTTATAGAAATACTTGAAGGTCTTGTACAAAACTCGAATGATTTTTGCACAACTTGAATGTCTTTTAAGAAAATCGAATGTCTTATAAGAAACTCGAATGAGTCTTATAAGAAACACGAATGTGTCTTATAAGAAACACGAATGAGTCTGTCAACTTGAATATTAGTTATACACAACTCGAATTCCTAAGATAAGCAACTCGATTAACTAATGTACTCAACTCGACTTACTAAGGCACTCAACTCGAATTACAAAGATAATCAACTCGAATTACAAAGATAATCAACTCGAATTACAAAGATAATCAACTCGAATTACAAAGATACTCAACTCGAATTACTAAGATACTCAACTCGAATTACACACAGGATGTGTATATTTCGAGTTTCTTAGTATTTTCAGGTTTTACAAGTCTGAATTTCAGATTAAAACCAAATTTTACCCAATTTCATTCAAATTGTAATCGAAGGTAAGGTTTTTGAATACAAACACTTTGTGTTAAGCACTTTTATGCAAAAATGGATCTAAACCAGACTTTTTCAATGAAACAGTACCGGTTTTTGAACTTTTCAAAATTTCAGAAAATTGCTTAGATCTTTTTCTGTGTTTTGAAAATCAAAACAAGTTTATATTCAATTGATTCGTCTTTGAAACCTTAACCTTCGATCCAATCAACACTGAGAATGATCAACAGAATCAAAACCCCTAGTGATTTTAGGGTTTTTGCGAAAAAATACTCAAGAACACGAAAAATTCAATCTCAATCAGTATGATTCATCCCTAAGGCTCTGATACCAATTGTGAATTTAAGTTTCTACCAATTCAATTAACTAAATTGAATTAATAAGAACACAGAATATAATCAACACTAACCAAATGATTCGATTGATGATCTTGATGATTACAAATTGATTTCGGGAATGTTCTTCGTGTACAGTACTGCTACTCCCAAATGATTACCAATCGTACAAAAAGGATATTCTGACAGATCTACCAAATTGGAAAGTCAACAAGACTATTTATACATATTTACACACTTTAAGGAAATTACAAAACAGTCCCTAGACTTTGATATTTCATCAATCAAAAACATATTCTAACAAACTAATACAAATCGTTCCATTTTTTTAGTTTTTTCCAATCTAATTGGGTCATAGTTTTTTTATTTAAAAATCAAAATGAATCTCAATATTTTTCATTCATAAAATTATATATAAACAACAATGATTCATGATTTTTTCATTCATTGAAAAACTAAAAAATGAATGGGTCGCAGTACTTTTTCATTTGTAGTAGTTTTCATTTGGAATAAAAAATTACAAATTGATCAGCTTTTAGTAAATTCCAAACGAAATTGATTACAAACAATACAACTTTTAGCTTTCTCGAATGAAAAACTACGACCCAATTATTTTTTAGATTTTTTTAACAAAAAACTATAAATCATTTTGACTTTTCGTACAAAATAATTGCAACTCACTTATTTTTGTGTTTTTAGCAACGAAAAAAACTATGAATTATTTCAGTTTATAGTTTAGCCGAATGAAAAATATTGCAATCCATAAAAACGATACATAACCACTTGTACGAAACTATAAACTAGAATAATTCATAGTTTTTTTCGTTGTTAAAAACACAAAAATAAATGAGTTTCAATTATTTTGTATGAAAAATCAAAACGATTTATAGTTTTTTGTAAAAAAATCAAAAACATGATTGGGTCGTAATTTTCATTCAGGAAAGCTAAAAGTTGTATAGTTTGTAATCAATTTCGTTTAAAATTACTAAAAAGCTGATCAATTTGTAATTTTTTTTTATTACAAATGAAAACTACTACGTATGAAAAAGTATTGTGACCCATTCATTTTTTTTGTTTTTCAATGAATGGAAAAATCATGACTCATTGTGGTTTATAGTTCTATGAATGAAAAATTTTGATATTCATTTTAATTTTTAAATAAAAAAAGTATGACCCATTTACATTGAAAAAAACTAAAAAAATGAAACGATTTGTATTATTTTATTCGGAAAAACTAAGAAAGTGATGGTTCATAGTTTTTTGTTGGAAAAAATGTAAATTGAAATGATTCACAGTATTTTTTTCATTCATATTATATATAATTGTGAATAAATAATCGAATATTATTTATCCGTAAATATTCGGAATAAAAAATTGGTTTATTTTGGTTTTTATGGAATATTAGAAAACTTAATAAAATAAAAAAGTTACGTTTTTAATTTGATATGTTACTATTATTGATAAAAACCTGAAAAGATGTTACTATTTTTTATAACTGAAAAGTTGGTGATCTGCTAAACAGGTTTACAGGTCATCCATTACTATTATTGATAGAAAAATATAAGTTGTTACTATTAATGATAAAAAATAAATAATATTACTATTAATGATAAAAATATCAAAACTTATTACTATTTTTGGTTATTTGCCCGATAGAAAATACTAAAGTTAATATTTACATGAAAAATACAAAAGTTGTTGCTATTAGTAAGAAAAAATAAATAATTTTGCTATAAATGATAAAAAAATCAAAAAGTTATTATTATATTTAGTAACTGAATGAATGATTACAATAAGTAAATAAGCAATTTTGAATTTTATGTTTATTTTTTTAAATTTTCAGTACCTAATTCGGTAGAGTACCGTAAAACCGGTACCGATACCGAGCGAACCGGTGCCGATCAAGTGAATTTGGTTCGGTACTCGGTATTCCAAATCGCCATAAAAATGTAACTGTACCGGTCCAGTACCGAACTCATCCCTACCAGTAACAATGAAATGCTTCAAGTTAGGAATGTTATTATAAAAGCATCGTGCGAAAAGTACACTCACACTCGCAATTACAAATCATAGACTTTTTGAAAATTGTTCTTAAATTTGGCTTATGTAATTGACTTGATACGATTAATGCAATTTTATTTGGACAAACAATAGTTGTATAATGCAATTTTTAGTTTTATATAGTACTGTAAAACTAAAATGACAGAAAACAATTGCTTTTGAACATGTATCCTATTTTTCCAAACTAAAAATAAGGAATTAGTTGAATGCGTCGTAGAATTTCAATTGTTTTTATTACGAAAAAAAATCAATATGTTTTCACTTTTTTTTTTTTTTTTTTTTTTTTTTTTTTTTTTTTTTTTTTTTTTTTTTTTTTTTTTGTCCTTCAATATTATTAGCTTTTTCAAAAAAGTTCTCAAGTTAATTATTTATTTTTTGTTTAATGAAATTTGATTATTAGAACCCGATTTTCAATTTTCAAAAAACTCTACCAATTATAAACAGGCTCTAATAGTCAAATTTTACAAAACTAGGAAAAAAATTTATAAGTTGAAGACATTTCTGGAAAAACAATAACATTGAGGGACGAAAACGTAAAAAACATGAAAGCATGTTGCTTTTTTCATAATAAACCCAAAGGTTAACTAGAAACAATTTCTAGAAAGTAATCAATGGATACAAGGATTTTTTTTTTGCAATTAAATGCCCGCTAAGGCGTTAATGACTCAAGTTTTCTTAATGTTGTTCAACATGAAAACAAGTCATGTGTTAGCAAATTTTTTTTCTTAACAAAAATTATGAACTTACTCTTGTGTATGCTTGCTATAAATGATCTTTCTATATGTGTATGAATTTGTCGTAGATTATTATTATGTAGCAGGTATCCAAATTTGAAAGGATTTCTAGCTTCTTGTCGTGGTGAAAGACATCATTACTGGAAAGTCGCTTGAAAAAGTGAGAAAAATTAAATTAACATCATTCAACAAACATTGGGTGTCCTCACCATTTCACATTTTGAAAAGATACATCTTTGAGACAACAAATGCCCCATTCCATATGTATCATGAGCATTAGATAATCACATATATAAGGATGAAAGATAGGGACGAGAAAGTAATCTATTCACTCTGTACGGTGAAGATTATCTTGAAAATTTTAATGAAACCTTGAATATATTTGTTTACCATTTCAAGAACATCATACCCAGCCACTACCCAGGTTGTTTGTAACTACTTTCTGCCAATGAATTATTCAACGATGAGTTTGGTAACTAATAAGGACAATGTCAAATTTCAGCTATTATAAATAAACATTTACAATCATCCAAGCAATTACACAAAGCAAACACCAATCAATTTCCAAAACGTACTATTAAATTTTATATTATCTCCGATTTTAGTTAATAATAAAATGACATACGAATAGGAAATGTGAAACAGGATCAACCAATTTCACTATTCTTTCCTAGATTTGGATTCAAATTCTTACGTATTCATAGCTTGATACATTAAAAATTACCATTATACATATATACGACAATATTGCAATGTTGTTAGATCACATAATTTTATTTTGTTTCAAGTAGCCCGCTCATATGAAACCCTTTTACCCTCAGTTCTATAAAATAATATTAGGCACACAACAGTCAGCCTAAAAGGAAAGTTGAAATGGTTAAAACGCAGGAGTAGTTTGACAACATATGCGCGGCACAGGCTCATTTCCCAGTTCCACTATCAATTCTCCGATGCCGGTTGATACAAAACAGAGATTTCAGTATTGAAAACAGAGGATTTTGTTGGAAAAAAGTGTAAAGTTTTCAAAGGAAAAAGTGTATTTTCCATGTTTTTGGACCAAATATAATTATATATAATTGAGAGATATATACTTAGTATTTTATGGGTTTGTATTCTCCTTGAAGAGAGGATTCCAACGATATAAACAACGTCCAAAACGAAGCTAAGATGAATGATATATCGATGCTCAAAGATTGGTGTTTGGAATGAATGAAACACTATCTAAGTGGGTTTTTTTTGAACGGCAAACTATCTTACTCCTACTCCTAAACTACTCCTTTATCACAAGACTTACTTACACCACCTAAATATCAACTTGCCTCCGACGTGAGTCGAACCCGTGACCTCTCACTTATATCTCCACCCTCTTACCGCTAGGTCATAGCCCTTTGGTACCTTCTAAGTGTGGGTTTATAAGGAGGAGTGTTCAAAGTCATGACAAGATTGTTTGTGGTTTTTTCCCACTGAACTCGTGTACGCCAGAAACTGCAGACACAAATGCAGCTCCGAAAACTAGGCTTGTGCAAGCCAACTTTTTACTCTGAGGGTTGCTAAAAGCTGTTACGAGTTCGAAAAAGCTGTTACGATTTGGTTTTCAACACATAATTATTCATATTAATTAACAATAAAACTTGTAATAATGGAGTATTACAAAACAGTTTTTGTAATTAAAATATGGTTAATTATGTGTTTCAATTTAGGATATACAAAACATCATTTTGACACTTGAAAGACTTGGAAAACACTTTGCATTCTTGAAACTTTTTGCACTTTAACAGCAAGACGTTGCTGCTTCCAAGAACGAATAACACTTCGAATTCACGTGACTTTTCAGGCAAGTTGGTTACCTCCGGCAGTTACGCTGCTTTGGATGTTGTACCCTGGGAAATAGACTTTGAATCTGTTTCAAGGGAATCGTGTCAAACACGAGACTCAGCCTTCTTTTCCGTATTGTAATTTACTTTTCAGTATTGTTATTTCATTTACTTGTAATTTTAATTTCCGTATTTTATTTATTTCCGTGTATTGTAATTTTATTTCAGAATTGTAATTCGTAATACGTTTCTTATATTTTATAATTGGTATCGGACACACTATTCTTACAATCTTAGAACAGATTTTTACAACCACGATACCAGTTATAAAATTAGGAATATTAGAGAAATTGTTTCTTCGATTCAAACAAGTTTTGTCTCGAAGTAAAATTTCTATGTTTTGATTCAAACGAGTTTTGTCTTAAAGCAATTGTGTTTCCATTTCATTTAATTATTTCTGTTTCGTTACAAACGAGTTTTGATTTCGAGACGGATTTAATTTTTGCAACAACCTTGATTAAGTGTTTAATTTGAACGGCAGATTCAATTATTCACTTTTGGTTCTTAAGCATTGAACGGATGATTCAATTTTCATTTTTAATATAAAATTCATCATTATTCTCGTATGAGTTATAAGTGTTTGAATGAACGGTTGATTCATTTTTCACTTTGGTGTTAAATTGAACGGCAGATTCAATTTTCAATTTTAGTGATAAAGTTGGTTGTAATATAAGATTTAATTTTGTTATAAACTGATTAAATTGAACGGTTGATTCATTCTTCACTTTGGTGTTAAATTGAACGACAGATTCAATTTTCAATTTTGGTGATAAAGTTGGTTATAATAAAAGATTTATTTTTGTTATAAACTTATTAAATTGAAAGGTTGATTCATGTTTTGTCAATTAAAGTATTTGACGTGGTTTATAATAAAAGTGTAATTTTATTATAAAGTGGGAAAACTTTTTTTATTAAAATTTATAAAGTATTTGTTGAAAAGTAGATTCACAACTACTTGTGCCGTTATAATTATTTTCATTGGACGTTAAAGAAAAATGAAAATGTTAGATGGAGATGTGTCACGGCCGATGACTTCAACTATGACATCTATTGCTGAACCATCGATTAAGGAAATGGTTGATTTGATTGGAGTTTAAAATGCGAATAATTTTGCCAATCATATTGAGAAATCAGAATTGCTTTCTGATTTAGATCTTGAACCATGTGTGGTTCTTGAAGGCAACCGTGAAGTTGCAAGTGTGATGAATGTGAATATCACCGCAATGGTTTCTGATGTAGAGTTGATAAAATCTGAACCGAATGAATGGTGGATTGACACTGTCTACCTGGCATGTGTGTTCGGAGAAAAGTTTGTTTACTACTTTGAAAGTAGTTAATGGAGAATAGATCTTCATGGGAAACTTTGATACAGTTGATGTCAAAGGTGAAGGGAATGTAATCTTGAAGATGACATCCGGAAAAGAGCTCAAGTTGACAAATGTTTTGGATGTACCGTAATTTCGAAAGAATTTGGTTTTCAGATGGCTGTTAAAATAGTTTGGATTTAAAATGGTTTTTGAATCTAATAAATTTGTTGTGTTTACAACAACCTTAACCGCACAAGCCTGGGCTGGGCCTACCCAGAGAGCTGCCTTCGCTTTTGGTGTTCCTTCGTATATTTACGGATTTCACCCCTACACACGAAATTCGTGCTTTGAATGGAATGTTCAAAATAATTTTGATGATACTGAAAAGCAATTTTAATAAAAGGACTACAAATTGGTTTATTTGACAGAGTCTTCTAACGTGTGGCATGGCATGTCAATTTTAATTCTTTACGTCATTTAATTAAGTTAAATTGCATTCCATCTTTTCATATTGATTCAAATTATAAATGCCAAACTTGTGTTGAAGCTAAACTTACAAAATCGTCTTCCCAATCGGTTGAAAGAATAACCGAACCACTTGATATGATTCACACGGATGTGTGTGTTTTAAAGTCCATTCCTACGAGAGGTGGTAATAAGTACTTCATCTCGTTTATTGATGATTATACTAGATATTGCTATGTTTACTTAATGAAAAGTAAAACTGAAGCAATTGATAAGTTTGTTTTATACAAACAAGAGGTTGAGAACCAACTCAACAAAAAGATCAAGGTTGTGAGAAGTGATCGAGGAGGTGAATATGTGTCTGTAACATCCCGGATTTGAGCCTGGTACGTGGATTTAATTGACTGGCTCTTTATTTTAATATTATTGCGTTGTTCCAATTGAATCCCGTTTCGTGGATTTAACGTGTCGAGACCGAGTGATACGTGTCCCCGAGTTAATAATTAGCGGATTATTATTATTTATGAGATCGTGGATTTAATTGGGTCGATTTAATATTAATTGTGAAAAAGCAGTAACGGGTCCGGAATTAGCGGGTTCGGGCTTTCTAAATAAGGAAAGCATATATATGGAAATGAAATGGAGCGTCCTTATCCTTTCCTTCCTTTCCTTTTCAAAATTCAGAAACGTGAAGTGTGTGAGAAGTGTGAGGAGTTGCTGAAAGTCATCAAGAGATCAATTGGTGGCTGAAATTGGTGCCAACTATCATCTTCCTTGTGTTCTTGAGTCTCCAAAAGTAAGGGGCTTAATTTGGGGTTGAAATTCGTATGTGTAATGTGTGTATATTGTTAGAATTGGTCCTAGAGTTGTGCTTTATTGCTGCTGAAATCGGAGTTGGGGTTTTACTCCCCTGGAATCTGCCATTTTTGCAACATGCACTGAGCTGATGCAGCATGAGCGCGGCCGCGATGGCCTCGGCGCGACCGCGATCGCGGTGCGACCGAGTTGCCTGGGCACGGGCCCGCGATGCGGCGGCTGGTGGTGGGGGTTTTTGGCAGCGGTCGTTCGTTCGGGATGGTTCCGTGAGTTGTGTTTGGTTGTGATAAATATGTTCGGGTTTTGTTATCCGTCGGTCGGGTTTGTATTAATCTGTTGGAATTCGTGTTAATTACAGGTTCGGGCCGACCGCGTTCTGAGCAGCGATAGAGTTCGGGTTTCGGTTGCTTTGGGTATTTGGTGAGTACCCGAGTTCTTTATAAAGCGCGCGTAAACTTTTATGAGTCGTATATGTGTCGTGATATATTGTGTATGAGACCGAGTATAGTGCGCAGGTATGATCTATTCTACCCTATACGTGCTCTATGTGTTTGAGTTGCAGGTGTCCGCGATATGTGATCGCGCAGGCTGACTGTCCCTAACCAGTCACGTAGTATGAGACTATATATATACAGCAGTGTTATCGCCAGGTCGCTCCTGTGCCTATTGTGAGCTAACCGCTGTTGTGTGCGGCCTGTTAGCTGGGGAATGGCGTCCCCTTCTGAGCAGAGATATGTGTAGTGTATTGAGCCATGTTATGTGCATTGAGATATATGTGTTGTGTATGCTATATGTGTTTATCTGCAGAGTCTAACCCTCGCGTACTCACGAGCTTCCCAGCTTATGTTTTCGAGTCTTCCGTGTCTCAGGCAGCCATACCGTGGTATCGCAGTCACAGCAGCAGCAGCCGAAGTAGTCAGAGTTGCGGGTGCTTATCAGCTTGTGATATTAGACTTCGGAAACTGTTATTTGTATTTTGTAACTGATTTCTGTATGTTAGCTATCGGTTGTGATGTATGATAGTCAGTGTATGTCAGTTAGTTCAGTTATGTGTGCACTGCTTTAGCATGTGACTTGATGTATGACTTCCATGTTAAAGTTTTAATTAACAGTGTTTTCCGCTAATCCTGTGACATGTGTGCCTTGAGATGATTGCGATGTTGCCACCTGTGTATTGTATTGACGTGGCATTTATATGAGAAATGTGGGTGTTACAACTTTGTATCAGAGCTTGTGGTTTCAGTATTGAGTATCAGTGGATGCTTGAGCTCTTACCGTGTTCAGATCCGTGGGATTCTTCCCTGAGACTGAGTTTAGCGGAATTAATTGACCTAGCTTATTGTATAACGCTGGGTGGTCGACCTGTTATCTTACCTTTGTGATATGTGCAGGTAGTTATGGCAGACCATGGAGAGGGATCTGGGCCCGAGAGACCAGCGGGGGATGAGTATATCCGTCGGTCAGAGATGCTAGCGGTTTTGATTGAGTTTTATAGAGAGAGGGATCGGTAACAGAGATCAGATCCGCAGCCAGTTACTAGAGTTGAGACAGGGGCTGGGGCATCTTCTTCTTCTGCTTCGCAAGGTGGGTCCTTTAAGGACTTTATGGCGGGAGTCCCACCTCAGTTCCGAGGCGGTGGTGAGCCGGGCGCGACTATTGCTTGGGAGAGAGAGAGATTGAGGCGGCCTTCCGAGTCACCCATGTCGATCCTCGTGATATGGTCGGTTATGCGGCCTATTTGCTGAAGGGAGGGGCTTCACAGTGGTGGAAGTCCATTCAGTCGTTGATGACCACAACTGCAGCTTATGCTATGTCGTGGGAGCAGTTCCGTGCCATCTTTGAGCTTCAGTATATCCCCCACGATGAGCGCCGGGAGATAGAGCGTCGTTTCTTACACCTCCAGCAGGGCAGTATGTCGGTTCAGCAGTATGTGGACAGATTTAACGAGTATGCCCAGTTTGCACCCCAACATGTGGATTCAGAGGTTCGTAAGGCTGATGCCTTTATTGATGGTTTGCGGGCAGATATTCGGGAGTTTGTCGGGCTTCACGACACTCCTACCTTTGCGCGGGCATTAGAGTTGGCTCGAGTCCGAGAGAGGGAGATAGAGAGACAGAGGGGTCAGCTTCCGACCCAGAGACAGAGGACAGGGACGCCTGAGTGGTCCCATAGCTATTACCGAGAGCCCCAGGAGGCCCGGGGAGAGAGAGAGAGAGCCTGAGCAGCAGCAGGGTCAGGGTCAGGGACAGGGTTCGGGGTCCCGTAGAGACAGAGGCAGATTCCGCAGGTCCAGGAGGTCGGGCCAGTATCAGGGATCAGGGACGGCCGGTCAGAGTCAGGGGCAGACTTCCCGTTATAGTGCTCCCAGCCAGAGTCAGAGCAGTGTGGGACAGGGGTCCCAGTCATCAGGGAGTCGAGCAGACAGTTCAGCCGGGGAGAGGGACTATCAGAGATGCTGTCGTCGTCATTCCGGTTCTTGTATGCCGGAGCAGCCCAGATGCTATCATTGTGGACAGTATGGCCACACTTCTTTCACCTGTACCTCGAGAGATTCCCTGTGCTTCCGATGTGGGAGGCCAGGCCATGTCGCTAGAGATTATCCCGATGCGCCGCTAGCTGTACAGGGAGCGAGTACCAGCGGTGCCAGAGCTGAGCCATCGTCGTCGAGCCGCTGAGAGTCAGCGCCTAGAGGTCGAGGCAGAGTATTCCAGGCTACGACAGAGGAGGCCCGCGAGTCTACAGATGTTGTTTCTGGTATGTACATCTTGAACGGGCTTAGTGCTCGTATTTTGTTTGATTCAGGAGTAGATCGCTCGTATGTGTCTATTGTGTTTTGTGCATATTTTTCTGTGTCTCCTACTGTTTTATCTGTGCCGTTAGTTGTTGAGAGGGTAGATGGGAGTACAGCATTAGTGAGCCGGGTATTTCGAGATTGTGTTTTAGAGATCGATGCTCATCGGTTTCTGATCGATCTACTGCCGATAGAGATCATTAGTTTTGATGTGATAGTGGGTATGGACTGGATGACAGCCAGGCAGGCCGACATTCTATGTGCGAAAAAGATGATCCGTATACCCATTTCAGACAGTGAGACGGTGACAGTATATGGCGAGAGGCGCCGAGATGAGATCGGCATTGTTTCTATGGCCAGAGCCCAGAGATATGTTGCGAAGGGGTGCGAGACCTTTCTGGCTTATGTTGTTGACGCCAGATTAGAGAACAAGACTATAGCGGATATATCGGTGATCAGAGAGTTCCCTGAGGTATTCCCAGAGGATTTGCCTGGGTTACCGCCAGATTGTCAGGTCGAGTTCTGTATCGACCTTATCCCTGGAGCGGTGCCTATTGCGAAGACGCCTTATAGGCTGGCACCTACTGAGATGAGAGAGATGATGTCGCAGCTTTAGGAGTTGCTTGATCGTGGATTTATCCGTCCGAGTTCGTCCCCGTGGGGAGCTCCAGTGCTATTTGTGAAGAAGAAGGACGGTTCTATGCGGATGTGTATTGACTACCGAGAGTTGAATAAAGTGACAGTGAAGAACCGTTATCCGCTTCCATTCATCGACGATCTGTTCGACCAGTTGCAGGGTTCGAGCTTCTTTTCGAAGATAGACTTGAGATCGGGGTATCACCAGCTGAGGGTCTGAGACGAGGACGTGCCGAAGACTGCGTTTCGAACGAGATACGACCATTATGAGTTCCTAGTGATGCCCTTCGGACTGACTAACGCACCCGCGACATTCATGGATTTGATGAATAGGGTGTGTAGATCTATGTTGGATCGATTTGTGATTGTTTTCATTGACGACATCCTGATCTATTCGAGGAGTGCCGAGGACCACGAGCAGCACTTGCGAGAGGTCTTATCTGTGCTGCGAAAGGAACGACTGTATGCGAAGTTCTCCAAGTGCGAGTTCTGGTTGCGCGAGGTCCAGTTTCTGGGGCATGTTGTGAGTGCCGAGGGTATTTCAGTGGATCCGGCGAAGATAGAGGCCGTCATGAGTTGGGAGCCACCGAGGACCGTGCCTGAGATCCGCAGCTTTTTGGGACTAGCCGGGTATTATCGCCGCTTCATTTAGGACTTCTCGAGGATTGCCAGGCCATTGACGAGATTGACACGGCAGTCTGTTCCTTTTGTATGGTCCGATGAGCAGGAGTCGGCTTTCAGAGAGCTGAAGTCCCGGTTATGTCAGGCTCCGATATTAGCATTGCCCGAGGGTACAGAGGATTTCGTGGTCTACTGTGATGCATCAGGTACCGGTCTGGGATGTGTTCTGATGCAGCGGGGCAAGGTAATTGCGTATGCGTCGCGACAGCTGAAGACCTACGAGGAGAGTCATACCGTTCATGATCTCGAGTTAGACGCGATAGTGTTTGCGTTGATGATATGGCGTCATTATCTGTATGGTTCTCGATTTGTGGTGTATACAGATCATAAGAGTCTTCAGTATCTGTTTAGTCAGAAGGAGCTGAATATGAGACAGCAGCGCAGCCTTGAGTTATTGAAAGATTATGACTGCGAGATTCAGTATCATCCGGGTAGGGCCAATGTGGTGGCCGATGCGTTGAGCCGCAAGGCGTGCGGTCAGACAGTGGTTTCCCGAGCAGCGAGGCTCGAGGTCACCTCGACTCTTGTGGATAGTTTGAGGATGGCTCAGTTAGAGGGTCTGCGGGCAGAAAATGTGAAAAGGGAGCGGCTTACAGGTCAGCTTGATGTGTTGAGCAGAGATAGCAGAGGCTTATATGTGTTTCATGATCGGGTTTGGGTTCCGAGAGTCGGTAATCTACGGCAGCTGATTCTAGACGAGTTGCACCGATCGAGGTTGTCAATCCACCTCGGGAGCACCAAGATGTACAGAGATCTGCATGAGTTCTACTGGTGGCCTGGGTTGAAGAGAGATGTGGGCCGATATGTCGAGGAGTGTATGACTTGTTTGCGAGTTAAGGCTGAGCATCAGAAGCCTCATGGGCATCTGCAGCCTCTAGAGATCCCCAAGTGGAAGTGGTATCATATCACGATGGATTTCATCGTTAGACTTCCACGCACAGTTCGAGGCAATGATATGATCTGGGTGATTGTGGATCGGTTGACCAAGAGTGCCCATTTTCTAGCGGTTTGGGGCACCATCACGATGGATCAGTTGGCTCGGTTATACATCAATGAGGTGGTTTCGAGGCACGACGTTCCGATGTCGATTACGTCCGATAGAGATACGCGGTTTACATCGAGATTCTGGTAGAGTTTTCAACTCGAGTTGGGGACTAGAGTTCAGTTGAGCACAGCGTACAGACCTCAGACAGACGGGCAGACAGAGCGGACGAATTAGACTCTTGAGGATATGCTCCGAGCTTGTGCGATTGATTTCAATGGTAGTTGGGACGTTCACTTGCCGTTGGTCGAGTTTGCGTACAACAACAGCTACCATACCTCCATCAAGATAGCTCCATTCGAGGCACTGTACGGGCGTAAGTGCCTAACCCCTGTGTGTTGGGGTGAGGTTGGCGAGCGACTTATCAGTGGGCCTGAGTTGCTTCAGGAGACGAGCGACAAGGTGACAGTCATTCGTGAGCACATGAGAGTGGCACAGAGCCGGCAGAAGAGTTATGCCGATCGTCGTCTGACTGAGCTTGAGTTTAGTGCTGGGGACCGTGTGATGTTGAAAGTATCGCCGTTGAAAGGAGTTATCAGATTCAGACATAGAGGCAAGCTGAGTCCGCGGTACATCGGTCCGTTCGAGATCATTGCCAGAGTCCGAGATCAGGCGTACAGATTGAGGTTGCCTCCCGAGTTGGCCGGAGTTCATGATACATTTCATGTGAGTCACCTGAGGAAATGTTTGGCCAAGGACGATCAGTTCGTGCCGTTATCTGAGATCACCGTGGATGATCACCTGAGATATATCGAGCAGCCTGAGGCGATTACTGACCGGAAGGTGAAGAGATTGCAGAATAAAGAGATCGCGCTAGTACTCGTTTAGTGGAGGCATCATAAGGGTACTAGTGCCACCTGGGAGCCCGAGGCCGATATGAGAAGCCGTTATCCGCAGCTGTTTAAGTCGCCGAGCTAGATTCCGGGACGGAATCTTTTTAAGAGGAGAGGATTTGTAACATCCCGGATTTGAGCCTGGTACGTGGATTTAATTTACTGGCTCTTTATTTTAATATTATTGCGTTGTTCCAATTGAATCCCGTTTCGTGGATTTACCGTGTCGAGACCGAGTGATACGTGTCCCCGAGTTAATAATTAGCGGATTATTATTATTATTTATGAGATCGTGGATTTAATTGGGTCGATTTAATATTAAATGTGAAAAAGCAGTATCGGGTCCGGAATTAGCGGGTTCGTGATTTCTAAATAAGGAAAGCGTATATATGGAAATGAAATGGAGCGTCCTTATCCTTTCCTTCCTTTCCTTTTCAAAATTCAGAAACGTGAAGTGTGTGAGAAGTGTGAGGAGTTGCTGAAAGTCATCAAGAGATCAATTGGTGGCTGAAATTGGTGCCAACTATCATATTCCTTGTGTTCTTGAGTCTCCAAGAGGTAAGGGGCTTAATTTGGGGTTGAAATTCGTATGTGTAATGTGTGTATATTGTTAGAATTGGTCCTGGAGTTGTGGAAAACGAATATGTATGAGTTTTGTGCTTTATTGCTGCTGAAATCGGAGTTGGGGTTTTACTCCCCTGGAATCTGCCATTTTTGCGACCTGCACTGAGCTGATGCAGCGTGAGCGCGGCCACGATGGCCTCAGCGTGACCGCGATCGCGGCGCGACCGAGTTGCCTAGGCGCGGGCCCGCGATGCGGCGGCTGGTGGTGGGGGATTTGGGCAGCGGTCGTTCGTTCGGGATGGTTCCGTGGGTTGTGTTTGGTTGTGATAAATATGTTCGAGTTTTGTTATCCGTCGGTCGGGTTTGTATTAATCTGTTGGAATTCGTGTTAATTACAGATTCAGGCCGACCGCGTTCTGAGCAGCGATAGAGTTTGGGTTTCGGTTGCTTTGGGTATTTGGTAAGTACCCGAGTTCTTTATAAAGCACGCGTAAACTTTTATGAGTCGTATATGTGTCGTGATATATTGTGTATGAGACCGAGTATAGTGCGCAGGTATGATCTATTCTACCCTATACGTGTTATATGTGTTTGAGTTGCAGGTGTCCGCGATATGTGATCGCGCAGGCTGACTGTCCCTAACCAGTCACGAAGTATGAGACTGTATATATACAGCAGTGTTATCGCCAGGTCGTTCCTGTGCTTATTGTGAGCTAACCGCTGTTGTGTGCGGCCTGTTAGCTGGGGAATGGCGTCCCCTTCTGAGCAGAGATATGTGTAGTGTATTGAGCCATGTTATGTGCATCGAGATATATGTGTTGTGTATGCTATATGTGTTTATCTGCAGAGTCTAACCCTCGCGTACTCACGAGCTTCCCAGCTTATGTTTTCGAGTCTTTCGTGTCTCAGGCAGCCATACCGTGGTATCGCAGTCACAGCCGCAGCAGCCGAAGTAGTCAGAGTTGCGGGTGCTTATCAGCTTGTGATATTAGACTTCGGAAACTGTTATTTGTATTTTGTAACTGATTTCTGTATGTTAGCTATCGGTTGTGATGTATGATAGTCAGTGTATGTTAGTTAGTTCAGTTATGTGTGCACTGCTTCAGCATGTGACTTGATGTATGACTTCCGTGTTAAAGTTTTAATTAACAGTGTTTTCCGCTAATCCTGTGACATGTGTGCCTTGAGATGATTGCGATGTTGCCACCTGTGTATTGTATTGACGTGGCATTTATATGAGAAATGTGGGTGTTACAGTGTCACCTTTCACGGATTTATGTGCTCAACATGGAATTCGACACGAAGTCACCGCTCCTTACTCACCTCAACAAAATGGAATTGTGGAAAGAAAGAACTGAACATTAAAAGAAATGGTGAATGCCATGTTAATTAGTTCGGGAATGAGCCAAAAGGGGAAGCTATCCTCTCAGCTACTTATCTTTTGAATAAGATGCCCCGCAAGAAAATGGGCGAAACACCGTATTAAATTTGGATGGGAAGAGAGCCAACTTATAAGTACTTACGAGTGTGGGGGTGCCTGGCAAAGGTTGTTGTACCGGCACCTAAGGCTCAAAAATAGGACCTAAAACGGTTGATTGCATATTTATTGGTTATGCACATCATAGTAGTGTCTATCGGTTTCTTGTGCATAAGTCTTAAAATCCAGAAATTCACAAGAATACCATCATGGAATCAAGGAATGCATCCTTCTTTGAAAATATATTTCATTGTTTACAAACGGATCGTGCTAGTTCGTCTAAATCGATTGACGAAAATGTCCAAGACGAGACATTAGGACAACCAGTAAAAAGAGAAGAGGCTAAGCCTAGAAGAAGTAAAAGGAAAAGGGTTGGAAAATTATATGGAGATGATTTTGTCACTTACATGGTTGAAAGTGAACCCTAAACTTACTGAGAGGCGGTAACTTCTTCTGAAGGACCTTAATGGAAAGAAGCCATCAAGAGTGAAATTGAGTCAATTTTACAAAATCATACTTGGGAACTAGTGGACCTTCCTGAAGGTTGTAAACCACTAAGTTACCGATGGCTTTTTAAGAGGAAAATGAAACCTGATGGTTCCATTGATAAATATAAAGCACGTTTGGTAATCAACAGTTACAAACAAAAGGAGGGTGTTGATTACTTTGATACATATTTGCCAGTGACGCGAATAACATCCATTAGATTGGTGTTTTCTATTGCCGCAATAAGAAATCTAGAAGTGCACCAAATGGATGTGAAGACGGCTTTTCCAAACGGTGATTTAGAAGAGGAGATCTACATGGAGCAACCCGAGGGTTTTAGTGCTCCCGGATGTGGAAAGAAAGTTTGTAGGCTTGTTAAGTCATTATATGGCTTGAAGCAAGCTCCCAAACAATGGCATCAAAATTTGACCACCTCATGCTAGAATGTGGTTTTAAAATTAATGAGTGCGAAAAGTGTGTGTACATGAAAGATACAAAACATGGATATGTCATTCTTTGTTTATACGTAGACGATATGCTTATCGTTGGTAGTAATGAAAGAATGATTAATTCAACGAAAGAGTTGTTGAAATCCAAATTTGACATGAAAGACATGGGTTTAGCGGAAGTGATTCTTGCACTACTACAAAATGAGTCTGTTGCAACCTTTTGAAAGCAACTTTTATATAATTAGTTGCATTTGATTCTAAAGCAAGTTAAAAAAAATAAAGGTTGCATTAGAAGATCTAATGCAACATTTAACTTAAAAGGTTACATATTTGATTGAAAATGGCAACATTTATAAGAAAAGTTGCATTTGTTATAGGTTAAAAGTAACCTTTATTTTAAAAGGTTGCATATGTCTAAAATAAATGCAACTTTTTTCAAAAAGTTACGTCTAAAATGTGATTGTAATTTTTTTTATTTTTTCTTTCACATATATATATATATATATATATATATATATATATATATATATATATATATATATATATATATATATATATATATATATATATATATATATAAGTATTTTACATTGTGAACATTTTCATTTGATTAATATCATTTATTGCTAATCTACTTAATTTAAAGGGTTAATATTGAAAAAACCCCATAAACTTTTCTTAGTTTTGTGATTAAGTCCCTAAATTTTTTTTCAGATTGTTTAAGTCCCTTAACTATTTTTGTCTTATTCAAAAAACTTACGATCTTTACATGTTTTAGCGATTAAGTCCCTAAACTTTTTGTTTTATTGGTTGTGTTTTATCTACTCATCCGGAAGCCGGTCAAAAATATATACTTTTGAATAATACAAAACTAGTTTAGGGACTTAAAGAATCGGAAAAAACAATTTAGGTACTTAATCGTGAAAATGAGAAAAGTTTATAGGGTTTTTTCAATATTATCCCTAACTTAAATATTAATATAAATAATTTAATCATTAAAATATTATAATTATTTTATTTATATATAATTGTTATTCAAAAAATTTTACAAACTTAACTTAGCAACCTCACCGGCCACTGGAAAATCTCATTTGAAAAAAAACCATTTCGCTCCTCTCTCTGCAAACCCTAGAAACCTCAACCGCCAACCATCAGCCGACCTCCTCACCGTCGACCTCATCACCATCGAACTCCTCACCGCCCCCAACCCTAATCCAATCGTCGAGCTCTCTGTCTATCTCCCTCCCGTCGATGACCCTTGCAACATTGGCGACCTCGTCTCCGTCGACCTCCTCTCCCCTCGATAACTCTAGTAACAGCGGCGGCGGCGGGTTTGTCTGTATAAAGGTACCTCTCTCCTTTTGTCTTACTCTTCCAATGGCTTATTCTCTGGATCTGCTTTCCTCTTCCTCTTCTGCTTTCCTCTCTTCCTCTCGTTTTTTCGTTCAAAAGTAGAATTGGATTTCTTATTTATTCCAATTTTTGGGGTTGAATACATCATATTTTTCTTTATCTACTGATTTTGTGAAGGCGATTTCATAAGTATTTGTGAATGCTTCAATTTGGTATACTGATTTTGTGAAGGCTTATACTGATTTCGTTGCTACTTCAGATACTGATTTTGTGAAGCCCAATACACTTTTTGGTAGTAATGGGGGATGCTTATTCATGTAACCCCTCAACTTATATATGTAATTTTTTGCATTCAATCATTCTATGTAGAAACTAGAAAGTTTATGTGTACATACTTCCATATGGCAACAGTAATGTTAAAAGCTGGTTTGCTCATCTTCATCAACAGCACTACATTTTCTTTATGATCCAATTTCTTCTCTTGGGTTTAAGCTTGGAATGCTCTGAATGGCAAATTGGTCTATTAGAAAATATGTATCAAGTGCTGAAATTGGTACAAAGCTTGGAGTATATCAACATATTTGTAATTTATATAAAAAAAAAAGGTTGTGATTGAGGTGTTTATGTCTTAATTAGTTGGTTTATTACATGGATTTATTGCTTTAGTTTTTTTGTGTTGCGTTCTATTGCTGTTTTTTTTTCATTTTACAATAGCATTTGGGGCTTGGTTTTTGAAGCAAATTAGATTGAATCTCGTATTGTTGTGTTGTAGTTAAAGCCATCTGTTATGAGAATTTTGTTACATTAAGCTTGATTTTGAAATCCTTGATTTTGAGTATGTGAAATCCATCACTGATTTCATTATATGGGTCTTTGTTTGATTTTGAATCTTGTCATTTTGTAGACTTTGTTTGATTTTGAATCTCTTTACTTATATGAAACTTGTTAGTTGTTAGGATGTAAATTTGTTACCTTTGGCTTAAGAAATAATGGGTTTGCATTGATCACTATGACCTTGAGTCACATAAACAACCACAGTTGCAACATTGTTTGTATGATTGGTTTAGAAGATTATCACTTCACCTGCTCCTGTTTTGATATCCCAAAAAACACACATGCTTATGCTTTAATCACCCATGCTTGTTTGTTTGATGATTATATATATATATATATATATATATATATATATATATATATATATATATATATATATGTATATATCTTCCTATTATACAAATAGAGGTCTTTAGGCCTTATAAGCGTCCACATGTTTCACACACTTTTCATGAGAAAACTACACGTATTCTTCTTCACATGTGAGTCATATTTGATCATCTTATCTGTTTTCACTTTGCTTTACAAAAAACTTACATTTCTGCAGCGGTTTTGGGGAATTTGGGTTTCACACAAACATGTAAATGTCGATCATTTTCTTCTTTGCAGGGTGATGGACTGTTTCTTTGGCTATTTCCGAGGCATTGTTGACCTTCAGATAAAGTTGTTAGAAAGGTAGTTAATTACAACCAAGAGATACTTAGATTTGGACATTAAAGGGTGGTTTAATTATTAACGATTATGTTGTCAAAAGCTTTGTGGGTATTGGGAGCTTGTTAGAAAGTAAAATTACCTGAATTATGATGCTAATATGAGGCAGATTGTGGCTGGAACAGAATGGGAACAAGACTGGATGGCCACAGCTAAAACCGAGGATCTCTGCAAAAGGATCGATCGACCAACAAATTTGTTGTGTTTTGAGGCAAAAACCTGAGGTTAGAAGCCGTTTTATTCAAAATCCATAACATAAAAGTTGTTGCTCGAATTGTTATGTTTAATTGAGCTTTTAAATCACCTTAATCGAAGGTCATATGAGTGAGATACGACCAAATACGAACCTTGCGCAAAGAAATGCATTTTATTTAGCTTTGTCGTTTTGTGTCATTTTAGCACTATGAAGTAAGGTTTAGTGAGGCATATTATTATGCTAATATGTGGTAAGAAGATTATAATTATATGCCGTTCATCGTATGTAGGTGTAAAAGCAAGTCGGAAAGTAGAATCGTCTAAAAAGTAGTTGTGTTGAGTTACATGTTAAACTTCACGTTAGATATGAGTTATTATCTAGGATGCACTATTTTAAATTGTATATATGATTTTTTATATATGATTATTATCTTTAAGATATAAGGAGATTGGAGACCTCATGTTTGATATATTGAGAACTTTTAGCTTTTTAAGCTTTAGTTTGTAGTTGTGTTGATCAACTCTACAGCTCTTTTATCATTAAAATCATATTGTGCTTTTAATCCTTTCAGCCTTTGTGATCCGTTCTAATTATAGATGCAATTTTGCTTGTAGAAGTACGATCCTAAGAATTAAAATTGTGTCATTATATCTCATTTAAGCAAATAGAAATAAGGAATAATGACATTTTTTTATGTTTAAGATGCGATGAAGAAGCTTATGGAAAAGATCGCCTCTTCAAGTTTGTGATTTTTCTAGCATGAGTTATCGTCTATGTTTGGTTCAAGGTATGATGTCGTTACGATCATGACAAGTATAATTATTTCATCAATTTGATTATTTTGGTTTGAGTTAGTTACTTATTATTATTTCTGTGTGACAGACAACTTTGTTTTGGGATATCGATATATATGAAGACCGATGTTTTTTTAGAGGATTTGGATAGCTATTGTCATTATACTTAACAATTATTATATGGAATATTGTGTTTTGAGATTATTGTATAATTGGTGAAGGATTTTGATACATTTTAATTATTGTAATCGACATTTTTTGAATTGGTGATGCTTATTATTTGTATTCTTGTATTAAAAGTTTGTACTTTTTGTAACTAAATTCATAAATATTGCATTTAAAAATAAAAAAAAGTTACATTTCAATGTAAAAAAGGTTGTATTTGAGCATAATAAGGTTGCATTTGAGCATAAAAAGGTTACATTTGATTTTTAAAATAGTTGTATTTTAATGTGAAAAGGTTGCATTTGAAAATAAAAAAAGGTTGCATTTGAGTTTGAAAAAGGTAACATTTGATGTAATAAAAGGTTGCATTTGAGTGTGAAAAATGTTGCATTTGCTTGTAAAAAGGTTGCATTTAATTATAAAAAGGTTGCATTTTAAAAAGGTTGCATTTCTATGATTAATGCAACTCTTTCAGAAAAGGTTGCATATTCTACCAAAAAGGTTACTTTAGACCTAATGCAAGAGGACATAATGCAATTCTTGTTAAAAGGTTGCTTTAGGCATAATGCAACTTTTTGTAGGCCTAATGCAACATTTTGCCAAGGTTGCAATAGGCTCGTTTTGTTGTAGTGTTGGTATTAAAATCACACAAACCCAAGATAGTCTTGTGTTAAGTCAAACTCATTATGTGGACAAAATTCTTGAGAAATTTAGTAATGGTGATTCTAGTATCGCTAGAACTCCAATTGACACTAGTCAACATCTATCAAAAAATAGAGGTGAAAGTGTTAATCAAATAGAATACTCAAGAATTTTAGGCAGTCTAATGTATCTAATGTCTTGTACGAGACCGGACATAGCGTATGTTGTAAGCAGGCTAAGTCGGTACACGAGTAATCCGAGTCGGATTCATTGGAAAAGTGTGATACGAGTACTTCGGTATTTGAGATATACTCGAGAGTACGGACTGTGTTATGAGAGATATCCAGTTGTGATAGAAGGATACAACGATGCGAATTGGATATCTGATATAAAAGATTCTAGATCTACAAGTGGATATGTATTCACACTAGGTGGGGTTGCTATTTCTTGGAAGTCTTCCAAGCAAACAGTGATAGCTAGATATATGATGGAATCTGAATTCATCGAATTAGATAAATGTGGTGAAGAAGCCGAATGGTTACGTCAATTTATTGAAGACATACCAAAGTGGCCGAAATCTGTTTCAGCCGTCACTATACGTTGTGATAGCCAATCTACGATTGATAGAGCGCATAGCATAATGTATAATGGTAAGTCAAGGCATATTAAACGTCGGCATAATTCGATACGACAACAACTCTCACCAGGTGTTATTACTATTGACTATGTGAAGTCAAAGGATAACATTGCGGATCCGCTTACAAAAGGCTTAAATAGAGAGTTAGTTTTGAAGTCGTCAAAAGGAATGAGACTAAAGCCCATGAATTAAAAAATTCATACGAAGGAAAACCTTACTTTGTTGACTGGAGATCCCAAGATCTTGGTTTAAAAGGACAACCTATTTGTATGAATAAAGTGTGATCACTGTTGGGGGTTCTGAAAAACTCCTAGTCCATTCCTATATGAATTCTAGAAGAAAATCATTTTAGTGACAATGAGGTTAAGCATTTTATAATGATTCAGTCGAAATCATTTATGCTTTTAATGATTTGGGAGAAATCACCTATGTGAGAGAGAAGTGGGGTCACTTTGAGTGGAATTGTAGGGGCACAATTCTTAATAGCTCTCGCAGAACCAGGCTAGTGTTCCATGACCATAACGGACACGACTATGAGGAGTTAACCTTGTTAGGGAGATTTTTGTGTGAAGTGTATTGTCGTCTTCACAAACGACAGTTCAGTTCAAAGACATCGAGTTCTATTGACGGCTAGAATACTAAGTGCATTTCATAAGGGAAGGTTCAAAGGTTTACACCTACCTATCCTATGCAAGATTTCAACAATTGAAAATTCATTGGAATTTTGTGTGTCTTCGATCAATCTCATACATGTGAAGGATGAATGGAATGTGTTTTCGATCGATCTCTCATTTATGTGGGGGGTTGTTGGAAAAAGTGTAAATTATTCAAAGGAAATAGTGTATTTTCCATGTTTTTGGACCAAATATAATTATATATAATTGAGAGATATATAATTAATATTTTGTGGGTTTGTATTCTCCTTGAAGAGGGGATTCCAACGATATAAAGAATGTCCAAAACGGATCTAAGATGAATGAGATATCGATGCTCAAATATTGGTGTTTGGAATGAATGAAACACCTTCTAAGTGGCTGAATTGAGTCCCACAAAGGAAGGGAGATGGAAACCAAAGTGGGTTTATAAGGAGGAGTGTTGAAAGTCATGACAAGATTGTTTGTGATTTTTCCCACTAAACTCGTGTACGCCAGCAACTGCAGACTCGAATGCAGCTCCGAAAACAAGGGCTCGTGCAAGACAACTTTTTACTCTGAGGGTTGCTAAAAGCTGTTACGAGTTCAAAAAAGCTGTTATGATTTGGTTTTCAACACATAATTATGCATATTAATTAACAATAAACCTTGTAATAATGGAGTATTACAAAACGGTTTTTGTAATTAAAATATGGTTAATTAGGTGTTTCAATTCATTTTTTCCTATAAAATAATAGGATATACAACACATCATTTTGACACTTGGAAAACACTTTGCATTATTGATACTTTTCGCACTTTAACAGCAAGACGTTGCTGCTTCCAAGAACGAAGAACACTTCGAATTCACGTGATATTTCAGGCAAGTTGGTTACCTCCGGTAGTACACGCTGCTTTGGCTGTTGTACCTTGGGAAACAGACTTCGAATCTATTTTAAGGGAATCGTGTCAAACACGAGACTCAGCCTTCTTTTCCGTATTGTAATTTACTTTTCAGTATTGTTATTTCCTTTAATTGTAATTTTAATTTTCGTATTTTATTTATTTCCTTGTATTGTAATTTTATTTCAGAATTGTAATTCGTAATACGTTTCTTATATTTTATAATTGGTATCGGACACACTATTCTTATAGATTTAAACCCAATTAATTCTAAAATTGATAAGCTGAAACAAAATTGGAAGGAACAAATAATTTATTCTAGGGAAGCTCCCATTCTCACAACCTAATGGTTGGAGTCCCCTCAAAGAAATAAAGCAATGAGCCTAACAACAATCTAACAATATTTTCTGCACACTCTACCTCACTCTTTCATTCCCTTATTTATAGATTGCAAAATTAACTAACTACAAGATATTTCCTACTTTACCCCTTTCTAGAATATACTAATGTAATTCTGTATTAATACTTCCCCTTTATGAAAGTCTTGGCCTCAAGACTTGTAGTTTTGCAAGCTCTGTCGATGTTCATTCATAAGTCTGGTGGTGCAGTAGAATTAGAACCCCAAACCTCCTCAGATTGACAAAAATTCCCATGAGCATCGACAACTTCATCATCTCCCAATAACAGAACCCGTATTTGACCTTCGGGACACTTGTGAGCAAGACCAAATTGATTACCACATCGAAAACTAGGGATGAGCATTTGGACCAAACCGGCCCAAACCGAAAACCAAAATTAGGGAAATAAGAAAACCGAAAACCGGCCCGGTGTTTGTATTACGGGTTTGGTCCGGTCCGGTTTTTCGGTTCTCGGACGGGTTGGAGCCGGTACAAGTTTTATAGATGTTTTAGTGTTTTGTTTATTTTTCTTACTCAACTCTTTCTTTTTGTGAAATTTTCAAGTTTATCACATTTTCTTTGAACAAAATAAAACATCAAACATACATTATTTATATGAAGTTCTCTTTATTTTAACTCTACAGTGTTATAACAAAAAAAATTACATCGTTAAAAAGACTTATACATAATTATATATTTATGAAAGATCTCAAATAGCTATTACATATATTTTTTATATGATTTAGAAATAATAATTAGAAATTTTGTTTGTTTATGGACTACAAAAAATAACAATATAACATAAACTTTAAATTAATGACATGAAGTTTAAATTTGGGTTTGGGCCAGGTTAAAATCCGAAAACCGGTGGACCGAACCCGGAAAACCGAAAATAGTGATTTTAAAGAAACCGAAACCGGACCAATTTTCATTAATAATGGTTTGGTACGAGCCGGTTTCCGGGTTTTTTTGGTCCGGTCCGGTTTTTTTGGTCCAAATGCTCTATCCTTATCGAAAACAAAGACCATTTTTACACTTCTCCTCCCATTTCGATCGTAACAATGAATGAACCCCTCTATCACTGGTGGCGGACCCAGCCATCGATGGGACCCGTTATACAAATTATGGTCGCGTTTATAGTTCGAAAATTCATGTATTGGTCGGGTCGGACCAATAAATGAATGTTTATAATTTAAAATAGAACATATAATCTTAAAATAACAAATAAACTAATAGATAATGAATAAAAACGTAATTTATAATAAATATAAGTTAACAAGTTACTGTCAACATCTATCGAAAAAATCTCAAAAAAGATTGTTCATTTCAATAGTAATTGGAGTTGAAGAAGTTAAAGGATTCGAAGGTTGTGTTGTATATGTGTTTCTGTGATGTTATCGAATTCGTTAAAATTGTTTACTCTTAACTCTTGAAGATTGACTTATGTTACTATCACTTTCCGATGATAATTTTATTAGAATCGTTTAATCCATCGATAAATATTATAAAACTTACAATTTACAAATAAAAATTATAAGAGTAAACTAACGAACTAAATACAAACTTTCAATTCTTAAATTTCAATATATCAATTATAGAATAAACTAATTAACTAAAGGCATTGGAGACTTTCAAGTCATCTATCGGTTTTAAATTTTTTGACAACCGGTGAAATTACTGAGAGATATTGGATTTTAAGTTAGGTAAAAACATCATTGGTTTTTGGGTTTAAATTGGCTAAAAATATCATTGGGTTTTCATTTTATTTGGACTAAAATTATTGGGTTTTATTTGTTGGCTTAATTTTATTAATTATTTAGGCATTCAACTTTTAAATTTTTTTTGTTTCATTTGGGTTTTATTTGTTGGCTTAATTTTATTAATCATAACACCCAAGATTAAACTCATCACATTAATAAACAATAATGATCTGAATACTAAATAGAATGCGGAAGCAATAAAGTACATAATTAAAATACAAGTCATACACCCTACGGTGCTACAAGGTTCCATTCTAAATCTACATACTCAATACATTATTACAACATCCCAAAAAATTACAACACATGATTCCATAAATTTCAGTTACCAATTGAGTAGTAGTGGTCCTCAAAAGACTTCAATAATGACCTAGCTAGAAGGTCCGACAGCAGATTTTCCTTTTTTTCCGGTAAAAATGTGAGCAACTACGGGGTAAGCAAAGCTTAGCAAGTACAGAGATTATACATTCTATAGATATTTATGCAGCATACAAGAGTAACACCGGCGACACATGCCGTATACTCTCTTCGTACACGAAGTACGGAAACGAGCCACAGCTCCATCGTGCCATTGCACGGAACCACACATTCAATTGAGGCGATAATTACCATCGGGGATGCTACATCTGCCCATCGGGACCTCGGAGGGATCAGTTCCAGGTCATATAGCCATGGTAGCATCGATTTACCAAATATGACTCGCAAGCCAAACAGATGATGCACAACAAAGAATACGTACATGCAACAAGCAACAATGTGCATCAACACAAACGCCAGTTAGTAGAATGCCAAACGAAACGATACAACATGCCTCAATGAACAACAGCTAACAATAAATAAAAGTAGACATGCACAATCCTATGTACTCACAGTGGGTGCGTTTAATTAATTGTCATCCGAAACTCACGTTTAAAACCCCTTTATTTGGTGTGTTATTATTCCCAAATAACCCTTCATTATATACCTTAATATGATACATAAGATATCCCAAAAGTATGTTTGTTATACAAGAAATTCGGGTCCCATGACCCTTAATCGAATTTCGCATGAACAGTGGCCGACGCGCCGAGGCGAGGTCCGAATTTCGGATCCTCGGCCGGATTTCGGTTCCCAACATAATTTCGCATGTACCCGAATTGCAATCTGAAATTTCCTTGACCCGAGATTTGGCCCATCCGAATTTAGGGTCTCATCCGAGCTCGGGTCCCATCCGAATTCGGGTCCCAACCGAGTTCGGATCCAACACTTAGAAAATTTAAACGATTGTTCTTGTGTTCTTGGCGACTCGCCGAGTCGACCCACTGACTCGCCGAGTAGACCTACAGGTTGCAAGGTCGCAGCTACGGGTTAACATAAAAATCGCCAAAATCCATTTTTAACCACATGCAATCAAATCCAATGTTATATAAACATTATTGGGGTGTTTCTAACTCAGGTTTCTTACCTTTTTGGATGATTTAACGAACGATTCTTGTCTCCAATGCTTCAGAATTCTTCAAAAGATGATTTCCAACTGATATAACACACATGCATCATCAATTTCCAGAATTAAAATTCTGAATTTTTGCATATTTATTCTCAAAAATAAAACCTTAAGCTTAGAAATAAATTTCTCATCTTGATTCCCTTTGATTCTTGATCATAATCAGTTCAAATCCACGAATTTTCTCCAACAAATTCGTTTTCCAGCAGATTGTAGTGAGAGAGAGAGAGAGAGAGAGAGAGAGAGAGAGAGAGAGAGAGAGAGAGAGAGAGAGAGAGAGAGAGAGAGAGAGCTTGAAAGTGATTGAGTTTGAGGATGAAATGACTAAATAAAAGACTAAAAGTCTTTTATTTCTAAAGTTTTGGCTATTGACACAAATAGCCCCTCTAGTTATCTGATTTCTTTAAATATAGTGTTCCTCTTTATTTTATCATTATTAACACTGATAATTCAACATACTTAAATAATAAATTAAAATCCTAAAATTTCTTAATTACTTAACATAACAACGAACTTTTTAAAATTTCCAAATACATAATCATCATTCATAATTCAGCTTGATTACAATAATTTCGAAATTCAAACTAATTATCTTCGATTGCAACAATTAAGTCTGAGGATGTTACATTGGAGGTATAATTTTTTTTTGATCAAGTTGCACACTTCATTTTTTTTTTGAATCGTGTAAGTTGCACAATTAAATTTTCATCGGTTGCACACGTAAAATTTTGAACAAATTTAGACTATGAAATGTGATTAATAGGGAAGGGACCTGTTGCACGGGCTACCTTCCCTTCCCCTGTAGGTCCGCCCATGTCTATCACGTTGCAATTTTGATGGTGCATCTGGAGAATCCCGTTATGATGGGTTCTGATTTGAAGGATCATTTACCTCACTGCAAAACATAGTCTTAGAACTATCAGCTTTAATTTGGCCCAACTGACTAGATCGATCTAATATTGAAACAGAAGGAAACCCACGAAATTGAGATTGGCCCCATTAAGGATCCATGGTCCATTTTGAAATTGATACCCAATCCGAGATTGAGACATTGGAGTATCCGATGGATGTAGCATCTCCTCCACATCCTTAGCCAAATACATGGCGTCCAGACGTGATTGAGGTCTATGGACACGAATCCATCGCTTAACCTCATCACGTAATTGAGCCAAACAGATCTGAAGGTTAGGAGGTGTACCATTGATGTCGAAATTGAAAATAGCCTTCTCAATGGGGATCAAAACCATAGAACTCACGCAATTTCACCTTCTTCACTGCCAAAGGAAGAACTAAAGCACCATTTGGAGGAGTCTGAGCAGCACCAGAAACCCCACCAGAATCACCACGAGATGCAAATAGAATACCTGATCCCCACCCTCATTCGTTTCCCTTGCTGCTTCGTGAAGCCCAACATAATTTTATGAAATTCATCACATTCCAGGCGATCGACTTCCAACGATTTCAGAGTGGATTTGATTTCGGTAATATCCAATTGAATTTGATGAATATGATCGTCATGCTGCTCTAGACGGGATTGAAGGGAAGATAAACAAGTCTCCATAAGAAGAACAAATCAAATTAGAAGGAGAGAAAGTAGACACAAGACGGCACATCGGACCAATGAAATGAAACAAAGATTTTAGTAGTGAAAACAGAGGAATTAAACCCAATTAATTCTGAAATTGATAAGTTGAAATAGAAATAGAAGGAACAAGTAAATGATTACTGGGAAGCTCCCTTTCTCACAACCGAATGGTTGGAGACCCCTCAAAGCAATAAAGCAATGAACCTAACAACAATCTAACAATATTTTCTGCACACCCTACCTCACTCTCTCAATCCTTTATTTATAGATTGCAAATTTAACTAACTACTAGATATAATACACTAATGTAATTCCCTATCACCGACGACTACCCTCTGGCCTCCTCCGATCAAAGTCCAACCTGTCAGATTGTTACTTTCGTCTTTTTAATTTTTAATCAGGTAAAGTGGTTACGTTGATCTAGAAACTTTTCTTATTAATATTTTAAGTAAACCCTTATACTAATCTTTTGCGATATGTGTTTACTGGAATATAAAGTTGTTTTTGTTTTTTAGAGGTTAATGACTGCGGACCACAAGCTTGTATGTTGAAGTCTGTAGTCAGAAGATGGATTAAAAGTCTACGGAAGTCTATTCTTTTATAATAGGCAAAGATGTGATTCAAAGACATGTGCAGAACTTTGAAGTGAGGAAATGATGCAGGCACAGGTTTGAAGTGATCCTCTTTGGTCTTCCCAAATCAGACGCAGAAAGAGGCATAAAGAGCTTTGAATATCTTATACGAACCCCAGACATAAGTGTTTCGGATATCTTATACTAAATAACAAACTAAGGCCTAAATTTCATGAATCTGTTCATTATGAGTCATGAGAAAATATATTGAAAAATCTTTGTTTTCAAGGCATATTGGGTATTTTTGTTTTTGTTGGTTTGTCTTCTTCCGGTCAATCTCCAATTAGGTTAAATCTCTTGATGTTACAATAAGCCTATTTCTATATCAGTATTTTGGTTTGATTTGTTAAGGATAATCAATATAATTAATTTGGGGATTTTGTTGGCATTTTGGGCAGTAGTATTGTTCTTATGTTTCTTTGAATGCACAATTCACCTATACATATCTTGTTTATTCATTGTGGAGTTTGAATAATCCATAATAGAGTCATGTTTCCACATGCCAAGTAGTGTGATTGTTTATTGTTGTTTCCCGCTATCATGCAGCCTAGCCTCTTTCGACCTTTTATTTCGGTTTTGCTTTAACTATTTTATTGTAACTGATGCAGATAAGGTGAATTTTTGTTTACCGGATTTAATGGAGAATATTAGGCTTTGGTATTCCTTCTCCATCCTGATTTTTACCAGTTCATTCATGATTTGAGGTAAGTTTCGCATTCTGTTACTCTGATTTCCTCGATTTGGCTTCCTAGGGTTCAAATTGGACTGACATCTGACATCCATGATTTTATAAACCCTATATTGTGTTCCTGCTTGCTAAGTTACTTGTGATTTTAGTGAAGTGACACTGTTCTAAATTGATTCTACTTGTTAGGATTTGTGATTTCACTGATTGAATTGAGTCCCGAATCATGATTGGGCTGGCAGTTAGTTCTTGATCTTAGTATTGGAGTATTCTGTTTGAGCATTGGTAATTTGAGAAATGATTCATATGACAGGCTGCTATTCGTTAGATTTGGAATTAATGAGAACTCTAATCACTTTACATAGGTTTATATGCACTTAAAAAATTATGTTTCTATGTTGTTTGCCTTATTTATCATTTGGTCATTTAAATTTCATCTTAGTTTAAGTGCCAATGAAATCAAAACCTCCTAATCATGATCATCAGTTTGGTTCACACCTCATTTGTGTTGTTCAATTCTAAGATGTCTTCATTAATGTCAGGGCGAATCAACATATAAAGTTTACCGGTTCTACATTTATGGCCTGGTACATACTTCTCATAACAATAAAAACACACATTATTTTTCCTCATTTCATCATACTCATTACGAGTGGTCGCCTAAATTGTGGAGGTTAAGAGAAGAGTTGTTGTAGTTCAGTTGACAGTTTAGGTTGCCTGGTGTTGTTTGTTATTTGGTTATGAGAGCTAGAACTTGAACCGTTGGAAATGGTGGCTACACAAGTTGATCCAATCATCCTTTGTGGGACTAACCACTTAAAAAATGTCCTTGAGAGTAAGTGCCAATGAACAGTGGCGGATCAAAGAATTTTTTTATAGTGGTCGAAATTTATCATGGTACTATAGTACGAGTGTTTGTGGTTCTATTAAATTTTTTCGCACATCAAAAGTTAGGGTCAGATTAAATTATAAAAAGAAATACATAAATGCTACGTCATTAATCCTTACAAACTAAAAGAAAAAAAAAGTTAGATTCTACAGTTGTCTCCTACGAGTTTTAGATCTTTTGAAAAAAAAGTTATTAGTTATTACATCATCGTCCGAAACATTGATAATTAATTCTTTCTTTATGGTGCAAATAAATGAAGGCTTAATACGTACACATTTTTTAATTATTTGTTATATGAGGTTATGGTATAATTTTTAAGATTTTGTAACAAATTTTTTTATGTGTAATATTTATAAAAATTAGCAATGATATCGGGTCGAACTTTAAAAATCATAAGATCAAAAGTTTTTCAGCTATATATATAACACGTAAAATTAAAAAGTTATCGGGGTCATAATGACCCCATCCCATCCAATTTCGTCTGCCCCTGCCAATGAAGAACGAGAATTCATCTTCAAATCCTAAAATAACACAAAATTTGGAAGATATGACTGAAAACATAGAACTGGTTTAAGAGCGATTCTTTATGAGATTTTAAAAGGAATATCAATGAACACAGGGTCTGAACTACACAATTAAGTTGATCTATTAGCAGACTACGATTGCAAAAAATGACGATATACAAGAATCTGAATCCAATTATGAGGGTATGGCTTGTAGAAAGATCCATTGTGATTCAATAAAGAGTACACCAAAGAAGCATCAAACATATTAAGAACAGAGTGATGAGAATAATAAATGCACAATTGGTATATATGTGCAACATAGTATCAAGTGTTGATTACAAAGTTAAGTAGGCTATCTCACAATCTCCATTCTCCGAAAATCTTCTTCCTAGGTGAATTTGAGCTTACACGAGAATGGGTGGGCAGAGAGAACAAAAGGGCATATGTGTAGATATAGAAATTTATCACGTATATATATCGCCCATAATTAAAGAATAGAAAATTAATCTGGTTTACTGATGATGGCAAGAATTGTTATGTCTTTTATTAGTCATTTTGGACCAATAAAAGTGCCTAATCAAACAAAGCAAACCCAGAGAATATATAATTCATTCTTGTTCTGTAATTCTGATGATAGATGATTTAAAGTTGACAAATCCTAGATTCAAAATTGTAACCACTATTCTATGTACATTATACCAAGTTTCTCTAGTGCTTGAGAAAAACAAGATAACCAAACCTAATGAAACTGGTCATTCAAACACATCATGAGACACACCTCAAAAACAACATCAAGAAATATGACCGTTATATAAGTCATATAAATGCTTGTTGAGCAATCACATATAGTATTGAACTGCCAATGCGCTCTACATAATCCTTTAATGTTAAGTTTCTTGATGCACACCCATTTGTTAGTTAATCAATTTTTTTCTAGAGAAAAGATCAACAAGATCCCACATTTCATTGCTTGTCTAAAAGTATGGACATAGGACTGCAAACAAACACGAACGAGTGTATGTTCATGTTCGTTCATTTAACTTAGCTGAACAAATAAACGAACACGAGATATTTTGTTCAGTTTGTTTGTTAAGAGTATAAGAGATCAGAGAATATATGACCAACTCTTTTATTTCATTACAAGTGAAAGAATACGTATATACATGAATATTACACAATTACAAGAGATAATTATGGAGATATTTATGGTAGGCTATAACTCCATATAACTAATACAAAGGAAATCAAAATACTACAAATATAATAAAGAGTGTAAATAATGTACATATATAGATAAAGTGATTTGAGGTAATCACTTAATATGTCCCCGCAAGATGGACGTTCCCGAGATGAGTCCAATCTTGGATAGAAGAAGGTTGAATCGGGGTCGTGTGCGTGGTTTTGTTAAAACATCGGCTAGCCTGATATATGAGTTACCCAACTTGAACTTTCTCTTTGACAAAATGAAAGTCCAATACTAAGTGTTTCATTCTTGAGTGAAAAACAGGGTTTGGGTGAATATGTAGTGGCACTTAGATTATCACAGTAGATGATTGGAACCTTGAGGAGGTGCAAACAAGTTCGGTGTTGGGTGAACTCAACCATTGCATCTCTGTGGTTGTTGAAGTAATGGCCCTGAATTCTGTTTGCTAATGTACTTTGATGTTTTGAGCTCCAAGAAATGGGTTAAAACCAAGATAAACAACGAAGCCTGTAGTGCTTTGATATGTGTCTTTATCTCTGGCCCAATCCGCATCTATGAAGGCATGGAGATTGAGAAGAGATTTTCTTCGTATGAGTATGCGATGATTGATGGTTCCTTGAAGGTATCGTTAAAGACGTTATAATGCAGTCCAATGGATTGTTGTTGGAGCATGCATAAACTGGGAAAGACGGTTGATAGGAAAGGACACGTCGGGTCTAGTGAGAGATAGGTATTGAAGAGCTCCAACAACAGTTCTATAGTCTATAGGAGATGGATGAGGTGGAGCACCATGTCTTGAAGTGGATAATTTGGAGGTTGTGGGGTTATATATACAGTATGCACTTTGGGTGGGGGAGTAACCAACAAAAATGCAGGGGGTAGAACGAGGGTGTAGTTCGTGAGGAGAATAAGGACGAAGCCATGGGTAACATAAGCACCCAAAACTTCTGAGCTTGTTGTAGTTGGGTTGTTTGTTGAAGAGTCTGAAATACCGACAAGCATTTTGAAGAGTTGTGGTGAGGAGTCAATTGATTAGATAAGCTGCAGTTGTAAAGACAAAGGGCCAAAATGTTACGGGTAAGTGGGCATGAGAGTGTAGACTGAGTCCGGTTTCTACAATATGGCTATGACGTCTGATCGGGTTATAAATAACCATGTTTATTAAGCGTAAAGAGTTGTTTTTAATAAGAAAATGTCGTAGAACGTGCTACTATTGATTAAATTCAGTGCTTGTGCAGGTAAATAAAATTCAGTCTAAGTTGGCAAAAATGGAGGAAAATTAGAACACTTTTTAGAGAGCCAGACGCAGAGGGGGGCACAGCCCTGCTCCCCGACCACGTACTCAACAGAAAGAAATAAATTCCCAAAAGACGGATTTTAGCATCAGGCGCGGGGGGGGGGGGGGGTTGCGCCCAACCCTTTTAATTATTTTTCCAGTAGTTTTTAGGGTTTTCAGCACTTCTCTATAAATACAAAAGTCAGAGACTGAAAAAGCATCGTTTTTTGGAGAGAAAGAAGGCATGGAAAGGTCCCGTTTGGAGCGAAGAAGAAGATAGTACGAGTGAACCTACGACATTGCTACGAGGATGGAAACACAACTTTTGAGCTTTGAATCAACAATGTCCGACTAATCTCACATTAATCATTCTCGGAGGAAACAAAACGCTAAGTGTCTTAGTTTATGAACGATTTAATTTGTTTGCATGTTTTACGGTTTATGTTTTGATTGTGAACAATTGATTGTTATTTATTTTGTTGCGCTTCGCAAGATAGTTCGTTGGTAGTTTATTATTCGTGTCGAGTTATTTATTTAATTAAGACGAGTAATCAAAGTAACACGCGCTATGCCCAAGATCACGTAACAGTTTTTATAACAATTATAAAGAAAAGATTATGTCTATGTAATCTTTATATCGTCTCGTAAATTAAACACAAGGTTTGATGTGGAATCCAGGAATGGTTATATTCGTTAACGTATTTAATCAAACAATCACTCAAGTCTTTTTCTTTAATTCGTCCAATTAATTAAGTTTATAAAAGAAATAATAATCCTTTTCAATCAACCACTTTTTCCAAGTAATTAAATTACAACGCTAGTCGCTCAAATACGTGAAAATTAACCTCTCGCTCTCTATGGATACGATCCCTACTTACCCTAGCTTCTAAGGTATTTAGTGGTTATTTTTGGCGAGGTAACGACACTCGTATCAAATTTTGGCGCCGTTGTCGGGGAGCGGCCCAACCCTTTTAATTATTTTTCCAGTAGTTTTTAGGGTTTTCAGCACTTCTCTATAAATACAAAAGTCAGAGACTGAAAAAGCATCGTTTTTTGGAGAGAAAGAAGGCATGGAAAGGTCCCGTTTGGAGCGAAGACGAAGATAGTACGAGTGAACCTACGACATTGCTACGAGGATGGAAACACAACTTTTGAGCTTTGAATCAACAATGTCCGACTAATCTCACATTAATCATTCTCGGAGGAAACAAAACGCTAAGTGTCTTAGTTTATGAACGATTTAATTTGTTTGCATGTTTTACGGTTTATGTTTTGATTGTGAACAATTGATTGTTATTTATTTTGTTGCGCTTCGCAAGATAGTTCGTTGGTAGTTTATTATTCGTGTCGAGTTATTTATTTAATTAAGACGAGTAATCAAAGTAACACGCGCTATGCCCAAGATCACGTAACAGTTTTTATAACAATTATAAAGAAAAGATTATGTCTATGTAATCTTTATATCGTCTCATAAATTAAACACAAGGTTTGATGTGGAATCCAGGAATGGTTATATTCGTTAACGTATTTAATCAAACAATCACTCAAGTCTTTTTCTTTAATTCGTCCAATTAATTAAGTTTATAAAAGAAATAATAATCCTTTTCAATCAACCACTTTTTCCAAGTAATTAAATTACAACGCTAGTCGCTCAAATACGTGAAAATTAACCTCTCGCTCTCTTTGGATACGATCCCTACTTACCCTAGCTTCTAAGGTATTTAGTGGTTATTTTTGGCGAGGTAACGACACTCGTATCAAATTTTGGCGCCGTTGTCGGGGAGCGGTTGCGCTTAAAGTCACATATTTTAGTAATTAGCTTTAGTTTAGGTAATTAGTTTTTCTTTAGATTAATTTAGTTTATTTCAAGTTATTTGTTTATTTGCTTTAAGTTGCTTATTAAGTTTTTAAATTATTTACTTGCTATTATTCTAGTTATTTTGTTTAAGCTTTAATTATTGCCTTAGTTTTATTAAGAAAAAGGGAATCGTGGCGCAAGCATGGATTCTCACCAAAAAGAAAGCTTCTAGTTCTAGTTCTTCATCTAGTCCTCATAGGTTTATGCACACACATTATTCTGGTAGAATTTCACCTTTGAAGTTTGATCCAGACATAGAAAAAACTGCTATATCTAATAGGCGAGCCACAACTCAAGCAAACGAAAATAAAAACATTGCTCCTGAGGTAGACGTGGAAGAAGAAGTAGTCAGTTCAGAAGACGAGAAGGTCGACAACATCCTTGTCGAAATCCAACAAGACCAAAGACCAATGGGAGACCGTAGAAACCGTAGAATCCCATTATAGGCCGGGTGATATTCCTGATCCATCACCCATTCTCTATCCAATCAACGAGAATGAACCAGAAATTAGGCCACAACTATTTAGCATCTTACCGGTTTTTCGCGGAGCACCAAGCGAAGAAATGTACGAGCACTTAGCTGAATTCACTGCTATATGTAAGGCCAATCACGTTAGGGGAATGACTGTAGACGCACTCAAACTTAGACTATTCCCTTTCTCCTTGAAGGAAAGAGTGAAAAATTGGTTTGTGTCACTCCCACTGATAGTATAACTAATTGGGATGAAATGAAAAAAGAATTTTATCCGAATATTACCCAATTAGCAAAACTACAGAAAACATAAAGAAATTACTGGATTTAAACAGAAAATTGGAGAACAATTTCACGAAGCGTTTAATAGGTTAAATGAATTATTAAGAACATGCCCTCACCATGAGATTCCTAAATGGATGTTAATCAAAATCTTCTTTGATGGGGTTAGTCAGAAAGTAGAAATATGATCACTGCCGCCTCAGGCGGGACCTTTTTAGCTAAGGAAGATGACGAAGCCTGGGAGTTATTAACACAATTAAGCAAAGGCTTAAAAGTCCAAGCAGGTTCGGATAATAGTGTTTGTGTCCAAGTAATGGGCATTAATAATGCATGGAAAAAAGAAGTCAAATCCGATATCTCCGAACTGAGCAAAAAGATGGACCTGTTGATGAAGGGAATGGGAAAGGCCACTGTAGCACAGGTCTGCTGTGTCACCTGTGGAGACCCTTCCCATCAATCCGACAACTGCCCACATACTTTCGCCCACGAGGAGTATGTGAATGAAGCTTTTGGCTCTCGACAACGAAGAGAACGGGAGAACCCATACTCGGAAACCTACAATCCGGGATGGAGAAAACACCCGAACTTTAGTTGGAGGACAATCAAGACAATGATGCTTCCACGAAGCCAAGATATGAGCAACATCGTCAATAAACCAAGACTTCCAATATGGATCAACCTCAGCTACGAAGGATGATCGATACTATAAACGTCAAGACCCTAAAGAAGAACGTGAGTCACAACCTATGTCGGGGAACTCGAAAGAGTTTTCTGAATTTATGGAATTCATTAAACAACAGACCATGGTACAAGAGAAAACTATGGAGATGTTTGGAAGGCAAATGGGACAGATTGCAGAGTCGCTAACTAAACGAGAAGAAGGGAAGCTTCCAAGTAACACCACGGTTAACCCATCGCACCACCATGGCAAGGAGAAGAAATACGAAGTCAATGAAGTGAATGAAGTAAATAAAGTCACTACCCTTAGGATTGGAAAGAAAGTAGATAATAAGATAGAAATGCCTAAGGTAAGTGAGACAGACGTTGAGGTAGAAATTGCCTATGAAGAGGAACCACCTAAATCGGAGTCAAAGGTAGAAACAAGGATTAAGGAAGTAACCTTTAAGGATTTAGAAGCCAAGAAACCAGTCGAGACTCAAGTTGGGGAAGGCAGTTCAAACACTGAAATTGCTCCTTACCCAACGGCCTTAGAAAACCCGGCGTCATTTCCTTATGGTAAGAAAGGACCCAAAAATGAAGAGTTATGGGACATTTTTAATCAAGTTAAAATTAACATTCCCTTAATCAAAGCTATACAACAAGTCCCTTCTTATGCTAAATTCCTAAAAGACCTTTGTACTCAGAAACGTAAATTCAAAATATCTCTTACTAAACAAATCAACCTCACTGAACAAGTCAGTGCAGTTATCACTAGCTCACTGCCGCCTAAACTAAAAGACCCAGGATCACCCTTGATCCCGGTGACTATCGGCGATATGCAGATCAAAAAGGCACTTCTAGACTTAGGGGCAAGTGTTAATATTCTACCTGGTAATTTATTTGACCAACATGATCTAGTCACCTTACAGACAACAGATGTCATTCTACAATTAGCAGATAGGTCCACCAAAGTACCACGGGGGATGTTATCTGATGTAATTGTTAAGGTCGAAGACTTCTATTATCCAGTAGATTTCTTAGTGTTGGACTCGGACAGTACTTATAAAGAAAGCCAACCGACAATCATCTTAGGACGTCCATTCTTAGCTACAATAAATGCTCAAATCAATTGCAGGACAGGTGCTTTAGTCATAGCATTCGAAAACCGTAAACTCCGACTCAATGTCTTTATTAATGTATCTAATGCACCATTAGATTTAGAGTGCTACATGATCGACTTAGTTGATGATTTAATACAACAACAATTATCAACAATAACACGTAAAGATCCAGTGGAACTGATCTTATAATATAATGTGCATAAGTTAGATAATATGCCTGAAGGTAAGGACTTCGAACTTGAACGTGTTCAGTCAGTGGACTTCACTCAACCACCATGGACACATAAGATCGAGAAACTTCCTACTGATCTACCACCATCAGCAAAACCATCTCTAGAGCAACCACCTAAGTTAGAGTTGAAACCACTTCCATTCCATCTCAAATATGCTTTTCTCAGCCCTGAGAGTACATTGCCTGTAATCATTGCAACATATCTTACTATTGCGCTAGAAAAGGCTTTATTAGAAGTTCGATTGAGATATAATGAAGCGGTAGGTTGGACCATAGTAGACCTTAAGGGGATTAGCCCAACACTGTGTATGCATAGGATTATAACTGATCCAACAGCTAAGCCAATCAGAGATGCTCAACGAAGGCATAATCCCAACGTTAGAGAAGTAGTGAAGAAAGAAGTACTGAAATGGCTAGATGCTGGAATTATATATCCTATATCAGATAGCCAATGGGTTAGTCCCACACAGACGGTTCCAAAGAAATCTGGAATCACTGTTGTCGATACTCCTAAAGGAGAAAAGATTGCAACTCGCCCTGTAACCGGGTGGAGAGTATGTATCGACTATAGAAAACTGAATGCCGCAACCTCTAAGGATCATTTCCCTTTGCCATTCATTGACCAAATAGTAGGGAAATTAGCAGGACAAAAATTCTATTGCTTCTTAGATGGCTATTCGGGGTATAATCAAATTCCGATACAACCAGAAGACCAAGATAAGACAACCTTTACATGTCCGTATGGCACATTCGCCTACCGAAGAATGCCATTTGGATTATGTAACGCTCTGGCCACATTCCAGCGATGCATGATGGCTATATTTTCAGACATGGTCGGAGGGTCTCTTAAAATCTTCATGGACGACTTTTCTATATTTGATAAGTCATTTGAAGGGTGTCTCTCTCATTTAGAAAAAAGTTCTCAAGCAGTGTACCGAAACCAATTTGGTGCTAAGCTGGGAAAAGAGTCATTTCATGGTCAAAGAGGGAGTAGTTCTAGGACATATAGTGTCTGAAAGAGGAATGGAGGTTGATCGAGCTAAAATACAATTAATTTCATCATTACCACCACCTACTAATATCAAAGGAATCCGTTCTTTCTTAGGACATGCAGGATTCTATCGAAGGTTTATAAAAGACTTTAGTGCCATAACCAAACCTCTATGTAACCTTCTGCTTAAGGATGCACCATTTAACTTTGATAAGGGATGTTAGAGGTATTTGACACATTAAAAGCTAAGCTCACGGAGGCTCCGATCCTGCAATCACCCGATTGGTCTCAGCCCTTTGAGATCATGTGCAACGCAAGTGATCATGCAGTAGGTGCCGTCCTTGGCCAAAGAGTGGACAAAAAGCCTGTGGTAATATACTATGCAAGTAAAACATTCTCTGAAGCTTAAATAAATTATACAACAATTGAAAAAGAATTGCTTGCAGTAGTTTATGTGCTAGATAAGTTCAGATCTTATGTCTGGGGAGCTAAGGTGATTGTGTATTCTGATCACAGTGCCTTAAGACATCTCTTGGCTAAGAAAGACGCTAAACCACGACTACTTCGTTGGATACTGCTATTACAAGAGTTTGATTTAGAAATCCGAGATAAATAGGGCTCAGAAAACGTAGTAGCAGATCATTTATCGAGATTACTAGCAATCACCACCGATATGCTGGATTCCATTCGAGATAACTTCCCAGATGAACAATTACTGTTCATCACAAAAGTGCATTGGTTTGCTAATTTAGTGAACTACTTTGTCACAAGGAAAATCTCAGGCCACTGGAATTCACATCAAAGAAAGTATTTCTTCTCCCAAACTAAACAATACATTTGGGAGGAGCCGGATTTATTCAAAATAGGAGTAGATCAAATTATCCGGCGATGTGTGCCACACAATGAGCATTACGACATCCTAAATCACTGCCATTTGTATGCATGCGGAGGTCACTTTAGTGCTAAAAAAGACAGGCCATTGAATTTTACAAAGTGGATTCTTTTGGCCGACTATCTTTAAGGACTCCTACGAGTTTGTTAAATCATGCTTACGATGCCAACAAATAGGAGGAATTTCAAAGAGAGACAAAATGCCTATGACACCAATTCTTATAGTAGAGATTTTCGATGTGTGGGGCATAGACTTCATGGGACCCTTCCCTAAGTCGTATGGTTTTGAAGATATCCTAGTGGCAGTCGATTACGTCTCTAAGTGGGTAGAAGCTGAGGCCACCAGAACTAATGACCATAAGGTATTCTGCCAATTTGTTAAACAAAATATATTTTCTCGTCATGGAATTCCTAGAGCTATAATTAGTGATGGGGGTCCTCATTTCAAGAATATGTACTTTAGCAAACTACTTAAGAAGTACGGAGTAACCCATAAGATCGCAACCCCATACCACCCACAAACTGGTGGACAGGTAGAAGTGTCCAATAGGGAAATTAAGCGCTTATTAGAGAAAACAGTACGACCCGATAGGAAGGACTGGTCAACACGACTAGATGATGCACTGTGGGCATATCGCACTGCTTTTAAAACCCTTATTGGTATGTCTCCCTATAAGTTAGTGTATGGAAAACTATGTCATCTCCCGGTTGAGCTAGAACACCGAGCAATATGGGCAATTAAAAATACAAATCTCAATTTCACAGCTGCCGGTATAAATCAAAAACACCAATCAAACGAATTAGAAGAAATACATAAGGAAGCTTATGAAAGTGCTAAAATATACAAAGAGAAAACAAAAGCCTTCCACGACCGAGTACTTAAACGAAAGGTGTTTAATAAAGGTGACAAGGTGTGGTTATTCAACGCACGCCTGCAGCTCTTCCCAGGCAAACTAAAAAGTAAGTGGTCAGTCCCATACACAGTAACTAACGTCTACCCTCACGGTGCAGTGGAAATAATAGATCAAAAAGGTGGTGAGCCGTTCAAAGTAAATGGACATCGATTAAAATTATTTGTACAATGGGCTGATAATGAAATTATATCATCTGAGACAATGGTCTTGGAAGATATCACTTAAATATTAGAGTTCCAAAATGTCTGGCTGAAGACATTAAACTTAGCGCTTTCTGAAAGACAATCCAGCGAACTTTGTGGGTGTGTTCTATAGAAACCCTTACGAGACTATAACTCGTCCACTCAGGCTACTGAGGGGTTTAAAGGCTTGTTGCACATGCTAAGTGCAATCGTTTTTTCACCACTAAAGTGTGCGTTATTTTTAGTTATTGAATTATATGTTAGTTATATATAATTTAGTTAATTTTAATCGCCCCTTTAAGACACTTAGCCACATGAAAGTTTCATCCAATAAGAAAACGTCACACGTAGCGTCTGATTAAGTTGGGGAAAGATTGTACATCATTGGGAAAAATCCAAAGACGGAGAATGACGAAAAAAAAAACGGCCAAAAATCGGAGAAGGAATCATTGTTTCGTACGCAAATTCATTAGTATTAGGGGACTAAACACCACAAAAAGGAAACACAAAAAACACCTGGCAGCCAGAGCGGCGCACCGGCCAGCGCAGGCCTGCGCCCCAGGCGTACCGGCCAGCGCAGGGATGCGCCTGCGTCTGCGCACCGGTGAAGATCAGCGAACTTTTAACCCCTTTTCACACCATTTCACCCATTTCTCTCCCAAAACTCACGAAACTTTGGCACACTTTTTCTCTCGGATCTTCCAAAATCAGGAGCATTCTTCCATTTCATCCTCTCTTTGTGATCATCTCTCCAATGTAAGTCGTTTTCTCCTTCATTTCTCTTCTTTTCAAATCAAGAAGTGCTACTATATCATGAACTAGTTTTCTGCCCTAATACCAAGTTTATGCTTGAGGAGAAATGTCTAGATGGATATTATGTTATTATTTGTGCGAAAATTCCTAGACTATAGGCAAATCATGAATTTCATCTTTTCTAAATGTGATTTTTGAAGAAATCCTTCACTGTGACTTGTGCATAAAATTTTAAACTAGTAGTTGTGCCATGCCCTAGGTTCACAAATTTCATGTTAGAATTCTTATGCACACGTACATCGCAACAATCACATGATTCGCACTTGTAAGCGCTAATTCTTCCAAAGATATTCACAAAGTTCATGCCATTTATGTAACTCTTAGCATGCTACGTACTTCCATTTTCCATGCATATGAGACAAAATGCCAAACCTATGGTAGGAGAACTCTCATTCTATCGTTGCTATTTGCGTACGTTAGTATTCCGAGGCATTATTCGAAACATGGCATTCAACTCACGAGTGTCTCATCGGAGTCACCGGAGTCCATCGAGACTTGCATACACGTGTTCCAATTTGTGCATTATTTCGTTCTAAATCTATTCTTGCTATATATATATAGATGGCACATCAATTTTCTGGAACATCTCATCGCCGCGCTACGCGCACACCCTGCATGCGCGTACACATGCCAATTCCCATCAACATAGAGTATCCCTCACCTCCGCCGTCACCGCCCATTTCGGAACCACCAACTCATTTTTACATAGAGAAAATGCTTAAAGAGACGGATTTCAAGAACTTTGGAATTATTGAGAGTTTTGATAGAATCGGATGGTCGGGTGCTTTACGGATAGAGACACCTTATGTGCATGAATATGAAATCTGTGAATGGATGCGCTCCTTAGTTCGAAGGGAAGCCGAAGTAGAACACGATTTTAAGCTCCGAGGAAGAATCGACGGAAAGGAAGTAGTGGTTACTAGGACTGACCTTTGTGACTATTTCGATTTCGACACGAAAATCCCTACAACTAGAGAATTTTGGACGGAGCGTGACTTATCGAGTGGTGTTTTAAGGCATTTCGAAGGATGGGCAAGGAAGCTTACCGAGGTTTTTAACTCACTATTGAGCAAGCTAGGGTGTACTCCAAATATTATAGAGGTGATTTGCGGCCATGGGCAAAGGTGTTATGGAAAATAATTGTGTTTAATATTCTACCCCGATCATCAAACACAACCTTGGTCCGCACTGGAGAGGTAATGCTTATTCACGCTCTCCTGACTGGAAAACCCGCCATTGCACTCGTATACATCATTATGCAAACCATTTGGGAGGCCACCTTATCAAAGACACCAATTGAAATCCCTTATGCACGAATGTTAAATGAGCTGTTTATCAATATGGAATTATTTCGGAAGGGTCGAGTCCACGTCTTCTGGGGCCCAATGATGTGTGGTTTACTAGGCATACAATGGCTGGTTTGGTATTCGAGCAAGTCTCTGACACCTTCTTGATCCGCGACCCTGCACATGACACGGTTTCTATAATTCCATCCGCGCGGTCATTTTATATCTATGAGAAGGACATTGGTATGGGGGAAGCTCGTCTTGTGGAGGATCAGACTGAAGTAGGTGGACCATCAAATCAAAAACCCTTTGATAATGCAATTTTCGAAGCACGGTTAAAATCTATGAAGGACGCGGTAGAGGGACTTCTAGCTGCGAACAAGGCGGTGCCTCTGGAAGTGGAGAAGCTGAAACAAGATTTCAACGTGCACAGCATCTCGGTGGGAACTCACTCCCGTTGGCTCTCTAGCCTCCACTCTCGAGTGGACGAGCTTGAACGGGTTGTCGGCCGCCGAAGCTCCCAAGCTAATTTCGCCCGCACATCACACATGACCTCCCCAGATGAATTCTAGCTCTTTTATTCATGGCTTCGTTGCTAACAAACAATTTCATGTCTTCAAACAATTTACTTTTCACTACGTAGTTGGCCTTGGGCCTAAAATAATTTGAATTCCGGTGTTCGTGTTGGCACCGATGGTTGTACTAACGCTCTTAAACTCTCATGCGCTACTCTGAATTCCATAGGACATTACTTGCTTTAATTTTGTTCTCCATATATATTGTTCCTATTTTAATTTTGAATTAGTGTCGCGGACGACGATTTCTTTAAGTTGGGGAAGGGGAAAAACACAAGTATGTGTTAATATGTCACAAAAGATGCTTGCCAATTATAGTTTTACAATGAAAAAACGTAAAATATCGAGCCAAGCATGCACCCAAACAAACTGAAAAACGAAAATTTTTGACCGAACAGGCCCCCAAAGCGCAGCCGCCGGCGCAGGCCTGCGCCCAGGGGTGCGCCTGCCCGTTTTCTCCCCTTTTTAAATAAGAAACTTTTTATAAAAACCCTACAAGAAGCACCCTTGTGCCTCCATTACGGTTACCCCCTCTTTTCAACCCATTTCCACACAAAACTCCATTTTTGCTTTCAAAAATCCTTAGAAGAAAAGCTAGAACTTCTTTAAGCAAGATTGGGGCAACGAACTTGAATGTTCAACTCAAGTTGGGGAAGAAAGAGCCAAGCTAGGATCTCATCCATATTTAAGCTAGACCAAAGTTCTCTTTCATTTTCATCAAACAAGGTATTAGTTCTTTACAATTTTTATGAAAGGATGAAAGATATCTTTAATGGAGTTCTTGGGATCAATTTTGACTTTTTAGGTTGACTTTTTGTATGACCGAGTAAGCAAGATTTAACTGTTTATTATATGTTGCAAAGTAGACATAAGGTAAAATCATGGTTAAAAATTGAAGGAGAGTCATGCTAATCAAGTCACGAAAAGTTCGTTGTTATTTTATGCAATTTGCTTAATTGATCAATATGGTAATATGCTTAAGCTTAAATAGTCAAAAAATATATATATACATGTATACGTGCATATGATATGGTTGATGAATAGAATAAAATTTGTGGTCTCTTTCTTTGAAAAGTAGAACAATTTGAAAAAGTGTTATAATTATACACTTAATTGGTCGTAATTGCAGATGTCTCGACGAACTAGGCAACGTGTTGGAGAGGTGCCAGTTCCTCTACCCGATCGAGGGTGGAATGGAACCCGGATTTCTATCTATCACAACATCCGACAGCAATTATTCCTGACCAAGAAATTTTCCGGGAAAGTTCTAGTTGAGAAAAGGGTAATGAAAGATGAATTTGAAAACTATGGAGTAGTGCGGTGCTTTGATCGATTGGGATGGGAAACTGTTTTGGATTTAGGAGGAGAACATATTTACCATGAAGTTGTGGAATGGATGTCCACACTGAGAAGAGAAGAGGGCCGATTTAGGGGTGATTTTACGTTGATAGGCCGTGTTAGTGGACATGAATTTCCGATGACTGCACGTGCCTTAAGGGACACGTTTGGAGTCGACATTGGAGTAGGCATGGATGAAGCACGAGTCTTCAATTATGAGTACAAGACAGATGCACAGCTGGCGTTCACAGACCTAACGTGGGAAGGGGAGTGGACAACGCAACTGGCAAAAATTTTAAGGATTGATTATAATGCCGCCGCAGGGTACACAGCTTATGCCAGGCGCAATCTAAGCCCAATGGCGAAGGTATTGCATAAAATTGTCACCAATAACGTGCTCCCAAGACATAGCGATTTAACAAAGATAAGGCACAAGGAAGTGACAATTTTATATGCATTGATGACGGGGGAGCCGAGTCTCTCATTTGCGTGGATTGTGATGAACGACCTCTGGTCGATGTATGATACAAGGGAGAGAAAATTATTCCTCACGGATGGATCATATCAGAGTTTCTAAGAGCACAAGCTGCTATTTCACCCATCTCCGTTCCACGAGCAGTTTCAGGCGCCGTCATCACAGCGGCCGTGATCCAGAGCATCACTTTGCGCCAATCAGACCAAAGGTTTGAAATCTTTGATTCGGACATGGGGAAGACACATAGAGAGCCATATGGTATCGAGGAAGCCGAAGCATACCACCAACATTAGGCCGAACGACTACATGCAGCCGGGGGAGCCAATGATATGACCCAAGTTATCGCCCATCTAAACGCAATGAATTTGCGGTTGGGAAGTTTTCAAGAAGATGTGGTTGGACGTATGGACGAGTTTCAACACGAGCTGGAAACCCAAACGAGTCACATCGACGAAATCTACACGGGTGTGTGAGCTACGACATTTCAAAATGCTTTTTATAATCAGCAACACTGGGCATACATAGATGCTGTGAGAGATCACATGAATTATAGTGCCGGCTTACCACACCAACAATACGAGGACTACCAGTGGCAAAAATTTGAAAGGCTAAACATTGAGGAGCGAACACCTTAATATTTCCCTGCTTATGGCCGAATCCCAACGACTACCTAAGGGGGCAGCGTGGTTCATCCAGCAAACACGTACCCACCGACACCGTTGATGCAAGAAGACCGAAACCCCTTCGGTGAATTCTTTGCCGGTATATTTGGACCACCACCACCACCACCACAATAGTCAGGTTCTCCCGTTCCTCTTCTTTAGTCAGTTTATTTACAGCTTTTGTGTGCATTTCCATTATCGAATAAGTGTGTTTCTTTTTGAGCAATATTAAGTGAGAAGCAAGTTAATAGATAATTCGATCGATATTCCCCTATAATTCCTTATTGTTGAGCTTGTGACCTAAATATGATGATGTTAGTTAGGTCGGTTTCAAGTAAAAAGATATAATTAAATGAATTTAGATAGATCACAAAGAGTCATAAATGCGTAATCTCAAAGATGTGAACTGGATTAGAGTAGGATATAATGTGACGTAACGAGTGATGTATGACAAAAATTTCCAGTAGTCGCTAGTAATTCATGCAATAAGGGGGAGGAAGCGAACGCGAATATAAACCTCAATTCAAGTGTGGCCTAGTTGATTCAGGAAATTAAGTCTGAAGGGTACCATCATGCCTAGCCCCCTAAGCTCAACCGGTCTGGGAGTGGCTGACCCAAATCCTGCTACACGATCATCTAGAAAGCCATGTTTAACTTGAACGAAAAAAATAGAAACATTGCATGAAAAAGAGTAAAACGAAAAGAAAAGAAAAAAAGTAGCTAAAATCATGAATCGAGGAAAAAGATGGTCCAGTGACCCACGTGAATTCAATTCTGTAACCTTGAGCTAAAAGGATGATAGTGATGACGAATTTTTGAGCAATTATCCCAGAGGTGTCACGATATATCTGAAAGAAATCTAGTTTGTGTCTTTGAATATTAATATATTCATGACGGCTAGTGTTTGTCTAAATAATTTTGTTGTATCTTTCACGCTTTATAAACCCGATACATTTAAAAATCTGATTTTCGTTGCTTGCTCGGGACGATCAAGGCTTAAGTTGGGGAAGTTTGATCGGGTTATAAATAACCATGTTTATTAAGCGTAAAAGAGTTGTTTTTAATAAGAAAATGTTGTAGAATGTGCTACTATTGATTAAATTCAGTGCTTGTGCAGGTAAATAAAATTCAGTCTAAGTTGGCAAAAATGAAGGAAAATCAGAACACTTTTTAGAGAGCCAGGCGCAGAGGGGGGCGCAGCCCTGCTCCCCGACCACGTACTCAACAGAAAGAATTAAATTGCCAAAAGACAGATTTTAGCATCAGGCGCAGGCCTGCGCCTACGGCTGCCCCCAACCCTTTTAATTATTTTTCCAGCCGTTTTTAGGGTTTTCAGCATTTCTCTATACATACAAAATTCAGAGACAGAAAAAAGCATCGTTTTTTGGAGAGAAAGAAGGCTTGGAAAGGTCCCATTTGGAGCGAATACGAAGACGAAGATAGTACGAGTGAAGCTACGACATTGCTACGAGGATGGAAACACAACTCTTGAGCTTTGAATCAACGATGTCCGGCTAATCTCACATTAATCATTCTCGGAGGAAACATCACGCTAAGTGTCTTAGTTTATGAACGATTTAATTTGTTTGCATGTTTTACGGTTTATGTTTTGATTGTGAACAATTGATTGTTATTTATTTTGTTGCGCTTCGCAAGATAGAATGTTGGTATCTTATTATTCGTGCCGAGTTATTTATTTAATTAAGACGAGTAATCAAAGTAACACGCGCTATGCCCAAGATCACGTAACGGTTTTTATAACAATTATAAAGAAAAGATTATGTCTATGTAATCTTTATATCGTTTCATAAACTAAACACAAGGTTTGATGTGGAATCCGAGAATGGTTATATTCGTTAAAGTATTTAATCAAACAATCACTCAAGTCTTTTTCTTTAATTCGTCCAATTAATTAAGTTTATAAAAGCAATAATAATCCTTTTCAATCAACCACTTTTTCCAAGTAATTAAATTACAACGCTAGTCGCTCACATACGTGAAAATTAACATCTCGTTCTCTGTGGATACGATCCCTACTTACCCTAGCTTCTAACGTATTTAGTGGTTATTTTTTGCGAGGTAACAACACTCGTATCATCGTCTTTCGGCATATCCATTATGTTCTGGGGTATGTGGCGGTCAAGTGAGATGAGATATGCCACAAGCGGAGAAGGGGGAGGCGAGATTAATGTATTCACCCCCGTTGTCGGAGAAATATTGTTTTTCTTGTGGAAATAGTTTTCTACGAGATTTTGGAAGCGAATAAAGATAGATAGAGATTCTGATTTGTGTTTTAAAAGATATAGCCATATGTATTTGGTGAAAAGATCAACAAAAATTATGTAATATTTGTAGTTGTCAAAAGATTCAAAGGGAGAACGCCATACATCCAAAAAAATTAAATTGAGTGGTGTGGTAGAAGTGAGGGAGGTTTTATTGAAGGGAAAACGATGACTTTTATTGATGTGGCAAGCATTATTACTTTCATCAGAGTTGGAATTAAGAGAAACAACTAAAGACAATAATTTAAAAAAAATTTGTCTTTGGGATGACCTAGACGATGATGCTAAGTTGTGGTAAAGGTTGGTTGCATGTAGAAACCCGATGGTGTGAGAGGATATCGTAATTCATACATTCCTTTGACTGTCGAGCCTTGAAAGAGAGGTGTTTGACTTGCTCGATCCTTAATGACAAATATAAAATAAAAAATTCAATTATAATGTTATTGTCGGCACAGAGACGAGATATAGAAATGATATTTTAAGACAAGGAAGGTACGCATAAGACATTTTTTAGTATTAAAGAGGTGTGAGTGGTGTGAATAGTAAGAGAGCCAATATGAGTTATTTGTAAACATGAACCATCACCAATAACAAGATCTTCTGTTCCGTCATATGGTACATGGAGAGAAAGATTGTTCAGGTCATTTGTTACATGGTGGGATGCTCGTGAGTCAAACAACCAGTTTGTGGAGTTGATGTCATGAGTGTGCATTGTATGGATTTGAGCACCTTTGACCTGTGAAAATTTGTTATAAGAAGGAACAATAATGTTAGGGTTAGTTTGTTTAAAAATAGGAAAATTGTGTAGAGAATGTCCTTTTTGATAACACCATTGGCATATACCCAAGGAATGGGTGATTTCCAATAGCCATTTGTGGTCCATTAGGAGTGGGTAATACGCCATTGGATTGAGAATTGGAGGCGTCATCGTATTGCCGTGAATTGGATTGGCGTGAGTTGTTCCAAGCTGATTTGTTGTTGCCTTTGTTTTGAACATAGAAAACCGATGCTGGTTGATGAATCCCGTTAATGTTGATTTGTTGTGCCAAGGATAATTCGTGGTTGATGAGTTTTTCGTGTAGTTCAGTGAATAAAATCAGGTTATCTCGGGCATGTACAACATCAAGTATTGGCTTGTAGGTGGTTTGATCAAGCCCATCGAGAATGGTATCGATGACGTCTTCATCATCCATCTTTTTGTCGAGAATGGCGAGTTCATCAACAATAATTTTTATACATTGCATGTATTCTGTTATTGATTGTGTTGGCGTTTTTGAGAGTTGTCTTAAGGTGTTGTAACTATTTTATATGGTCACCAGATGGTGAAGCATACGTGCTGGCCAACATTTTCCATGCTTCGTATGACGACATAGTGTTGGTTACGAGTGGTACGATCGGAGGTGAAAGGCTTCTTACGAGTGCACCGAACAGAAGCCTATCTTGATGAAACCATTGCTGAAAATCTTTGTGGGGTGTGGTCGTTCCATCATCAGCAACAACAATCAGAGGAGGGGGTTTGCAGGTGCCGTTGATGTACTTGTGTAGATCCAAGTCATGAAGAATGGCTTCGATTTGGGTTTTCCATCCTAGGTTGTAACACCCAAAAATTTGTAAAACAATTAAATGACAATTAATTATGACATAAGAATGGTTTAATGTGATGTTTCAATACATTTAGTATAATTATGTCAAATTCATTTATTTGGATATTGAATATTAAATAAATGCAAATAGTAGCATTATGTTTGTATTTTAGAAAAAGATGAAAGATTTAGTGGATGGGTGTATGTTGTAAAGTAATGAGAGTTGGAGGGTTGGGATGGCCAAAGCCCAAATCCCTCCCTTTTCTCTCCTTGAAATCGTCCGACACACACACAAACACACACTCACACTCACATTTTCATTTGTTGCATTGAGAAAAAGAAGAGGAAAAAGCTATGGTTTGGGGATTTGATGATCAAAGGTGGAAGTTTTAGAAGCTAAATCTTGAAGTATTTTTATTTCCTTGAAGGTATGATCATCTTCTCTTCTATCTCTTCTCCATCTTCTCAATTTCTTCCTCATTTCACCATTTTTTAAGGATGGAACCCTAAGTGGGTTTTGTTGGGTTGAGGTAGTAAATGACTCAAAAATCACGTACAGGTTAATGTTTATGGTTTATAAACATATTTGAGTCAAAAATTCGTGATTGAGCGGGTTGGATTGGTGATTTGAGTAAAGGGCCAAGTTGGAGCTCCATTTGAGCTCCAATGGTGGATGAGATGGGTTTAGAGTGTTTTTGAATATTTTATATGATAAATTATGACCCGAACATGTTATTTCTAGCAATGGAATTTAATGGAAGCTAGTAGGATCTCATTTGGAGTTTTGAAGGCTTAATTTGGGTTTTGGTCATTTAGAACCCATCTGGAGTTCGTAGGAACTCCATGATGCAATAAAATGCTATGTTATAGTATAATGGGTTTATAAAGTTTTCAATTGTGTTATTAAAGTGTTTTCATGAGTTGGGAAACACAAACTATGTGCAAGAACTCAAATTGGTGTTTTAAGGCTAAACCGCACGGCACGTGTTCGGTGAAATGCCTCAACGAGTTCCTAAACATTCTAGGATTAAGTTATAATGTATAAATGTAAATTTAACGTCTAAACATATCCCATATATGATTAATATTGCTATGGGATTGGATAGAATTGAATTCAAGCTCAATTGGAGCTCGGTGTCGTCATTCAGAGTTTTTGGTCATTTTAGGACTCGTTCGGAGTCCGTATGAACTCCAAGGGATCATGGAATGTTATGAAATGATTCATATATGTTTAGAGGTATTTAAGGGACCTTAATATGCTAATTATATTATTGGAAAAGTTCTTACGAATGTTGGAAGCATTTATGGAGGTTTGGAGGGAGTTGAGAGCATTTATAACATTAAATGAGCAGATGGACGAGACCAGTGAGTAGGTCGCGGAGCTACCCCCCTGGGTCATGCCGTGACCACTTTTCTGCCCCATAATGTCGTTTTGGTTGGTCAAGGGTCGGTGCTCGGTTCTTATACTTCCAATACGCCTCTAAATTGAGTGTTTAAAGGGTTTGAGGGCCTTTGATCCATCATAAAACTTGTAAGGCCTCATTTGAACTTAGTGCCTTTGGTTTAATATCCCAATACAAATAGAACACTATTAGAGTCTTATATTGTGTTCGGGAGCTTACGGGTACGCGTTATGAATGCGTTAGGTGAATTAAGCCGAAAGGAGCTTGATTGCAAGCTTTAGCCATTCTCCGTGCTATTGTGACTTCATTGAAAGGCTTGGAAGTCTGGTAAACCGATCATTGTGAGTTCTAGCATTAGTGTTACATAATGTGCATTGCTTATTTTTGATTACCTCGTTGAACATATTGTTGAACTAATCGTTGATATCTTGATAGTAGTTGCTTGTTGTTCTCAATTCTTACATGTTGATTCGTTGGCCATATGTGAGGCACCTTGAGCTTCCCTATACTTGTTAATCTTTCATTTGACCTCACCTGGATATCCATGGTAATGTTGGGCTATCTCTAAGCCTAAATTGAGCAATATGTTGGACTAGCTCTAAATCTGAATTGAGCAACACGTTGGACTAGCTCTAAGTCTCAATTTAACAATATGTTGGGCTAGCTCTAAGCCTAAATTGAGCAATATGTTGGGCTAGATCTAAGCCTAAATTGAGCACTCATTCATGTCGATTGTTGACATAATCGTTGATTGTTGTTTTATGCATGCATATTTTGTTTCTTTACTAATCTAGCAACTCACTCAACTTTGTTGACCCCTTTAGTTGTTAACCTTTTCAGGTAAAGGAAAGGGTCTCGCTTGACTTTCTCAGTAGTAGACTTGGAGCTTGACTAGCGGCTCACAGTTTTGGTATAGCTTCGACAATTCTTGGGGTTGGGGCATAGTGGACTCCCACTTTGCTCATTGATAGGTAGCAAAGTTGGGAGAATCATGTTGATGGTTTTTGTATATTAAAAAGTTTAAATTTGACCACAATTCTGCAAGTATTTATTGATAATTATCGTTAATTGTTCGTGAAACATCTATTTTTAGTTGGAGGGTGTTCCAATTTGGTATCAGAGCTTGTGTTCAATGACTGAGTGTAGTCGACGATACTCACCACTGAACGTGGATTCAGATGCTAGTATTGGCCCACCTAGGCAACATTAGTAAAACAATCTTAAGATTGACTCAGCCTAGGTTTTGGTAATTGATGGGTAGACGTTAAGAATATATATTGCAAAATATATTATGTGTTCATACTCGAGCATATGTGTGAGCATTTATTAATTGCCTCTTGGGTTTCGTTTCAGTCGAAATGTCGGATCACGGATCCAATCGTGGCCAAGGACCGGTAGTGAGCCCTCGGGAGTCTGATGAATCCGACAATGATTAAACCTACCAACCTGGGGAGGATGAATCGAGAGAGGATAGGATGCTTCAATAGATGGCAGAGATTTTGGAGCAAAAAAATCAACAACAAGAGTTGTTGCTAGAGGCGAAATGCAGGCCTTCTATGATCGAATGGAGAAGGCGAAAGAGGATAAATCTCATACTGAAGTGAGCATTGATAACGACCGTGGAGGCGGAAGCGGGGAGAATGCCCGAAACGACAAGGAAACTGGAAAGAAGAAGGACCGGTCTTCTAAGTCCAAGAAGGGTTGCTCGTTCAAAACCTTCATGGGATGTCGGCCGCCTGAATTTGATGGCAAGATTGGGGCACGCCCATCCATGGTTGAAGGAGGTTGAGAAGTTCTTCCGTGTAAACGACTGTCGGGAAGAGAAGAAGGTTTCCTATGACACGATTTTGTTGAAAGGCCCTTCTTTAACTTGGTGGGACGCGAAGGTCGAAATTCTGGGAGAAGATATGATCAGGTCCATGAATTGGGACCAGTTCAAAATTCGGTTTAAGCGGCAATTCTGTCTTGCCTTTTCAATTCAGAAGATCGATCATGAGGGATTTCATCACGTTCCACCAAGGCGATCTGTCGGTAGATGACTATTTGGCGGAGCTTGTAGGTCCTAAAAGGTTTCCCTTTGTGTATTGTTCTAAGCTGTAGAGGCGGGGGGGGGGGGGGTGAATACAGCAAATTAAAATTCAATACTCTTTTCTCAATGTTTGTGTATATTATTAACAAGTGTTATTTACAAACAGGCTTGACTGCGGAAAGGTTCAAGCTGAGATGAGAGATACAACAGATGTTTAACTAATCAAAGATACCCTCAGACTAGATACAATGAATACACTCACTAAGATGAACTCACTGTTTTACAATACACAGATGACAGCTTAAATAAGAACAGCTTGGACACACATTACTGTTTTATTCAAGCAGACTTGCATGCATGAAAAACACACTTCAATGCACGATATGAATTTCTTACTCTTGGTTATCTCACAATCCTTAGAAGCTTCCTTTTATACTCTAACTGAGAATCTTAGTGAAGCTTCCTCATTGGACAATGAGAAAGTGGGATGTCTTTCCAAAAAGACAAAATAACTTTTCTGCATATTCTGATAAATGAGACTTGTCTTCGTGTGGCAGAATCTTTGTCTTTTTCTTTTTGTTTCTGTTGCAGAGGCCTTTAACTAAAAAAGGAATGTCAACTTTGCAACTTTCATCTTATATTAAGGCCATTTTGATATAAGAAATGGTTTGTCACCCATTTCAGATATCCCTTTGTCTTCATGTAACAGAGCAGCATAGGCAGCTTTTGCAGCTTCTGTTTTTCAACTTTGTCTTTGACTTTTTAACTAAAGTGTTTATCCTGTTCACAAAGAACAGAACACTTAGGTCGTGTTTGGTTCGCGGATTTCGAAGGATTTGCATTTGAAATACCTTGAAATACCGCGTTTGGTTCGCGGATTTCATCAAGGATTTTAAATCCCGGTATTTTTAAAATCCCACCTCCCTTTGTTATTGAAAAACCCGGCTCCCCCCTATCTTTTTAAATCCCATCTCACTTGCATTTGCCACTTTACAATTTTACCCCCACAAATTAATAAACCCTACCCACCCATGTAAAATCATCAGCCGCCTCCTTCCTTCTTCCTTTGCATTTCTAGAACTGCAACCGATTCCTTCCTGAAACTGCAACCGATTCCTTCTCTTTCTAGAACAGATAGGTACGTATTTCTTCCTCTCTTTTCTCGCACAGATATGTTTCTCCCTTCCTGGTTCCTTCTTCCTCTCGGCTGCGGTGATGATTATGTTTCGAAAATGTTTCCGATTTCGAAACATATTGATATTTGGGATAATGTTTATGATTATGTTTATGCATCTGAATATGTATTTGATAATGTTTCTGATTTTTGGAATATATATGTTTCTGTTTCTGATACGAATATATATGCAACTGAATATGTATCTTATACGAATATATGTTTCTGTTTCTGATTTCGAACAAATATGTTTATTCGATATATGTTTCTGTTCCAGGTTTAGTTTCTGTTTCTGCATTCGATATGTGTTTCTGTTCCAAGAATATATATGTTTCTGTTTCTTATACGAATATATATATATATGCATAATATGTTTCTGTCACAAGAATATATATATATATATATATATATGCAAATATAATATATATGCAAATATAATATATATGTTTTTGTTTCTGTCATACGAATATATATATTTCTGTTTCTGTCATACGAATATATATATATATATATATATATATATATATATATATATATATATATATATATATATATATATGCAAATATAATATATATGTTTCTGTTTCCAGGAATATATATGTGTTTCTGTTTATGAGAGGACAAGTGATATGGCATAAGTTAGTGTGCTGTCATAGAATGTTTAGATTTGATTGAATTTATTTTGATTTAATTATTGATTGAATTTAGATTTCATATGTTGAGATATGTTCTTTATGAAATTAAAAGGAAATTACTTGTTAATTGATCTTTTATATTGATTTTTGTTGCAAGAAATGGCGCGCCTTAGTTTAACCACACGCCAACGCAAAGAAAAGAGAACGGAAGATGATAATAATTTGCTAGAATCATGTTATGTACTCAGTGTTGTTGTAGTCATATTTTTTTTATCTTTTTCGATGTTGTTATTCAAAAGGAGAAACTAATCTAGAATTCGAAGTACCTCGTCAAAGGTAGATCGATACCCAATATTGCATAGGATTATTTATGAAAGTGATGCCATGGCCATATCCCAAATTAGGATGAATCGAAGATGTTTTACAAAATTGTGTAACATGCTTGAAACACTAGGAGGGTTACGAGCAAGTAGGAACATTGGTATCGATGAACAAGTTGCGATTTTTCTTCACATTATTGCTCATAACGTTAAGAATCGGGTTATAATATGTTGTTTTCATCGTTCGGGAGAAACCATTAGTAGACATTTCACTCGAGTTTGCAATGCGGTTATAAGATTGCATTCACATTTGCTTAAGAAACCGGAACCCGTTCCTGAAAATTCTACCGATCCAAGATGGAAGTGGTTTAAGGTATATACATATTTGTATAAGTTTTTTTTTTCATAAGGTATATACATATTATTTAGAACTATCTATTTTAATGACCCATTTTGTTTTAATTGATTTTAGAATTGTTTAGGAGCTTTAGATGGAACATACATAAAGTGCTTAGTACCACTTGAAGATAAACCTAGATATAGAACAAGGAAGAATGATATTGCAACAAACGTATTAGGGGTGTGTTCCCAAGATATGCAGTTTATCTACGTATTAACTGGATGGGAAGGGTCGGCAGCTGATGGTAGAGTTCTTCGAGATGCTCTTCTTAGGCCACATGGATTGAAAGTTCCAAGACCGGGTATGTAAATAGATATCAAAACTAAAATTTAAAAGTGTGATAGTGAAATAACTACTATACTTTATTGTCATTAGGTTATTACTTGGTTAATACCAGATACACAAATGGAGAAGGCTTCTTAGCCCCTTATAGAGGTCAAAGGTATCATTTAAATGATTGGCGTGATGGACACCAACCTGTGACGGCCATAGAATTTTATAATATGAAGCATTCATCTGCAAGGAATGTTATCGAAAGGTGTTTTGGGATCTTGAAGGCTAGATGGGGGATTTTAAAAGATAACTCGTATTATCCTATTAAACTAAAAAACAAGATTATTATGGCATGTTGCCTCCTTCATAACTATATTAGACAAGAAATGCCTATAGATCCATTTGACAATGAAATGGAATTGGACGAAGGTACCGGAGATGTTGGACTTGAAGAAGGGGATAATATCAATTCAATTGGTACTTCAAATGAGTGGACGTCATTTAGAGATTCTTTAGCTCAATCTATGTTTGAATCATGGACGGATTCACATTAATAATACTAGCACGTTGTTGGTTTGTTTGTTTGTAATGACACTTGAATTATTTGTTTGTAATGACATTTAATTATTTGGTTTGTAATGACACTTGAATTGTTTGTTTGTAATGACACTTGAATTGTTGTTTTGTAATAAAACTTGAATTGTGGGTTATAATGACATTTAAATATTTGGTTTGAATATTGATTATATAGGTATGACGAGCCAAATAAGGCAATATCGACCATGGACCACCATTGAAGAAGCAAAGCTTGTTGAGGCTTTGGTGAACATGGTTAATTAAGGTGCATTTAAAGCCGACAACGGTTTTAAATCGGGTTATTTACAACATTTGGAACAAGTGCTAAACAAAACACTACCAAGTTCCGGCTTATTAGGTAAGCCACATATAGAATCAAAGATAAAAGTCATGAAGAAAGATTGGCAAATTGTTCATGATATGATTAGTGGCTCTAATACTAGTGGATTTGGGTATGATGCCGTAACCCATTGCGTGATTGCCGAACCCGATGTTTGGGAGTCGTATCTTAAGGTACATTATATATTTGTTGTTGTTTTTATGTCTTCAAAAAGTTTCATAACTTTTACTTTTAATTTTATGGTATGTAATAGGTTCATAAAGGAGCCTCAAAATGGAAAAACAAACCGTTTCCTCATTATGAAGACTTGTGTGTTGTTTTTGGAAAAGATCGGGCCACCAGAAATGGAGCTCAAGATTGTATGGAAATGGAAGAAGATACGAACAAAGAAGAAGAAATGCAACAATTATTTGACGAGTCCGATGATAATATTGAATCTAATCAAATTCCACGTAGTCGTTCAAGTGTGCTGCAAGAGGTAAAATCAAAAGGTAAGAAAAGGAAAAGCCAAGTAGATCCATTTATTGACGTATATCAAGATGCGGTTAACTTTCTTGGAGAGGGACTTAATAATATGTCAAAAAAGATGGGTAAGGGTGTAGAACGAGAAGAAGAGTTTGACAAGCAACGTTCCATGATCACAAAGGAAATATCAAAGATTCAATCATTGTCTCGGACCGAGAAGTTCAAAGCATGTGAAAAGTTACGAGCCAATGTTGAAAGGATGAAGTTTTTTTGGGATTTAGACGATGAAGCGGAAAGGGAGGAATACGTGAGGTATATTTTGGAGAGTTAATTTAACTTGGTATGTAGTCTTATGGTGAATATTTTGGTGACTTTTGGTAGAAACATTCTTGGTACGTAGTCTTTTGGTGACTTTTGGTAGAAACATTAACTCGGTATGTAAGCTTTTGGTGAATTATTTTGGGTTCTATTTTGGGTCAATTAACTTGGTAGAAACACACTTTGGTTGTGAGGAATATGTAATCTTTTGATTCTATATTTAAATTAATGATATTGATAGAATTATGAATTAATTGTTGACTATCGACTTGTTTGTAATTTTTTTTCATTTAAAAGATGTAGTATGAATAAATGATTTATAATTAATTAATAAATTTGTTATATTAAAGTAAAATTAAATTATTTATAATTGTATTAACAAATCATTCAAGAAATAAACAAACTGAAAAATAAAAATACATAACTGAAGGGTAATTATGTCATTTCTCAGGTAAACATTTCAAATCCTTTGACAGATTTGCAAAACAAACAGGATTTCAGAAATGCAAATCCTGTTAAATCCTGCAAACCAAACGTCTGATAGCATTTAAAATCCTGATAAATGAAAATCCCAGACAATGCAAATCCTCTGACAGAATGCAAATCCCACAAAAAAAATCCGCGAACCAAACGCCCCCTTAGAATTTGTCCAAACTGCTCAACAGAATAGAGCAACGTAGACAGTTTATGTCCAGCCTGTTCAACAGAATGAACAGCTTGGGCAATCTGCCTTAGTTGCAACGAATGCAATAGGGTAAACAACTTTGACTTATATTGCAAATCATTTTTCACGTTTCAATAAGGCATTTACAGGCCTTAAATTATACCTTTAAGGGCATCAAACAGGTTTGATTAAAAGTCTCCCCCTAAGATGTAGAGCAGGTTTAACTGTGGCCTTTTTGTGCCTAACAATCTCCCCCTATTTGCAATAATCAGTCTAAGCTGATTTTATCAACAATCACTATATATCTTTACAATACACTTTGCTGAAATAGAATTACAACATTTGAGTACAGTAAAGGATCAGTTTATACATACTGATTTTGATTACAAAACAACATATGTTCTTATTAGAGTACAACTAATGTACTAATGTAGATTACAACTAATGTAAAGGAAAAGTTACAACTAATGTAACAAAGTACAACTAATGTACATAAAAATTCAACATGTTGGACTGTTGATGGTGGGAGCAAGTAATGGCAAGCCTGTCCAACTGATGGACAACTTCCATTCTTCATCTACTTAATAGCAGATGGACCTCCAAGCTATGGAGCTTCTCCTTCAAACATTTGATCGACCTCATCTCTTGTTTCTTCAATTTCCTCCATTTCAACCCTTAGGAATCTGAAGTTGGGATGTTGAAGCTCTCTTCTTTCATAGAACCCTTTGAGCTGTTCCCAGATAGTTGCTCTCCATTTCACAGATTTTCTAAAGGAGTTTGTAAGTATAAAAGCAATAAGCTGCTTAAGACCAACCTTATGTAAATCTGATGCTCTCTGAAACATTTTTTCTTTGTTAGGGGATCTACAATAAATACCCCCAGCTCAGGTTCTTCAATCAGCTTGTCATCCTCATGTTCCACTCCCCTGGGCAGGCTGTGATCTACTCCTTTGATTTCAACGGCTAAATCACCTTGATCAATCATTATCAGGTGTTCTTCCAGCTCACTATCCTTTCTCCTTCTCCTGGCCTTTATGTTGGGTTCAACCACTGAGGTACCCTTGATTTGTTCTTTTGTGATCAGACCAAAATTCTTCACTCTCTCCATTAAGGTTTTGACATATGCCCTGATAGTCTTAGCAGTTTCAGACTTAGACTAGCTCAGGGCAACTGCCAATTCTACCCATTCTCTGAATCCCATTTGAGCAACATCAGTGTGTTCATATGCTTCCAGTTCTGGACCTTCAGCACCCATTCTGGTTATCTGTAATTTCCACTGTTTGCCTTTTCTTGAAATGGGAATAGCTTTGACAATGGTCTCCTTCGCAAGTCTTCTGTTTGCAACATCAAAGAACTTTTTTCTTGCCAGGTTGTCAAAGTGAATTTGGGCTCTTGCAGAGGATGATGCTTGCTTAGGCCTGGTCACAGAGACCTGAGCACCCTGTTCATTCTCTCCTTCCTTTTCAAACACTGACTCTTTGGCAGCCTCTAATAGTTTCCTTTGGGCATCCAAGGAGGCATTTTAATTTTTCTTGCCTCCTTGTATGCAAAGTCTTTTGCAGCTTTAGCAGAGGCCTCATCAGTCTTTAGCTTTTCAAAGGCTTTAAGCTATTCTTCTTTGAACTCATAATAGGTTTCCATAGAGACACCCATTTCTTTGGCTCTGGCCTTGTCAAACTTTAGTTGAGCAGCTTTGAGGTAGTCAGGGTCTACCGAGGCTTTCTTCTTCCCTTTAGCTGTTGTTGATGGAACAGCTTCAGGTTCCTCTTCCTCTTCTTCTTCTTATTCTTGTTCCAGTATTAGATGTCTCCTTCTACTAGACCTGTCCCCATGAATGGATTCCTCCCCCCTAGATGGTGCAGGGTTTGGAGATCCAGCCTGAGTAGGCTGAGCAGCTTCAGTTGAATGGGAGACATCCACAGTAGGACCTGTAAGTCTTGTTTGTGAGGCACCTGCTGCTTGACGTATAATGCTGATTTCTCCTTAGAAGGAGATGAAGATTTCTCCCCCTTAGACTTGGTCTTTGAGGCAAATATCTTCTCCCCCTTTGAAGGAGATGGCCCATAGCCTTCAACACTTGCTCTGCCTAGAGAAACAAATTCAGCAGGCATAGCAGCAGTTTTGGCAGCAGGTTTGGGGCCAACCACACTATGCACTAAGAAAGCCAAGTTGTCTTGTACCTCTGTAAGTTGGGCAAGGCAGGTTTGAAAAGAGGTAGATTAGGAAGCAGCAAGAGAGGACAACTTGGAGAGGGACTGATGTTCTAAGCTGTTGTTCAAACCTGTGATGAGCAGGTTTCATCACAAACTGTTCATTCCTCAAGCTGTTCATTCAACCTGTGCAGCTATATAAGAACATGTTATGTTCAATATCTGATCAGGTTACAAGACAATGTCTTGTATGACAGATTGAGAGAGTGAGCAGGTTGGAGGTTTGTTTAATAGAACAGGTTTGAAGTGAAAACTAATTTTGTCAAACCTGTTATATGTCCAAGCTGTCCAAGCTTTTAGAAATTGGCTAAGTGTAGAACATGCATAGCCTGTTCTATCTAAGCTGTTCTGAGAAACTTGAGCAGTTTGAGACATATGATGTCTTAGAGCATTAATGACACTTAGTCACTTTTATTTAACATGTCCAGCTTGCTTACGAGGTAATTAAACCTGTTTTCATCAAGAGGCTTGGTGAAAATGTCTGCAAGCTGTTCATCTGTTGAAATAAAACTTACCTCCACATTACCTTTCTGGATGTGATCCCTGATAAAATGATGTCTGGCTTCTATATGTTTTGTTCTGGAATGAAATACTGGATTGTTGGAGATAGCTATGGCACTTGTATTATAACACAGAATAGGAGTCTTCCTATATACAAGCCCATAGTTTTCAAGCTGATGCTGCATCCATAGAATCTGCCCATAGCAGCTTCCAGCAGCAATATACTCAGCTTCAGCAGTAGAAGTAGAAACTGAGTTCTGCTTCTTGCTGCACCAACTAATCAACCTACCACCAAGGAGTTGATATCCACCTGTTGTGCTTTTCCTGTCTAGCCTGCAGCCTACAAAATCATAATCTGAATAACCTGTTAGCGCAAGACTTGAGTCTTTGGGATACCAAAGACCCAAACCTGACGTACCCTTAAGGTATCTGAAGATTCGTTTTACAGCAGCTAGATGTGATTCCTTAGGATCAGCTTGAAACCTAGCACATGAACAGGTAGCAAACATAATATCTGGTCTACTAGCAAGCTCCCAATCATGCCTCTATAAGTTGTTACTGAAACAACTTTGCCACTGGCATCAACATCCAACTTTACATTGGTTGCCATTGGGGTTTTGGTAGGAGAACTTTGATCAAATTTAAACTTTTTCAAAAGATCTAAAGTGTACTTTCTTTGATTTATGAAAATTCCATTTAAGGTTTGTTTAACCTGTAATCCTAGAAAGAAGTAAGTTCACCCATCATACTCATTTCATATTTTGATTTCATGAATAGTGAAAAATTCTTGCATAACTGCTCATTAGTAGAACCAAATATTATGTCATCCACAATAATTTGAACAAGCATAATATCAGACTTCACCTTCTTTATGAACAATGTGGTATCCACTTTACCTCTGGAATAACCATTGCTCATAAGGAAATCAGTTATAGTGTCATACCAGGCTCTAGGGGCTTGTGTTAGACCATAGAGGGCTTTGTCCAACTTATAGACAAAACCTGGGTGATGTTCATTTTCAAAACCTGGAGGCTGCTCGACATACACTTCTTCTTGCAGCTTCCCATTCAAAAATGCAATCTTCACGTCCATTTGAAATACCTTCATACTCTTGTGGGCAGCATATGCTAGAAACAAACGAATTGCTTCTAACCTGGCAACTGGAGAAAATGTTTCATCATAGCCAATGCCTTCTTCCTGTCTGTAGCCTTGAGCAACCAGTCTTGCCTTATTTCTAATAACATGACCTTGCTCATCCATTTTGTTCCTGAAAACCCATTTAGTGCCAATTATTGTTTTACCTTTGGGAGCAGGGACCAGCTTCCATACTTTGTTTCTCTCAAACTGATTGAGCTCTTCTTGCATGGCAGTGATCCAATTGGCATCTTTTAGTGCTTCATCCACTTTCTTAGGCTCCATCAGGGACACAAAGCTAGAAAACATACAAAAGTTTCCTAAGCTGTCCCATCTTGTTTGTACCCCTTTGTTGATGTCACTAATTATTTGATAATTGGGGTGACACCTGATCCACTTAGGATCATGCCTCAATGAAGATTCTCTTGCGTCATTTTCATCTTCAACGGGTCCTGTTGAACAGCTTTCAAGATTTTCAGACACACTGTTATCTTGAGCCAATTCACTTGTTGAACGTGACTCTCCATTGTTGAACATATCAGTAGAGGATCCAGGAAAAGTAGCATCGATTGGTTCATGACATTGTGTAGTAATTATGTCTGTACACTTATTCACACAGATTGTATCAACATAGTCATCATCATGTACATTGTGGTTAACAGGTTCCACTCTGGGTGTAGTGGAAGCTTTTGAATCTTTTTCTTCGTTGATGGAATGCATGAGATCATCAAAGCTGAACTCTCCTGAAACTGATTCAGGAGAAACTTTGGTTGAAGCGCTCCTAGACTCTTCAAAGGTGACATTGATAGATTCATCTATCACCTTTCTTTTGTAGTTGTATACTCTGTAGGCTTTGGAGATAACAGAATATCCAACAAACACACCTTCATCAGCTTTGGGTTCAAATTTCGCCAGTTGGTCCCTCTGATTCAGAATGAAGCAGGGACATCCAAACACATGGAAGTAGCTAATATTTGGCCTCCTCCTTTTGATTAACTCATAGGGAGTCTTGTTGAACCTTTTCACCACCAAGGATCTGTTTTGGGTGAAGCAGGCATTGTTGATAACTCTAGCCCAAAATGATGAAGGTAAACCTAATGCACACAACATGGTTCTAGCAGCTTCAATGAGAGTTCTGTTTCTCCTTTCAGCAACTCCATTTTGTTGTGGAGTTCTTACAGCTGAAAAGTTTTGTGAGATCCCTCTTTCTTCACAGAAGTCTTCAAGGGTACTGTTTCTGAATTCAGTACCATGATCACTTCTAAGCTGCTTAACTTGAGCAGAATTCAGCATCTCCAACTTTTTTATAAACCCAATAATTTTTCTAGCAGCCTCTCCTTCGCTCTTCAAAAAGATCACCCATGTAAACCTGGAGAACTCATCAACCATTACTAGAGTGTATCTTCTACAACCTAGACTTGAGACACTGACTGGTCCAAGCAAGTCCATGTGGATTAAGAAGAGAGGCGTATCAATAGAGAAATTATGCTTAGATTTAAAAGATGTTTTTCTCTGCTTGCCTTTCTCACAAGCTGTGCAGACTTTATCCTTATCAAAGGTTATAGAAGGCAAACCTGTTACCAACTCTTTCTTACTGAGTTTGTTGATATTGTTGAAGTTCAGGTGTGATAGCCTTTTGTGCCATAACCAGTTTAGGTCTGCATTGCTACTGGAGATAAAGCAGGTTTCAGTTGTAGGATCAGCAAATTTCATGTCCACAACATATAAACCTTTCTTCCTTTGTGCACACAACACAACTTTGCCTTTGGAATCCAATATGTAACCCAGGTGCTCATCAAAGTTGACCTTGTAGCCAGCATCACACAGTTGACTTATGCTTACAAGATTATGTTTCAGCCCAAAAACATAGGCTACTCTTTTGAATACAGCAACACCAGCTTGAAGAGTTCCATATCCTTCTGTGGATCCCTGGACATTGTCACCAAAGGTGACTTTTGGCCCTTTTTCAGGCCTGAGATCACTCAGCAGATCCTTGCAACCTGTCATGTGGCCTGAGCAGCCGCTGTCAAAGTACCAAACCTAGGATGGGTGTTTGACCTGCAGAGTGTGATGGGAAAATATTTGTTTTTTAGGGGAACTCATCATAGGGACGAGTTCTCCTACTTCATCAAACATTTGTTGATGGACCAGTAATATCAACACTAATATTTCCTATTTGGATTGTATCAGCTTGGATACTATCCTCATTGACCATGTTACTTCCAACACTGCTGGTTTTTGCAATGTTGGAACTAGCAGATTCAACAGGCCTCATGTCCTCAGTTTCAGGACAGTCTTTGGCCATGTGTGTCTTCTTCCCACATTTATAACATTTTCTCTTTTTGCTCTTTTTGGAAGAAGTACTTCCAGAAACACATTCTGAATCATTTTTGTTGATCTTCTCACCAGGTTTAGCAAACTTATTACTATTTTTAGAAGAATCAACATTTTGGTGGAAGGCACAATGGCAACAACTTTACCTGTATCCTCTTTCCTCTTTTTAGGAGGACAGATATCAAATACAGGAAGTTTGAATTGGCCTTTGACCTTCCACAGGTCTGGGAAACATATTCCCACCGCATTTATCATGTAAAATTCAAAATCGATTGAAGCAGCGGTGGAAGCATTGAACACGTTTAATCGCAGCTAGCGATTCCCAAAGGCAATATCTACAACCCCCGTTCTACAATTGATTTGAGCATTACTAGTAGCTAAGAACGGTCTACCTAAGATAATGGCTGGCTAGTTTTTCTCCAAAAGAACTCTCTGTATCTAGGACTAAGAAGTCAACCGGATAGTAAAAAATCTTCTACGTCTACTATAACATCCGATAAGATACCCCTTGGATATTTTGTTGACCGATCTGCCAGTTGTAGAATAATATCTGTGGTTTGTATTTGGCCCAGGTGATGTTTATTAAACAAGTTCCCAGGTAAAATGTTTACACTGGCTCCAAGGTCAAGTAATGCCTTTTTGATCTGCACATTGTCAATTGTCACTGGAATCAAAGGTGATCCAAGATCTTTCAGCTTTGGTGGCAATGAATTAGAAATCACTGCACTCACTTGTTCAGTTAAATTGATCTACTTGGGAAGCGTGACCTTAAACTTTCTTTTCTGCGTGTAGAGATCTTTTAGAAATTTGGCATTAAGAGGGTACTTGTTGAATAGCCTTGACCAATGGGATATTGATATTGAATTGATTGAATAAGTCCCACAAATCCTCGGGTTGTGGACTACCTATTGCCATATGGAGAGGTTTTTGGATTTTCTTGTGCAACGGAGTAAGGAGGTGGAGCTGTGGTGTTTTGATCCTTAACCGCCTCCCCAACTTTAGGAGTTGGAATATTTGCCTTGATTGGTTCCTTGAAAGTAACTTTCTTAGAACCTTCCTTCTTTATGATCCTTAGCCCGCGCTGGAACTGATCGTGAACTCAAAATCCTACTGTTTTGGGGCGTAGGGTGGCGTAGCCCTACTCCTCGACCTGCGCCTTTTGAGCTGAATTTTCTCGTAGTGCTTTGAAATGACTTCCTGGCCATGAAACACAAATATGACATAAAGTACGACAGTGACGAAGTGAAAATACATATATGGGCCTTTAAAATTACTGAAAATACGCAATAATACAATCTTATCAAACCTCCCCAAGTTAACTCTTGATCGTCCCCGAGAAAGCCTTAGAATCATATCTAACTATGTACCGATTGTATTAGTAGTGTGTTTAGTAAGTCTAGGTTAAGTCAGCTTTCGCAATAATGCATTAAATATTTGAATGTAAGCTGAAGAAAATTTTCGGCTAAAACACATTTTCTTTAAGTTATTATAATGTATCTCACTCTTGGAAATTATCCTTTTAGCTCAAGGTTACAGGCTTAAAACATGTGAGTCTTTTGACCAACTTTTCCCTTTATGCATGTATACGAGAAATATTACTTTTGATTACCATGATTTGAATATTTTTTATTTTTACCTCGAGTTTTTATCATAGCTTTTCTAATTGGTCCATGTAGCGGGATTTGGATCAATCACTCCCAAACCAGATGGTTTTAGGGGATTAGGCATGAATGGTACCCCGTAGGACTTAATTTCCCGAACCCACTAGGCTACCCTCGAATCTTTTGAGGCTAAAAACATGATTAAGCTCTCCCCCTTATCGCATGAGTATTCCAAAATCTTTTGTCTCACATTAGTTTCATTTAGGCACAAATATATCTTAACTTACTTGAACTCAACATACATTAAAATGTTAATTATTATCACGACTCCTAACATATCTCTTAAATTTATTACTAACACTCACAAACTCTAGGTACATTTTTTCTATGTATTATCATTTTCCACGGCCTGATCGGCAAACAAGAACCATTAGGGAAATTAGAAAGACTACAATGACACTAAACATTCTAATTTAATAGGACTCAGCATATGAAAATAAAACACACTCAATTACTGAAATATTTTTTGCAAAAATTAAAATTCTAACTCAAACAAGCAAATCTAAATATGATAAATGTGAAGAGCAAGAAACGATGGTACCTGATCACTAGTAAGGAGGAAGAGGAGGACCAAAGAGACTATTGAAAAGCTACCAGCCTGAAAATCCTCGTGATGTCGAACCCCCTCTCAATATGCCTAGTTCTGTTGTTCATGATATGTCGTAGCTCTCTGCCTAGGTGGTCAAATTTCAGTCTAATAATAAAATTTTTTTATGGAGGCTCGTTAAATCATATTAAATATTTCATAGAACCTACCGTCCCCAACTTAAACCATTGTGACGTCCTCGTCACATAAACACACTTATAATGAGCAGACAATGAACACAAGCACGTTCTTAATTAAATTCTTTGCTTATTTGGGATAGATGAAACTAAAAGTAAACTTATGTGTAGAAACAACTATAATTGGGTTGGAAATCCTCCCCAAATTTGTTGGTGATACTAAACTTTGACTAAAACAAAGAAATAATTAAAATAATACGCCTTTTCGTAGGGTATCACGATTGCACTTAGCACGTGCAACAAGTCGTTAAACCCCTCGGTATCCTAAGTGGACGAGTGTTGTCTCGTGAGGGTTTCCAAAAACACACCCACAAAGTTCTCTGGGTTTCCTCCCAGGAAGCTCTAAGTTTTACATCTTCAGCCAGACGTACTACTCCTACATTAGTCTAACTATGTTTGGGTTCCTCTAACCTGATTAGTTCAGAGACCAGCTTATCATTGGTGGCCCATAACTTTAACCTGTGTCTAATGGAAACTAGGGTATTTTGAAAATTGACAATAATTGTTCATCAGAGATGGAGTCCCTAATGTGATCAGTTAAGTTTAATGGAATAATTGGGAACCTAGATAGGTGGTTGGCAACAACATTCTCAGTCCAACCTACTGCCTCTTTATATATTACTAAAACTTGCAGTAGAGCTTTTTCTTGGGAACCTAGATAGGTGGTCGGCAACCACATTTGAAGACGAAGTTCAAGCGTGGTGGAGCCCATTCTGTAACATCCTCGGATTTAAATTGTTGTAAAAGTGTATATAATCAGCTCTAGACACAATGTGCATCAAATGAAGATGGATACTGGAGAAAAATGTCTTCCTTGTTTTAATATCAATAATAGCCAAAGGATATATCGATAGAAATGTGTTATATCTCAGTGATTATTGAAACAAAAATCTTTTGAGAGATAACTGAGTGGTTGGTGGGATTAAGTGCATGCGTCACAGGGTCCATGACGTCTTTTCAATATCAAGTCACCTAGGGATTGTAGATTATGTGGATTACCCAACCGACACAATGCAGGTAGGATTATCTTTTCTTCAAATCCTTTCTCAACTGTCAGTTCTCATCAATTATCATCCGGCTCACTTATACCCCTCTCATTTACATTTTACCTCTGCTCGACCCTGTCAGTATCCCGTGATAACTGACACATCTCAACTAATAGACCTAAAGAACCTTCACCCACACAAACTATAGATGGTTTGCTCCTTGGGTAGGTCTTCCGGTTCAGTTTAGACCATAGAAGTGATGTTTATGCATATCACACAAATTGGTGCATAATCGGAGTCAGCAGAAACAATGTTCAGCATTTCAGATCAAGGGATATCACACAAAGAATGATTAAGATGTTCTGCTCAGATGAAGTAGGAGATGAAATTCAGAATGAATTTGAGGAATGATGATTTGGGAGATATCAGAATGAAATGTAAAATCTGATATAACATTTGAAATGAATCAGATTTTTATGAAAGAATTAGCTCATGGGAGATTATGGGAGAATTCAGTATGATTGAATTGGAAGAATTAAGAATTCATGGGAGAATAATGAAGAGAATCTCAGAAGCAAAGAGATTATGAAAAATCAAAGAGATTAGATCAATTAATCTCAATGATATACTCAGAGAATGAGAAATTAAAGATTCTTAAAAATTATTCTCTTCAGCACAAAAATCTTTTTATGTGAGCACAAAATATTTTCGTGAAAAATACACACAGTTTTGTGAAAAAGATGTCATCGTCAGAGTGCATCTAAAACTCCCCCTGGAAATAAGCACACAAAGTTAGTCAACTCATGGAATCTCTTCTTTCTGAAAAACTGTTTGGTGCTAGCCTGTTTCTAATAATACATGGTGTTTTCCTATGACGATGTTTTCTGATAAGAATAACCAGTATTTTCAGAAACTTTTGAAAACTTTGATTTCGAAGATTCACTAGGGTAAATCTTGACCCGAAGTTTTTCCATTATTTTATCTTTGCCTTTGTTTATCTTTAGAAGATACTTAAGTTTAATATCTGAAGTTGAATCAAGGCTAAGAGGTTTAGCTTGATTCTTAGCACTTTCTTAAGATAATCAGAATGATCAACTTTATGTTTTAAACAATCTGAAGAAGCCTTAACCTCTGATTTATTTGATGAAGGGGAAACAGTAAATTTTTTCGAAAGATGAACGATTTGATCTACTAATCCTTTAATTTTGACCGAATATGAATTTCTTTCATCTTCAAACAATTTAAGTTCGCTTCGAAATCTTGTTCTTTAAGTAAGAACTCACTTATTTCCTTCTCAAATAAATCTTTAGTTAACGAAAACTGTAACATCGTCGGATTTAAATTGTTGCAATTCAGGTTAATTAGTTTAAATTTTGTATTTAATATAATCAAGTTGGATTATGAACAATAAGAATGTATTTGGAAATTTGAAAGTAGGTTGCTATGATTAACAAATATAGAACTTTTAAGTATTTCAAATTGTTAAATAAGTATGATGAATTATAGTTGATTAGTGATGATAAAATAAAGATGGAATCTTTATTTAATGAAATCATATATTTCAATGGACTAAATGTTTCAAGAGTCGAAAATGAAGAATAAAAGACTATTAGTCTTTGTTAGGCACAAAAAGGCCTCAGTCAAACCTGTTCAACATCTTAGGGGGAGATTTATTAATCAAACTTGTTTGATGCACTTGAAGGCATAGTTTAAGGCTTGTTAATGATAAGTGATTTGCAATATTAGTCAAAGCTGTTTACCCCGTTGCATATGTAGCAACTAAGGCAGATTGTCCAAACTGTTCTACTCTGATGAACAGGCTGGACATAAACTGTATACGCTGCTCTAACCTGTTGAGCAGTTTGGACAAATTGTAAGTGTTCTGTTCTTTGTGAACAGGCTAAACACTTTATGGAATATGTTTCCACGTCCTCATGTACTGTCATGGACCAAGAGATCAGTTTACAAAGTCGAAGACAAAGTGGAAAAACAGAAGCTGCAAAGACTGCGTACGCTGTTCTGTTACATGAAGACAAAATGGATATTTGAAATGGGTGACAGACCATTTCTTATATCAAAATGGACATAACAGAAGATGAAAGGTTTAAAGTTGACATTCTTATTTAAGTTAAAGCCTTCTACAACAGAGACAAAAAGGAAAAGACAACGATTTTGCAATGTAATGATAACATTGCTTTGTCAGAATGTGCAGAAAAGTTGTTTTGTCTTCTTGGAAAGACATCCCACTATCTCTATGTCCAATGAGGAAGCTTCACTGGGATTCTTAGTGAGAGTATAAGAGGAAGCTTCTAAGGAATGAGAAAAAAACTAAGAGTGTGATATTCAGAACGTGCAAAGAAGTGTGTTTTCGTGCATTCAAGTCTGCTTGAATAAAACAGTAAAGTGTGTCCTAGCTGTTCTTGTTCAAGCTGTCCGTCAGTCAGTCTTGTAAACAGTGAGTTCATCTTAGTGAGTGTATTCATTGTATCTAGTCTGAGTGTGTCTTAGATTAGTTAAACATCTGTTGTATCTTTCATCTCAGCTTGAACCATTCCGCAGTTCAGGCTTGTTTGTAATTAACACTTGTTGATAATATACACAAACAATGAGAAAAGTGTGTTGAATTTTAAATAGATGTATTCACCCCCCCCCCCCTTCTACAGCTTAGAGCAACATACTAGGGAAACCTTTTAGGACCTACAACTGGTATCAGAGCAGATAGAGTGTGTGTTAACTCTAGGTCTCTCATTCTCCCTCTTTGCCACCATGGACAACAGTGCTGCCAACTCGACCTCTTACTATGACAATGGTTCAATGGCAAAACCCTCCAAGTCCAATCATCAGAACTTCTCTGGTTGGAAGTGCAGAATGATGCTCTATTTTGAGAATCTGGATGTACAACTACCAGAGATAGTAAGGGAAGGTCCCCATGTGCTAACTTCTGTTACTCCTATCACTCCTGCTGCTGAAGGAGCTGTTCATGAAATTAGGACCTTTTGAAAAGGCAAAAGCTCAATGGTCTGATGAAGACAAAAGGCTGGTTGCTCTTCATGCAAAGGCCAGGAACAAGTTTGGTTATTTCTCTTCCTGATGATGTGTTCAAACAGGTTGAGAAAATGAAGACTTCAAAGGAGATGTGGAATACTTTGTGTACCTTCTATGATGGTCCCACTATCACACTGGATATCAGGATCAACAATCTTGCTAGACAGTATGAACTCTTCTTTGCAAAGCCAAAGGAGTCTCTCACTGAAACTTATACCAGATTCACTGCTCTAATCAATGATCTAAAAGTTGTTGGGATCACTAAGGGCAGTTTAACTTTGGTAAACAAATTTTTGGACATTCTACCTGAGGAATGGAATTATTTTTCTACTATCCTCAGAAACTCAGGCACCATCAAAGGTATGGATCTTGTAAATCTGTATGGGTCCATACTAAATGATGAACAATCAAGGAATCAGAAAAGAAATGCCTTGGAGATGTCCAAAAGAGGTGCTGCCTTAGTGGCCAGCGTGAGACAACCTGCTGGACAGGTGTGTGATGTGTTCACACAAGCTGATGAATAGGCTGATGATGTAATGGAAGAATATTCTGAGGAAGAAGACTGTGAAGATCTTACTGAATTTTATGATGAGCAAATGATTGCCATGCTTGTCAGAAAATTCAATAAGAAGAGGTTTGGTGGAAAGATGCTTCAAAAGAAGTCAGGTGCCATAAAAAAGAAAGAATTTGATAAAAGTAAGGCAGAGTGCTTTAAATGTGGCAAAACAGGCCATATAGTTGCTGACAGTGTGTCTAAAGTTGTTGGCTCAACATCCAAACCATACAAGACAAATAAGGACGATGGCTACAGGGTTAAGTACCTAATGACCATGGCTAAGCTGAGAAAGTTGGAAGACTCAGTGACTTCCAACAAGTAGAAGGGACTCATGGCTGACACATGTGACTGGGAGGAATCTGTCTCATCATCAGATGAAGAAGATAACAATTGTCTGATGGCCAACACTGATGTCCCATCAACAAGCAATTACAAACAGAATCTGGCTGAAGCTGAAGCTCTCAGTAGCTTGGAGAACTGGAACCCAACTATGTTGTACAAGGTAGAAAATTTTATGGATTACAGTTCTGATGAAAAAGTTAAAATGTTTGAATATTTACTTGTTGATTTAAAAGCTGTTATTGAGAAGCATGATGCTCTGTTGTTTGAGATCTGCAAGTTAAAAACTGATCTTGAAACAAAAACTAATAAACTGGACAACTTCCATAAGTTGGAAACTAAACTTGATGAAGTAAAACACATCAATACCATTTTATTAGTAGAAAAGAGAGAGACATACACAAAGCATGCCAATCTTCAAAAGATTGTTGACACTTGGCGCCAATCTGCACAGAAAGTCAATCGTTGTATCAGTCAACAAATCCCTGCTCAAATTCAAGCCTATCTTGGAGGGGATCTTGATACAACAGCTTTAATTGTTGAGATAAATAATATGGAAAAAAGACTTATCCACCCTTGGTGAGCTTCCAAGTACTCTCATTCAGAGAGTAAATGGAAAGCTGGTCTCAACAAATAGGTTTGTCAGGCCTCAAAACACTGACAGTTTGTGTGGAAAAGTTTTAAAGACTGATGATGGAACGTGTTCTCCATCAAATCAGCCTGCTAAGTGCACAGCTGGTTCACACAAACAAAAGAAGGGAAAACAAGTTCAAACTGCAGCTTTGGACACTAAACCTGTCAACAAGACAGGTTCTGGATCTAAAGCTGATGGGAAGAAACCTGTTAACCCTTTTGATGCTGAACATTTTCATAAAACGTTTACAAAAGGTAAGCAACCTGCTTACAACATGGGTAAGTCTCATGTTGGAAGTAAATCTACTGTGATTTCAAATAATTTTTTAAATCATAGTGGAAAACTGGTTATAAATGAATGTAAGTCTTTCAAAACCAGAAGCAGTGATTATGTTGATAGGCAACATCCATCACATCTCAGTAAGGGCAAAGGCAAAGCCATTGCTCAACCTGAGAAAGTTGGGAATAAGTTTCCCAAACATGTGGAAGGACAAAGGCCAATAAAACTTCCTATATTTGATCTCTGCCCTCCTAAAAAAAGGAAAGAGGACAAAGGTAAAGCTGTTGCTGTTGCACCTTCAACTCAAACTGTTGATTCTTCTAAAAATAGTAATAAGTTTGCTAAACTTACTGAGAAGTCCAACAAAAATGTTCCAGAATGTGTTTCTGGAAGTACTTCTTCCAAAAAGTCTTAAAAGAGAAAATGCTATAAATGTGGGAAGAAGACACATATGGCCAAAGACTGTCCTGAAACTCAGGACATGAGGCCTGCTGACACTGGTAGTTCCAACATTGCAAAAACCAGTAGTGTTGGAAGTAACATGGTCAATGAGGATAGTATCCAACCTGACACAATCCAGATTGAAAATATTAGTGTTGATCTTAGTGGTCCATCAACAAATGTTGATGAAGAAGGAGAACTCATCCTTATGATGAGTTCCCCTACGAATAACTAATATTTTCCCATGACACTCTGCAGGTTAAACAACCATCCTAGGTTTGGTACTTGGACAGCGGCTGCTATGGCCACATGACAGGTTGCAAGGACTTGCTGAGTGATTTCAGGCCTGAAAAGGGGCCAAAAGTCACTTTTGATTTCAATGTTTAGGGATCCACAGAAGGATATGGTATCCTTCAAGCTGGTGCTGCAATATTCAAAAGAGTAGCCTATGTGTCTGGGCTGAAACATAATCTTGTTAGTATCAGTCAATTGTATGATGCTGGCTACAAGGTTAACTTTGATGAGCACCTGGGGTACATACTAGATCCCCAAGGAAAAGTTGTGCTGTGTGCACAAAGGAAGAAAGGTGTATATGTTGTGGATATGAAATATGCAGATCCCATAACTGAAACCTGCTTTATATCAAGAAGCAATGAAGACCTGAATTGGTTATGGCACAAAAGGCTGTCACACCTGAACTTCAAGAATATCAACAAACTCTGTAAGAAAGAGTTGGTAACAAGTTTGCCTTCTATAACCTTTGTTAAGGATAAACTCTGCACAGCTTGTAAGAAAGGCAAGTAGAGAAAAACATCTTTCAAATCCAAGCATCATTTTTCTATTAATACTCCTCTCTTCTTAATCCACATGGACTTGTTTGGACCTATTAGTATCCCAAGTCTAGGAGGTAGAAGATACACTCTAAAATGGTTGATGAGTTCTCCAGGTTTACATGGGTGATCATCCTAAAGACCAAAGGAGAGGCTGCCAGAGAAATTATTGGATTTATCAAAAAGATGGAGGTTCTGAACTCTGCTCAAGGTAAGCAGCTTAGAAGTGATCATGGTACTGAATTTAGAAACAGTACTCTTAAGGATTTCTGTGAAGAAAGAGGGATCACACAAAACTTTTCAGCTGTAAGAACTCCACAACAAAATGGAGTTGCTGAAAGAAGGAATAGAACCCTCATTGAAGCTGCTAGAACCATGCTGTGTGCATCAGGTTTGCCGTAAATAAAGGGAGGAGGCCAAATATTAGCTATTTCCATGTGTTTGGATGTCCCTGCTTCATTCTGAATCAAAGGGACCAACTGGCAAAATTTGAACCCAAAGCTGATGAAGGTGTGTTTGTTGGATATTCTGCTATCTCTAAAGCATACAGAGTATACAACTACAAAAGAAAGGTGATAGATGAATCTATCAATGTCACCTTTGAGGAGTCTAGGAATGCCTCCACCTAGAGTGGAACCTGTTAACCACAACCGACATGATGATGACTATGTTTATACACTCTGTGTGAATAAGTGTACCGACAATTAACACACCATGTCTAGAACCAATCAATGTTGATTTCCATGAATCTTCTGCTGATGTGTTCAACAACAGAGATTAATGTTCAACAGGTGAAGAGGCTCAAGATAACAGTGTGTCTGAAAATCTTGAAAGCTGTTCTGCAAGACCTGATAAAGATGAAAATGATATACGAGAATCTTCATTGAGACATGATCCTAAGTGGATCAGGTGTCACCCCAATGATCAAATAATTGGTGACATCAACAAAGGGGTACAAACAAGATGGGACAGCTTAGGAAAATTTTGTATGTTTTATAGCTTTGTGTCCCTGATGGAGCCAAAGAAAGTGGATGATGCTTTAAAAGATGCCAATTGGATCACTGCCATGCAAGAAGAGCTCAATCAGTTTGAGAGAAACAAAGTATGGAAGCTGGTCCCTGTTCCTAAAGGTAAAACTATAATTGGCACCAAGTGGGTTTACAGAAACAAGATGGATGAGCAAGGTCATGTTATTAGAAAAAAGGCAAGACTAGTTGCTCAAGGCTATGGACAAGAAGAAGGGATAGACTATGATGAAACATTTGCTCTAGTGGCCAGGTTAGAAGCAATTCGTTTGTTTCTAGCCTACGCTGCCCACAAGAGCATGAAGGTATTTCAAATGGATGTCAAGAGTGCATTTTTGAATAGTAAGCTGCAAGAAGAAGTATATGTCAAGCAGACTCCAGGTTTTGAAAGTGAACAACATCCAGGTTTTGTCTATAAGTTGGACAAAGCTCTCTATGGTCTAAAACAAGCTCCTAGAGACTGGTATGACACTCTTAGTGATTTCCTTATGAGCAATGGCTACTCCAGAGGTAAAGTGGATACCACATTGTTCATAAAGAAGGTGAAGTCTCATATTATGCTTGTTCAAATTTATGTTGATGACATAATATTTGGTTCTACAAATAAGCAGTTATGCAAGAATTTCTCACTGCTCATGATATCTAAATATGAAATGAGCATGATGGGTGAACTTACTTTCTTTCTAGGATTACAGGTTAAACAAACCTGAATGGAATTTTCATTAATCAAAGAAAGTATACTTTAGATCTTCTGAAAAAATTAGATTTGATCAAAGTTCTCTGATACGTGCAAAATTATACATGTTTTTGATATCATTTTATCTCCAATTTATGTGGTTTTCAGACCGAAACGCGTGAAAAAGATACTGATTTCATTAATATGTGTATTCCGCAGGTCAGAAGCCATTGAATCAACATGGGAACGGAAATCAAGGCTAAAATGACGAGATTTTATGATCCAGCCATCTCCCGTGATCGAAAGCAAAGATTTGGTGAAAAGTGACTCTACACGCCCGTGTAAGACCCTCCACGCACCTGTGTGGCCAAGTCCAGTTGGGCATCCACGCACCCGCGTAGAACATCTCACGCGCCCGCGTGTCCATTTGCAGTCAAAGCAAGCCACACACCCGCGTAACATGCCCACGCAGGGGCGTGCACTAGGTTAAAGCCATGCACCCGCGTGGCTTTCCCCTACGCGCCCGCGTGCCGGGCCCAGCCCATCAAAAATCGTTTTTAAAACCTAGCATGCGGCAGAGCAGAGGCAGAATCGTTTTGGAGGCGATTTTCAGATATATGTTGGCGAATTTCTTCTCGATTTTCAGTAGTTATACATAGTTAATCATAGTTGTAGCCTAAAGTTTAATTCTTCTTCGATTTTACAAGCATTGGGGGCGACTCCAGCATTAATTCGTGCGTTTCAGACACGATTTTGGCGAATTTCAGAGCTTTCTTTCATCTTTCACGAATTTTTATCATAGTTTAGCTAAAGTTTTCGAATTTCTTGGATTAGAAGCATTCGGTTCGAGTTTTGGATTCAAATTCTTTATTGTAGCCGCGCGATTTGGTACATTCGTTCCTTTAACTTTCTGATTTTATAATGATTTTTATTAATTTGAGTTTAATTTTGAGTTTTAGCATGATTAGTGAGTAGTTTTCTTGTTCACCCACTTGGGATGATGGATTCTATGTATTAATTGGTAAATTATTGGATTGATTGATGGATTTTGGTTTATATTTGTTGGATTCTTGATTATTTCATATTTTCTTGTTAAAAATCAGATTTTTATTAATCTTTTAGCATTGTTTTGGGATAATAAAGTGTTAATTAAATCTGCGTTTTAAAAAGAAAGAGGCTTTAAATGAAAAATTAATCGTCAATTATCTCTTCTAGGCATTGTGTTGCGATAATGATTTGATAGTTGATTGTTAATCTAGAATTTTATGTGTTTGTTGGTTCTTATGCATTGTGTTGCGATAATAGGATTGGAAAATCATAAAGTTTGATTTTTAAAGTGACAAAGTCAATTTGTTGGATTTCGGTGTTAATCGATTATCTTTATGCATTGTGTTGCGATTATAAGATTAATTGGTTAATATTGGAGTTTGATGAGTTGCTTTGTTTCCATCACGTGGTTATCAAGATTAAATATTTTAACTTGAAGTAATTAAATAATCGGTAAATTAAACTGAAATCCGGGCTTAATTGAATTTAAAATTGGTTATCAACCGATTTGTCTTTAGTCAATCAATTCAATCCATCGCCAGTTAATTATAGTTTTCTAATTCCAAGTGGGTGACGCTTTCGTAATATAAGAGTTTGATAAAATTTATCATCGTTCTTCACTTGCTCAAGTTAGTTTGATTTGAGTTTGCTTTAATTAGTTTGATTCAGTTGTCGTTACTTGCTTGCTTTAGTCGTTTAGTTTAATTCTTGTTTGCTAAAATTAGTTCTTATTTTAATCTGAAAAATCCAAAAATATTAGTTTAACTTTTTATTCTTGAGTTACTTAGTTTGCTATAGTTATTCGGTTAATTAATTTTAATTATTGCCTTTAGTTGATAACTTCCTCAAAACGTCAAAAATAGCTAAATATTGGTTTAGGTTGTAGTATTTGAGTCTCCAATCTTTATTCCGTTCCCTGAGTTCGATAAATCCTGGGTGATTCTTAAAGCTATATTGCACACGATTGGTACATTGCCAGTTGTGTAATTTATACTTTGGGTTCATTTAGACATTAAAACCTGATGTGTGTTTTACGCGCATCATTCTCCTATCAAAACCCCAATGGCAACCAATGTAAAATTGGATGCTGATGCCTGTGGCAAAGCTGTTTCAGTAACAGCTTACAGAGGCATGATTGGGAGCTTGCTATAGTTAACTGCTAGTAGACCAAATATTATGTTTGCTACCTATTTATGTGCTAGGTTTCAAGCTGATCCTAAGGAATCACATCTAGCAATTGTAAAAAGAATCTTCAGATACCTAAAGGGTACACCATGTTTGGGTCTTTGGTATCCCAAAGACTTCAGCATTGAACTAATTGGTTACTCAGATTTTTGATTTTGCAGGCTGCAGGCTAGACAGGAAAAGCACAACAGGTGCATTTCAACTCCCTGGTGGTAAGTTGATCAGTTGGTGTATCAAGAAGCAGAACTCATTTTCTACTTCTACTGTTGAAGCTGAGTACATTGCTGCTGGAAGCTGCTGTGGGCAGATTCTATGGATGCAGCATCAGCTTGAGGATTATGGACTTGTATATAGGAAAACTCCTATTCTGTGTGATAATACAAGTGACATAGCTATCTCCAACAATCCAGTTTTTCATTGCAGAACAAAGCATATATAAGTCAGACATCACTTTATCAGAGAACACATCCAGAAAGGTAATGTGGAGGTAAGTTTTATTTCCACAGATGAACAGCTTGCTGATATTTTCACCAGGCCTCTTAGTGAAAACAGGTTTAATTACCTTGTAAGCAAACTGGGCATGTTAAATAAAAGTGACTAAGTGTGAGTGATGCTCTAAAGATCACGAATTCAAATTTGTCCGGATTTCTCAGAACAGCATGGACAGAACAGGTTTTACTTGTTATATACTTAGTCAGTTACTGAAAACTTAGATAGCTTGGACATATCACAGGCTTGCTAAAATGCATTTTAATCCCAAACCTGTTCTGTTGTACAAACCTCCAACCTACTCACCCTCTCAATCTGTTATACAAGGCATTGTCTTGTAACCTGGTCAGCTATCGAACATGTTTCACAATGAAACTTGTTCACATCTAGCTGCATAGGTTGAATGAACAGCTTGAGGGATGATCAGGTTGTGATGAAACCTGCTCCTCACAGGTTTGAACAACAGCTTGGAACATCAGTTTTAACTACCTTTCTTCATAATTAAGTTACTTAAATTATGTATTTATTTATCTTAATTACCTGCATATAATGTTTGTTAACATGTGTTAGTAGTTAAAAAGGTCAAGTGGTCTGACAACCGTTCTGACATGGCAAACCGTTCTGTTTTTCGTTAAAGAACATTTTTAATCAACCGCCTAAACCTTTCTCTCTCCTACTCACTCACATTCAAATCCTATAAATACCTCCATCACTGTTTCATCATCTTCTTCTTCTCTACTGCTTCCATAACTACCTGAAAAACCCTAAATCGACTAAATGTCAAGCATCATTCATCCTACTCCTTTCCAAATGGCTCACCAAAAGAACTCCCTGCTACGAATATTCGTTGGTGATGATGTTCAAAAACATCCCTCTGTCACCACAATGCTCACATTCAAACACACCAACTACATAGCCAACCTAACCATTCCCAAAAACCATGTGGGAAAGGGTTATGAAAAAATGGTGGAGTTTCCGCAAGCCCACCCATGCACTATGCTATGACTGCCTCTCCTGGTGTCCTGTACCAGGAGATGGTTTATGAGTTTTGGTAAACCTGTTCGTACCCTTCAACCAAAACCATCAGGGGAACTATCCTTAATGGGTCTCAAACCATTGAGATAGCTACTGCTCTTCTCAGGGAAGTTCTTCATCTTCCTGTTGCTCCTGAGGATGATCAGATGGGAAACCTGCTACACTTCTGTGGCGTAGTAGAACCAAACGTTGGAGCTACATTGTTCAGGAGGGACTTATCACCCACTTACAGTTTTCTATTCGCCTCTGTGGTGATGTCTTTTGGCTGCAAAGTTGGTTCCTTTGACCAACTTAGCAGGGATGAGATTCCCATAGTCCTGCAGTTTGTAGATGGGACTACACTGAACATGGCCAGATGGATTTTAGTGAATTTGAGGAACTTGGTGGAGCAAGAACATCGTCCTGCTGCTGTCAGATACCCAAGATTCATAAGCCTCATCTTCAAGCATGTATGTGGTGAGCCTTTCTATACTTCTCAACCATACTTGTCAATTGTTGCGTTTCCTGTGATAGGAAACAGGGTCTTCTACACCCCAGTTCTTGCCAATGAACCCCCTTTGTCAACACCATCGAGGAGGTTACTTGGTTTGGTGGAAGGACCCTCTACTATAAGGGTGGATCCAGTGGCTGCTCCTAAAGGAAAATCCAAATCCAGGCCCAAGCTAGTGAAAAGGGGCCTGGAATCGACTGAAGTTGAGCCTGTCTGCAAGAAGGCTAAAACAGTTAAGTCTAAGTCTGTTCCATCAGCCTCAGTGGCTGAGGGGGAGACGACTACTCACCCTGGTTCATTTGTTGAACCTGAAGCCTTTATGGCTGGTGCCACTATGGCACCCGAGACCATGGAACAGGTCAACCCTCCTGTTTCCGACCCAGTCTCACCTCCAGTCCAAATAGAACCCCTTATCACTTCCCCACAACATCCATCCTCCACTTCATCCCTCAAATCCTATAACAGACGCAAATCCTTAGCCAAAAAGAGACGATCATCCCAAACTAGCCCCACTGACCCCTCCCAACAGGAGTCAGTTGAAAAAGAAGCTACCCTTGCTGCTTCTCCTTTTTTTGGGAGAAAGTTCAGCAACTTTGGAGCAGACTTCACTCCACAAAGAGTCCACCGATAGTCAGCCTAGACCCTCTGGTTCCTCCCAACAGGAACCAGTTGTACAAAAGGAGACTACCACATCCACTATCCCAGCCTCCCAACAGGCTGAGGATATTGGAAGATAGGAGTCCACTCCACTCCATACTGAGTCCACACAATCTCTACCTCATACTTCTCATACACCATCAGAGTCTGCACGAGGTGCCAAAGGTGCTGGAACAGACCATCCAGCAGATCAGCCTCAAAGTTTTGCTCCTGCTGATGCTGCTGTTCTAGACCCAACAGCTGTTGAAGGACCATCAACCCAGGTTGATGAACCTGAGGAAATACACCATCCCTCTGGTGAGGCTGCTTCCCAAGTGCACATTCCATCATCAAGTTTCACCACTGATGATGTTGAAATGCACATCCCTTCTCCCCATGAAGAGTTTCCTAATAACCAAGGTACTATTGAGGGAACCACCCCAGGTATTGATGAAGGTGCTACAATACAAGCAGCATCTGAAAGGCCACCAACTCCTACCACTTCACCTCATGATGCAGATATAGCCACTGCTGAAGGTCCCCTTGACCTTCCAAGCTGGGCCATCTAACTTATGCCCACGCTATGGAATTACTCTCCAAAGTCTCCCTGCCTTCCCCTACTGATCCACATACTCCTACATCCTCACCTTCACCATCACCTTCCTCACCATCTACCCAATCCAAATAGTCAACCCATACACCTCCATCCCTCAAAGATCTTCCTTTGAAGGATCAATTGTCTATGCTGATCAACAAAGTTGGTTCTTTGGAAACTTCCATGACCTCCCTACCTTCTATCATCTCAGACTCTGTGTCTGCTCAGCTTCAGGGATTCATTGATTTGTTCAGGACTTCTTTCCCTACCCCTGCTCCCCAAGCGGACCCTTCCTCTCAGCTGCTTGCACTCACTGCACAGCTGCAAACACTATCCTCAACCCTCTCATCAATTCTTTCTACCCAACAGGACTCTATGTCCTCCGTGTCAGTTGTTTCCCAACAGCTGTCAGCTCTCCTTGACGCTTGCACAAACACTCTACCTTCCACTTTGGCTAGCCTGAACACCTTAGTGGTCTCTTTGTCTAATTCTATGTCATCAAACTTTGATGATATGCAAGATTCTCTTGAAATAAATCTTACACAGCTTCAAAGTTTGGTGTTCACAGCTTCTGACAGGGAAGCTATTGCTCAACTATCATCCCTTGCTACTTCTCACTCTACCTCTTTTCAAACCTGTGTTACCCAACTTGCAGAGTTTAAGGTTAACTTGGCTTTCTTAGTGCATAGCCTTGTTAGTTCCAAACCTGCTGTCAAAACTACTGCCCAGCCTGCAGGATTCGTTCCTTTAGGCAGACCCATTGTTGAAGGTTTTGTGCCCTCTCCTTCAAAGGAGGAGAAGACATCTGCCTCAAAGACCAAATATAAGGGGGAGAAATCTTCATCTCCCTCTACGGAGAAATCAACATCAGTGGGACAAGTTGCAGGTCTTTCCCAAACAGGTTTTACTGCAGATATCTCCAAAACTACTGAAGCTGCTTAGCCTACTCAGGCTGGATCTCCAAACCCTGCACCATCTAAGGGGGAGGAATCCATTCCCGGGGACAGGCCAAGCAGAAGGAGACATCTGATCTTGGAGAAAACTGAAGAAGAATAGGAAGAGGAAACTGAAGCTGTCATAACCACAACAGCTAAAGGGAAGAGAAAAGCCTCAGTGGACACTAACTATCTCAAGGCTGCTCAACTCAAATTTGATAAGTCTCTGGCCAAAGACATGGCCCTCCCTCTGGAGACTTACTATGAATTCAAAGAAGAGCAGCTTCAGATCCTAGAAAGGCAAAAGAAAGAAGAAGCCTCTGCTAAAGCTACAAAGGCCTTTGCATACAAGGAAGCAAGAAAGGCTAAAATGCCTTCCTTGGATGTTCAAAGGAAATTGCTAGAGGCTGCCAATGAGTCAGTGACTGAGAAAGAGGGAGAGAAAGAAAAGGGTGCTCAGGTCTCAGTGATCAAGTCAAAGCCATCATCCTCCTCGGCAAGAGCCCAAATATACTTTGACAACTTGCTAAGACTATCAGGGCATATGTCAAAACATTAATGGAAAGAGTTAAGAACCTGGGCCTGATCTCTGAAGAACAAATCAAGGGTAACTAAGTGGTTGAACCCAAGATTAAGGCCAAGAGAAAGAGGAGGGATACTGAGCTGGAATAACTCCTGATTATGCTTGATAAAGGCATGCTATCTGTTGAGATCAAAGGAGTGAATCACAGCCTGACCACAGGAGTTGAAGCTGAGGAAGATAAACTCTTAGAAGAGCCTGAGTTTGGGGTATTTTTTGTAGATCCCCTAACAAAGAAAATGTATTTTCTAGAAAGCATCTGATCCGCAAAAGGTTGGTCTTAAGCAGCTTATAGCTTTCAAACTCTCCAACTCCTTCAAACAGTCTTTAAGATGGAGAGCAGCTAACTGGGAACAACTGAAAGGCTTCTATGAGAGAGGAGAGCTTCAACACCCTAATTTCATGTTTCTTAGACATGAAATTGAAGATATTGATGAAACCATGGAGCTTTTTGAACAGCTATTTGAAGAAAGACCACATCAGCTTGAAGGTCTATCTACTGCTGAGTAGATGAAAAATGGAAGCTGCCCATAAGTTGGATAGGTTTGCCATTATTTGCTCCCACTATCAGCAGTCCGAATTTGTTGAAACCTATCCTTGTACATATGTTGTACTTCATTACATTAGTTGTAATTTTCTTATTACATCAGTTGTATTCTACTTTAGTACATTAGTTGTACTTTTGTAAAAACATGTGTTGTTTGTAATCAAAATCAGTGTATATATAAACTGATCTTTTACTTTACTTCAATGTTGTAATTTCATTTCAGCAAAATGCATTGTAAAAATATATAGTGATTATTGATAGAATCAACTTAGACTGATTATTGCAAATAGGGGGAGATTGTTTGGCATAGAAAGGCCTCAGTCAAACCTGTTCTACATCTTAGGGGAGATTATTAATCAAACATGTTTGATGCACTTGAAGGTATTATTTAAGGCCTGCTAATGCATTATTGAAACCTGATAAGTGATTTGCAATATTAGTCAAAGATGTTTACCCTGTTGCATATGTTTCAACTAAGACAGATTGGCCAAACTGTTCTACTCTGATCAACAGGATGGACATAAATTGTCTACGCTGCTCTAACCTGTTGAGCAGTTTGGACAAATTGTAAGTGTTCTGTTCTTTATGAACAAAAACCTGTTCTTTGTGAACAGGCTAAACACTTTTTGTAACATGTTTCCACGTCCTCATGTATTGTCTTGGACTAAGAGATCAGTTTACAAAGTCAAATACAAAGTGGAAAAACAGAAGTTGCAAAGACTGCCTACGCTATTCTGTTACATGAAGACAAAATGGACATTTGAAATGGATGGCAAAGCATTTCTTATATCAAAATGGCCATAATAGAAGATGAAAGGTTTAAAGTTGACGTTCTTCTTTTAGTTAAAGCCTTCTACAACAGAGACAAAAAGGAAAAGACAAAGATTCTGCAATGTAAAGACAATACTGCTTTGTCCGAACGTGCAGAAAAATTGTTTTGTCTTTTTGGAATGACATCCCACTATCTTTATGTCTAATGAGGAAGCTTCACTAGGATTCTCAGTGAGAGTATAAAAGAAAGCTTCTAAGGAATGAGAAAAAAACTAAGAGTGTGATATTTAGAACGTGCAAAGAAGTGTGTTTTCATGCATGCAAGTCTGCTTGAATAAAACAGTAAAGTGTGTCCAAGTTCTTCTTGTTCAAGTTGTCCGTCTGTCTGTCTTGTAAACAGTGAGTTCATCTTAGTGAGTGTATTCCTTGTATCTAGTCTGAGTGTGTCTTAGATTAGTTAAACATCTGTTGTATCTGTCATCTCAGCTTGAACCATTCCGCTGTTCAGACTTGTTTGTAATTAACACTTGTTGATAATATACACAAACATTGAGAAAAGTGTGTTCAATTTTAAATAGTTGTATTCACCCCCCTTCTACAACTTAGAGCAACATACTAGGAAAACCTTTTGGGACCTACAGTCTTTCATTTTGCTCACTTTCACCTTTTCATCTCCAAACTCACAGACACACACAAATACTCTCTCAATCTGTGGAGAATCGAAATTCTTGAAGAAAACTCATGCATTAAACTGATTATTAACAAGATTCAAGTGGAACCAAGGTATGAAAATAGTTTCTAAGCTTGAGTTTTAATTTAGAGAGAAAAAGATAAAAAAAAATATAGATTTAAAATCTGGAAATCATTGGTTGCATGTGTTTTATTATAGTTGGAAAACATCTCTGGAAGATTACTGTAGTATCAGAAACAAGAATCAACCTCTAAATCGTCCTAATAGGTAAGAAATCTGAGTTTTTATAAGTTTTTGTGTTCTTGAGTTATTCACCATATTTTGGTTGAATCTGGACGAATTAGTCTGTTATAGATGGGGAAAATAGTGTAAAAACACCCCAATAATGTTAATATAACATTTCTATGGATTGCATGTGGTTAAATTTTAGTTTGGCAAATTTTTGAGTAAAACTCGTAAGTTGCAAGTGCGAACCCGCATGTCGACTCGGCGAGTCGCAAGGGGCGACTCGGCGAGTCGCCAAGAACACGTTGAAGATCATTAAAAATTGCTAAGTGGTGGGACCAGAACTCGGATGGGACCTGAATTCGGGTAGGTCGAACATTGGGTCAAGTATTTTGGTTTACATCTCGGACATAAACGAAATCCGGCCGAGATCCGAATTTCGGACCTTGACTCGGCGAGTCGATCTGGGTGACTCAGCGAGTTGATCCCAATTCAAGCTAAATTCGGTTGTGGATTAAAGGACCCGAATTTCTGGTTTAATAATCAAACTTTTGGGATATCTTTTGTGTCATATCAAGGAATATAATAATGGGTCTTTGGGCATAATAACAAACCAAATAATGGGTTTTAAACATGAGTTTCAGATAACAATTTCGAAAAAATTAACACTTTAAATTGTAAAGACTTGATGCAATTTGTTAACTAACATATATATGTTGATGATATGTCTATCCTATGGAAATGTAACAGGTCGCTTATGGTGTTGTTTAACACACAGTGGGGTACTTTGTGAATCCGGTTGAAATTCCGAAGAGAAATAATATAAACTTGAATTTAATTAATGCACCCACTATGAGTACCTTGATTTCACATGTCTACATTTGTTTTATGTTAGTTGTTGCCTGCTGAGGCATGTTGTTTCACTTTCGCTTGGCACTCTACTAACTTGCATATATGTTGATGCGCATTGTTACTTGTTGCATGTCCATTTATTTGTTGTCCATCTTCTGACGGACCTGCGGGTCGCATCGTGTTAATCTGATTTTACTGAGGCTATACGATTTGGAGCTGATCCCTCCGAGGTCCCGAAGAGCAGTGTAACATCCATGATGATATATTCGCCTCAGATGGTTGGTTTATGCTGAGCGTTGTCTCGAAGGAGCTGCGGCTCAGTTCCGTACTTTGTGTACGAAGATAGTATACGGCATGTGTCGCCAGCGTTACTCTTGGGTGGTTTCATAGAGACTTGTAGAATGTGTAAATCTTTTTACTAACTAAGCTTTGCTTACCCCTCAGTTGTTTACTTTTTACAGGAAAAGGAAAATTTGATGTCGGACCTTCTAGCTAGGTCGTTTATTGAAGTCTTGGAAGATTATCTGCTACTCAATTGGTAATTGAAACACGGAGTCAAGAATGTAATATTTGGGATGGTTGTAATAAATTATTGAGTATGTAGACTTAGTCTGGAACCTTGTAGCACCATAGGCTATTTGACACTTGTACTTTATTTTTGTATTTTATTTTTCCCGTATTGTACTAAGAATTTCAGATCATTTATGTATTAATGTGTTGGATTAATCCTGGGTGTTGTGATTGTGGTTATTGTGGCAAGGGTGTCACAAAAACTCCTTTTCAAGAGCAAAAAATTCTTCGGAATTGTTTGAAACATAATTTTGATCAGAATAAGTTGTCTTTGAAAGTGTTGCTTCAAGATCTTTAACTTTCTTGTAAAGATCAGATCGTTCAGGCACAAGATATTTTAGTTGAGTTGCATTCTAAAAATTCTTTTGTTTAGAATCATCAAGTTCATTTGATAATTCAGATATTCTCAATTTAAGCATAGAAATCTCAGAATTTAATAGTTTTTGGTTTTCTTCAAAATTTAAAACTTGTTCTTTCAATCTTTTGACATCATGTAAAGCAAAAGCTTTATCTGTATTTAATTGAACAAGAATATCATAATTGCTGTGATGAATCTGTTCAGATTCGGTAAGTTTTGCAATCAGCTCAGACTTTGTAAGATTCAAAACTTGATTATGATCATTTGCCATTTTGAATTGTTGATATTGAATTTCCACGATCTTTTCTGCTCTTACTATGAGTGATTTTTGATTAACAAACTCGGTAGACTAAGAATCAACCTTAAATGAAAAGATATCAAACTCGAATGCCTAAGGATAAATCTCGGATGCCTAAGGATCAATCTCGGATATGCCAAAGGATCAATCTCGGATGCCTAAGGATCAATCTCGGATATGCCTAAGGATCAATCTCGGATACCTAAGTATCAATATCGGATGCCTAAGGATCACTCTCGGATGCCTAAGAATCAATCTCGAGTGCCTAAGGAACAAACTCGAATGTTTTATGAGTAAATTCGGGTGATTTAATGATGAAACTCGGATGTAGAAAGATTAAAATCGATTGATTAAGGAATAAACTCGAAAAACACTTGGTTGAACCACGGAAGGAAAACAAACATTCTCGAGTAACTCTACAACAAAGTTGATTTATACTTGATTAAAATCGAAGAACTTTTGATCAAACTTGATTGTCAAAATGATCAAACTCGAATAAGATTTCTGAAACTCGGTCAAAACTATTGTGAAACTCGGTTAACACTGTAATTGTATTATTGCCCGAGTTTTGTCAGTATTTAACAAAAAACAAATTCAGATTTGGTATTTTCAATAAAAAAAATCCACAAATTGGTCTTAGTTTAATACACGAAAGTGCGTTTTACACTCAAAGACACTTTTTATAAAGAGACATTGACTAAATTCATATTAAAACCCTAAAATCAGCCAAAAAAACAACAAGAACACCACCTTTTTCGAAAAATCAGAAAATTTCATATTAAACTTTGTATGTTTGGAATTAAAATCTGATGTTTATCTCATTGAACTCGTTCCTTAAAAGCGGTCCTTCGATCTAAATTTCATATTATTTCATCCACAAAATCAAAATCCCGAATGATTTTCTGATTTATGAATAACTGATGTAACAGTGTTCTTCGAAAATTCAACTTTCAGATTCAAAAATCAAACACATTTAGCCATATTAGGCTCTGATACCAATTGATATTTCAATATCTATCGTGCAATTCAACAAGCAAACAATAAGAACATAATCAAGAACACAATAAACTGAATGATTAGATTGAGAGAAGAAATTACATTCAGTTCTTGAATATCTTTCTGTGCAAGATATGTTCACTATCTAGTTATGCTTCGCTCTATTTGTGTCATCTGTTGAACATACTAGATCTATTTATACATATTCACAACTATATAGTATTTACACAATACCCCTTGAACTATTACAATTATATTGTTTTCATCTCTTTTTATATTTGTTCCCAACAGAAATTTGGATGAATGTTATCTCGGGTGCAACGTATGAAATTCGTATGAAGAATGATCCGAAATTCAGATGAACAGTGTTTCGGGTGGTTGAGCCGAAATTCGGATGAACTTTGAAAAATGAAGACAAGTGATTTTGAAGATTTGAAAACCGATTGGTCCGAAATTCGCGTGTGTTTTTAGGACAATCGAATTTCAGATGTGATCTGAAATTTGATCCTAGATGAACAGAAATTGGATGCGAGATGATCCACAATTGGAGTTTAAAAAATTTCCAGAATTGCAGAATTAAAAAATATTGTTTTAAAATCTGGAAATAATTTCTAAATACGTGGATTGAATTAGAAACAAGTTTTGGGAAAAACAAGTAACCAAAAACACTTACAATTGGTGATTTTTAAGCAAAAAACACGTTTGAACACAAGCAAATATCCGATTTAATTTTTCAGCGATTAATAAATAAAAACACATAACGATTGAACAATATTGCTCGAAATCAATACTGATATATTATCAATGATTATGGGATACAACACACATAAAAATAGAAGATATAAAGAGGATTTAATTAAAATCGTGGGTTTTGTGAAGAACAACGATGAATCACCAAGAAAATCAGTTGAAATCGTCTTCTGTGGCTTTGATACCAATTGTTAATTCGTCCCAATCAATAATCTTGCACTCACAGGAATAAGACAATAACATATTTATTTAAACAAAGATAATTATCTCAATCTTGTATGAACTTGTCAGAGAGAAAAGTAGAATCGGCGGCCGCTTTTCCAATTACAATATGAATAATGACAAAGTTGTGGGAAACCCTAGGAGGTTTCCCTTAAATATTAAAATCAAATTTAAAGGGTTTACAAACTATACCCCTCAACTTCTAATGAAACAACTTACGAATGAAAGAAATTAAATTACATGGTAATAAAATGCAACTAACTATTATAAAATAGGATCCACAGGATTGAAATTTAAAATGTAACAAGGTGTAAGGTACAAGATTAGATGGGTGAAATCAAGATCGCTTCTCAGCCTTTCTCTCTTTAAGATCCTTCTGACCTGCAGCAAAGCATATGTGTGTGTGTCATGTCCTTTTGTTTATTTCTTGGATTATTAATTTACTAGTTTTTTTTGTTAGTCAAATATTTGATACTTATTTTTTTCAATGATATACTAATAAAAATGTCGGAAGATAACAAGAAAAAGGTTGTGTGCGGAGCAACAATTCATGCTCTAGAAGCATAAAAGAATAATGATAGTTGCTGATTTACTGATGTTTCACAAGGGAATGCAAACACTTTATGCTTGCTATCAGGGCAGGGGCCTATTGTTGGACAAAATAAGGAGAGAGTCAAGAAGCCACTTAATGAAATCACTGAGTCTCTTCATGAATGACTTCCAACTACTAAGGGGTTGTTTGTTTGCTTCTTAATGGAATCATGAAGAAGTCACTTAAAGGTAAATGACTTCTTGATGGTTCCAATAAGAACTATACAAACATTGCCTAAATCTAGTGACTATCCACCAAAGGTAATTAAGGCCTTGTTTCTCCATAATAACATAATTCATACCATAGACTAGAGTTATTATTTTTTTTTTTGTACTTATCACTTTTTACTCACATAGATAGCATGCATACTACTGTGTTGTTTGTTTTTAAAAAGGTTAAGAGTTGAAAATTACGTCTGAAATTAAGAGTTGGCGTACAGATTTGAAATTAAGAGCCGTTTACATCGACTTACTTTCTTCCTCTTAAATTTAACATAAGATATTATTACATTATGGATCCATATGTGTTATGTGTTGTAAATCATGTCGGTTAAAAGGCATATATGTTTAATTTTTGGATGCAATTTTGGTGTGTTTAAGTTATGTGTACATGCATTTCAATGTTGGGAAGGATGACTTTAAAGATTAATTTGAACAACACGTGTCCCTAAATAAAGGTGAAAGCACGATGATTGGCGAAACTGAAGAATCCTTTAATGACAATGACAATGTTGACTCGTGTGTGTTCGCAAAACACATGAAGCATGTTTGTGAGGACCCTTGATACCCTCCATAATTAGTGACTCATGCTTTTTGATATCATGAGTAGAGAGAGCACCACCGATATCCACCTCCCCAAACGCATTCTTGATGAAGTATCACTATTCCGCAGCAACAAGATCTCTTTCAATTTTCCAAGGTATGGATGTTGCATGCAAAATGAATGGTATTCCCTATCTCACTGGTTTTCTTGGAGATTTTTCGACAATGGGTGTCAGAAAAGTATGTAGGACTCCGATTCGAGGTTGTTACACACCTTAGATCGTGATGTTGATGCTCTATTTATGAACTCCATGAATAATTAATTTAAAGTGTTGTGTTGCGCTATCTCTTATGTTATCAACTACTACCCCCTATGTCATAGGGTGATGATTTGTACACAACATTTTTTTCTCTATACTCAACAAGTCCACATAAATAAACTATTTTACCCTTAATATCACTTTTACATTTTATCCCATTATAGTAAAGGGTAAAATAGTCTATTTATATAGGATTATTGTGTATGGAAAAAATGTGTTGTCTATAAATTACCTCTGATTGTCATATGTTATGAACTACTACCGTTGTTTCTTTGTTTATATTTTCCAGACAGCGTATGACATCCAATAATATGAACGGGTAGGAAATGGATAATTATGACCAAATTAATAAAATGTTTATTTACCTCGTAATTGTATGTACATATGTTTACAGAGGCGTAGCCAATAATAGACCACCTGGATTGGTTTGCAAGAGCCCAAAAACTCAAAGGAGAGGAAGGCAGTAGCAATACACTCATGCACACTGCAGTCATGTTGTCATACAGAACAGAAGCAGAGAAGTGATATTATATATGAAAGAGAAATCCGAAGCGACCTTCTAATAATCCAGATTTATGAAGCGACATATGCATCCTATATCACGGTGATCAATTTTTCATGAAGATCAACGAATATCCTAATAGACAAGCAAGAGAATCGACCACTGGCCCTCCGTCGAGGACCACCCCTCTGCCGGTGACAACTGTGGCTTATGCGTGCGAGTCGGAGACACCACTACTGTTTTGTTCACGTTCACCTCTCTTTCATTGATGCCCTCTATGCGGTTGTGCCTGTGGCTAGTAAGCTTAATTTCACTAAAAATTTCAATCGTCTAAATGACTAAATCTAGGTTTCTTTGAATTAATGAATTTTTTAATTGTGATTGTTTCAGTTTCTCTATAATTTAATATGTATGATGTATCATTATCATTGTATATTTGTATCATTGTGTGTGTTCAATGTTCTAAATTTTTCAATATATGTTTACGTATGTATTTGTAATTTTTCATATTAGTATCATTATATGTTGTTGTAATTGTGTTTCAATATATGTTTTTGTAATACCTTTTATTATTTTAATGTATGTTTCTAACATTTTTTCAATTTTGATAATTTCAATTGTTTTAATATATGTTTGTTGGTTGTAGCAAATTGAAGGATATGTTTCTTTTAGGCTTTAAAATTTTGTCTATTACAATACTTTCACACAGTAATAGCATTATAGCATATAGGCATATAGTCTTGAAATTGCACTTGAAATTTAAATTTGCAGAGTGACGATGAAAAAGAAAAAAGATTGGATTCATATTTTACAAGAAAAGTTTTTCAAATACATGAAGATACTACTATGGAAGAAGGGGAAAATCGAGAATATCCGAGGAATGAAAATCAACCATTGTCTTCGCCAAGGGGTGAGAACCATCCATCTTCACCAAAGCATGAGAACCCTTCATCTTCACTCATTGAGAATCATTCATATTCATTTATCGAACACGATCCTGGACTTTGCCTACCTATGTGTAAATACCCCATTAATATGTGAGATGAGATTAGATGAGCTTATTTGAGATTCGGACCTCATCAACTCAAGTTGGCTAGATATCATGTAAGTGGAGCGTAATTTTCAAGGTAAATGGTATGCCGAATTTCCATGGATTGAGTAATCTAAAACCACAGATAGAGCATATTGTTTTATTATTATCTTTTTTTCGAAGAACCAAATGCTCATCATGGTCAAGATGCAAACGATTAATGGCTATAAAATTGGTAAAAAGTCAAGGGAAAATCTTGTTCCTTTTTGAAACATATGGGAGATGCATGAAACTCTCAACATCATAATGCTGTAGGATATTGTGATGACAAAGTGATGCAAAAACAATCTAAGGAGCAAATAAATAAGAATAGGCTAATAGTGGAAACATCGGTATTTGTTGTTCGTTTTCATTCATTTCATGGGATTGCTTTCAGAGGCCATGATGAGAGCATTGATTCGTGGTAAATTTATTGAGTTTCTTAAGCACACCATCTCATAGAACGATGAAGTTGCAAGTATTGTCTTAGAGAATGCTCCAAGAAATGTGAGATACGTTTGATACAATTCACCTAAAAATTCAGAAAAAAAATTTGAATGTCTTTGCTGAGAAAGTACGAAAGAAGATAGTTGAAGACAATGAAAATTCCAAATTTTATATAGTAGTGGACGAGGCAAGTAATGAAAGTAAGAAAGAACAAATGGCATAGCGATTTTTTGATATTATCCATGTCAAAGATAGATCATTCGTTGCCCTATGTTCTTCAATTTGCATAACTCTTTCTTCTTATCAGATTGCCATTGAAAATATTTGTGGACAAGGATATGATGGAGCTAGTAACATGTGAGGTGAATGGAAGGAATTGCAAGCATTATTTATTAAGGACCATCATTGTGCTTATTATATACAATCTATGGCCCATAGATTGCAATTAGCCTTGGTTCCAGCACCTAGAGAGGTCTGTAGGTCCCAAAAGGTTTCCCTAGTGAATTGTTCTAAGCTGTAGAGGAGGGGTGAATACAACAATTTAAAACTCAACACCCTTTTCTCAATGTTTGTGTATACTATTAACAGGTGTTAATTACAAACAAACTTGAGTGCGGAAAGGTTCAAGCTGAGATGACAGATACAACAGATGTTCAACTAATCTAAGAGACAGTCAGACTAGATACAATGAATACACTCACTTATATGAACTCATTGATTTTACAAGACACAGATGGACAGCTTGAATAAGAATAGCTTGTACACACGTTACTGTTTTATTCAAGCAGACTTGCATGCATGGAAAAACACACTTCAATGCACGATCTGATTTTCTTACTCTTGGTTGTCTTACATTCCTTAGAAGCTTCCTTTTATACTCTCACTGAGAATCTCAGTGAAGCTTCTTCATTGGACGATGAGATAGTGGGATGTCTTTCCAAAAAGACAAAACAACTTTTCTGCACATTCTGATAAAGCAGACTTGTCTTCATGTGCCAGAATATTTGTCTTTTTCTATTTGTCTCTGTTGCATAAACCTTTAATCAAAAGAGGAATGTCAACTTTGCATTTTTCTTCTTTTATAAAGGCCTTTTTGATATAAGAAATGGTCTGTCACCCATTTCAGATATCCATTTTGTCTTCATGTAACAGAACAGTGTAGGCAGGCTTTTGTAGTGTCTGTTTTCCACTTTGTCTTCGAATTTGTAACTGATCTTGTAGTCTAAAACAATACATGAGGATTTGGAAACATATTCTATAAAGTGTTTAAATTGTTCACAAAGAACAGAACACTTAGAATCTGTCCTAGCTGCTTAGCAGAACAGAGCAGCGTAGACAGTTTATGTCCAGCCTGTTCAACAGAAAGAATAGCTTAGGCAATATGCCTTAGTTGCAACGAATGCAACTGGGTAAATAGTTTTGGCTGATATTGCAAATCACTTTTCAGGTTTCAATAAGGCATTAACAGGCTTTAAATTTTACCTTCAAGTGCATCAAACAGGTTTGATTAAAAATCTCCCCTAAGATGTAGAGCAGGTTTGACTGAGGCCTTTTTATGCCAAACAATCTCCCCCTATTTGCAATAAGCAATCTAAGCTGATTTTATCAATAATCACTATATATTTTTACAATACATTTTGCTGAAATGAAATTGCAACATCAAGGTAAAGTAAAAGATCTGTTTATATATATATACTGATTTTGATTACATAACAACACATGTTTTAATAAGAGTACAACTGATGTACTAATGCATATTACAACTGATGTAAAATAGAAGTTACAACTAATGTAACAAAGTACAACTAATGTACATAAAGATATAACAAGTTGGACTGTTGATGATGGGAGCAAGTAATGGTAAGCCTGTCCAACTGATGGACAACTTCCATTCTTCATCTACTCTGATAGTAGATGGACTTCAAGACAGTGGTGGCACTCCCTCTTCAAACATTTGTTCAAGCTGTTCCCTGGTTTCATCCATTTTCTCCATTTCAACTCTGAGGAACATAAAACTGGGATGTTGAAGCTCCCCTCTTTCATAAAAGCCTCTGAGCTGATCCCAGATGGCTGCCCTCCACTTTATGGATTGCCTAAAGGAGGTTGCAAGTCTGAAGGCAATAAGCTGTTTGAGATCGACCTTGTGCAAGTCTGATGCTCTTTGAAAGCACTTCTTCTTTGTAAGGGGATCTACAAAAAATACCCCTAGCTCAGGTTCTTCAATCAGCTTACCTTCCTCATATTCCACTCCTTTAGGCATGCTGTGGTCTACTCCTTTGATTTCCACGGCTACATCACCTTGTTCAATCATTATTAGGAGTTCCTCCAGCTCTGTATCCTTTCTGTTCCTCTTGGCCTTTATCTTGGGGGTAGCCACTGAGATACCCTTAATCTGTTCTTCTGAGATCAGGCCAAGATCTCTCACTCTTTCCATCAACTTTTTGATGTATGCCCTGATAGTCTTAGCTATTTCAGACTTAGACTGGCTCAGGGCAACTGCCAATTCCACCCATTCTCTGTATCCCATTTGAGCAACGTCAGTGTATTCATATGCTTCCAGTTCTGGGCCTGTAGCAACCTGGTTATCTGTAGCTTCCAGTGTTTGCCTTTTCTTGAGATGGGAACAACTTTAAAAATTGATTCCTTGGCAAGTCTTCTGTCAGCAACATCAAAGAATTGCTTTCTTGCCAAGTTGTCAAAGTGAATCTGGGCTCTTGCAGAGGATGCTTGCTTGGACTTGGTCACTGAGACCTGAGCACCCTTTTCCTTATCACCTTTTTTTTCAACCGCTGAATCCTTAGCAGCTTCAGGCAATTTTCTTTGCACATCCAAAGAAGGCATTTTAAATTTGCTTGCCTCTTTGAATGCAAAGGAGCTCGCATCTTTGGCAGAGGCTTCTTCCTTCTTTAGTCTTCCATGGGCTTGGAGCTGTTCATCTCTGTTTTCATAGTATTGCTCCATAGTGACACCCATTTCTTTAGCTCTTGCCTTGTAAAAGTTTAGCTGTGCTGCTCTTAGGTGGTCAGAGTCTGCATCTGCTTTCTTCTTTCCTTTAGCTATTATAATTTGAACAGCTTCAGGAACCTCTTCCTCTTCTTCTTCTTCTTCTTCTTGCAAGATTAGATGCCTCCTTCTGCTTGGCCTGTCCCTAGGAATGGATTCCTCCCCCTTAGTATATGCAGGGTTTGGAGACCCAACCTGAGTAGGCTGAGCAGCCTCAGTGTGATGGAAGACATCTTCAGTGGGACCTGTTTGAGATACACCTGCTGCTTGACCTACAGATGCTGATTTCTCCTTAAAAGGAGAAGAAGATTTCTCCCCCTTAGACATAGTCTTTGAGGCATAATAACTTCTCCCCCTTTGAAGGAGATGGCACATAGCCTTCAACATGTGGTCTGCCTGGAGAAACAAATTAAGCAGGCTTAGCAACAGTTTTGGCAGCAGGCTTGGGGCCAACTAGGCTATGCACTAAGAAAACCAGATTTTCCTTAACATCTGCAAGTTGCGTAAGGTAGGTCTGAAGAGATGAGGATTGAGAATCAGCAATGGAGGACACCTTAGTGAGATTTTCTCTGTCGGAAGCTGTGAACAACAAACTTTGAAGCTGTGCAAGATGTAGTTCAATGGAGTCTTGCACATCATCAAGGTTTGATGACACAGAATTGGATAGAAAGACAATAAGAGTATTTAAGCAGGCTAATGTAGAGGGAAGGGTAGTATTGCAAGTGGTGAGGAGACTGGACGGTTGTTGGGAGATGGCTATCATGGAGGATACAGAGTCCTGTTGAGTAGAAAGGATAGAGGAGAGAGTAGTGGAGATATTTTGTAGTTGTGCGGTGAGTGCAAGCAGCTGTTGGACTGATCAGCATGGGGAGGGTTTGGAAAGGAATTCTTGAACAAATCAAAGAATCCTTTGAGCTGTGCAGACACAGAGTCTGAGATCATTGATGGTAGGGAAGTAATAGAATTTTGCAAAGAACCAACTTTGTTGGTCAGCAAAGAAAGCTGATCCTTCAAAGGAAGATCTTTGGGGGGAAGGAGGAGTATGGGTAGATTGCTTAGATTGGGTAGATGGTGAGGAATGAGAATGGGATGATGATGAGGCAGGTTTTTGAGGATGTGATGGAGAGGTAGGGTTACTTTTGACAGAAGTTCCATAGCCTGGGCATAAGTAAGATGGCCCAGCTTGGAAGGGTCAATGGGTCCATCAGCAGTGGTTGTAGCTGCTTCGTCAGGAGAAGGGGTAGGAGACGGTGGCCTTTCAGATGCTGCTTGTTGTACAGCACCTTCATCAAAGCCTGGGGTGGTTCCTTCAGCAGCACCTTAGTTTAGAGGTGCCTCATCATGGGGAGTTGGTATTTGCATTTCAACATCAGCAGTGGTGAAACCTGTTGATGGAATTTGCATTTGAGGAGAAGCCTCACCAGAGAGATGGTCTGTTCCCTGTGGTTCATCAGCTTGGGAGGTTGGTCCTTCAGCAGCTGCTTGGTGTATAGCAGCTGCATCACTAGGAGCAGAAATTTGAGGCTGATCTACTGGATGGTCTAATCCTGCAGGTTTGGCACCTCGTGCAGACTCAAGTTGTGTAAGAGGAGTATGGAGTGGAGACTGTGTGGACGCAGTGTGGAGTTGAGTGAACTCCTGTCTTTTAATACCCTCATCCTGTTGGGAGGCTGGGATAGTTGATGTGGTAGTCTCCATATGTACAACTGGTTCCTGTTGGGAGGAACCAGAGGGTCTAGGCTGACTCTGGGTAGACTCATGTTGGAGTGAAGCCTGCTCCAAGTGTGCTGAACCTTCTCCCAAAATAGGAGAAGCAGCAGGGGTTGCTTCTTTGTCAATTGACTCCTGTTGGGAGGGGTCAGAGGGGCTAGTATGGTCTGTTAGTTTCTTTTTTGCTAAGGATTTGAATCTGTTGTATGATATGAGGGATGAAGTGGATGATTGATGTTATGGAGAGGTGATGAAGGGTTCTGTCTGGACTGGTGGTGAGACTTGGTCAGAAACAGGAGGGTTGGCCTGTTCCATAGTCTCAGGTGCCACAGAGGCACCAGCCACAAAGGCTTCAGGTTCAACATATGAACCAGGGTGAAAAGTCTGCTCCCCCTCAGCCACAGAGGCTGATGGGGCAGACTTGGACTTAGCTGTTTTTGCCTTCTTGCTGACAGGCTCAGCTTGAGTCGATTCCATGACCCTTTTAACAACTTTGGGCCTGGATTTGGATTTTCCTCTGGGAGCAGTCACTGGATCCACCCTCACAGTAGAGGGTCCTTCCACCATACCAAGCAACCTCCTCATTGGTGTAGATAGAGGAGGCTCATTTGGGAGTACAGGGGTGTAGAAAACTTTATTTCCAATCACTGGGAAAGCAGCAGTACGTAACATAGGCTGAGAGTTATATAAATGCTCACCACAGACATGCTTGAAGATGAGGCTCAGAAACCATCAATATGAAACAGCAGCTGGCCGTGTTTCCTGCAGCACTAGGTTCCTCAAATTAATGAAAATCCACCGAGCCATGTTCATAGTAGTCCCATGTACGAGCTGTAGGACTATTGGGATCTCATCACGGCTGAGCTGGTTAAAGGAACCAACTTTGCTGCGAAAGCACATTACCACATAGGCAAACAAGAAGCTGTAGGTAGGTGATAGATCTTTTCTGAACAGGGTGGCTCCAATCATATGTTCTGCTACACCACAGAAGCGTAGCAAGTTCCCAATCTGATCATTTTCAGGCTGTGGCTGATCATAGGTGTCAGCCACAAGGAGATGAAGAACTTCCCTGATAAGACCAGTGGTGATCTCAACGGTCTGAGTCCCGTTGATAATGGTTCCCCTGATGATTTTGGTTGCTGGGTCATAGGCACAGGTGTACCAAAATTCATACACCATCCCCTGGTACAAGACACCAGGAGTAGCAGTCATGGCGTAGTGCAGAGGGTGAACCTTCAGAAACTCCACCATATTTTAATAACCTTTCCCCACATAGGTTTTGGGAATGGTGAGGTTTGCTATGTAGTTTGTGGATTTCAGTGGTAGCATCGTGGTAACAGAATGATGTTTCTGAACGTCCTTACCAACGAATACTGTGAGCAAAGGGTTGTTTTGGTGAGCCATGGTGAGATTAGTGAGGATGTGAGCACAGGACACTTAGTCGATTATAGGGTTCTTTGGAAGTTATGATAGCAGTAAGGCAGACGAAGATGAAACAACAGAGGGGGTATTTATAGGATTTGAATGTGAGTGGATATGAGAGAGAAAGGTTTGGGCGGTTGATTTGAAAAGTTCTTTAACGGAAAACGGAACGGTTGTCCATGTCAGAACGGTTGTCAGAACGCTTGAGCCCTTTTTTGTCACTAACACACGTTAACACACATTATCCGTAGTAATTAAGTTAAATAAATACAAAAATTAAGTAACTTAATTGTGAAGAAAGGTAGTTAAAACTGATGGTCTAACCTGTTGGTCAAACCTGTGATGAGCAGGGTCATCACACGTTGTTCATCCCTCAAGCTGTTCTTTCAACCTGTGCAGCTATATAAGAACAGGGTACGTTCAATAGCTGATCAGGTTACAAGACAAAGTCTTGTATGACAGAATGAGAGAGTGAGCAGGCTAGAGGTTTGCTCAACAGAACAGGTTTGAAGTTAAACACTGATTGTTTCAATCCTGTTATATGCTCAAGCTGTTCCAGTTTATAGAAATTGGCTAAGGACAGAAGCACGCAAAGCCTGTTCTGTCTAAGATGTTCTGAGAGACTTGAGCAGTTTGAGACATAAATTATCTTAGAGCATCAATGACACTTAGTCACTTTTATTTAACATGCCCTGCTTGCTTACAAGGTAATTAAACCTGTTTTCATCAAGAGGCTTGGTGAAAATGTCTGCAAGCTATTCATCTGTGGAAATAAAACTTACCTCCACATTACCTTTCTGTATGTGATCCCTGATGAAGTGATGTCTGATTTCTATATGCTTTGTTCTGGAATGAAATACTGGATTGTTGGAGATGGCTATAGCACTTGTATTATCACACAGAATAGGAGTCTTCCTATATGCAAGGTCATAGTCTTCAGGCTGATGCTGCATCCACAGAATCTGCCCACAACAGCTTCCAGCAGCAATGTACTCATCTTCAGCAGCAGAAGTAGAAACTGAGTTCTGCTTTTACACCAACTTATCAACTTACCACCAAGGATTTGACACCCACCTGTTGTTCTTTTTCTGTTTATCCTGCAGCCTGCAAAATCAGAATTTGAATATCCTGTTAGCTCAAGACTTGAGTCTTTGGGATACTGAAGACCCAAACCTGGTGTACCCTTAAGGTATCTGAGGATTCTTTTTCCAGCAGCTAGATGTGATTCTTTAGGATCAGCTTGAAACCTAGCACATAAACAGGTAGCAAACATAATATCTGGTCTACTAGCAGTTAAATATAGCAAGCTCCCAATCATGCCTCTGTAAGCTGTTACTGAAACAGGTTTGCCACTGGCATCTGCATCGAACTTTTCATTGGTTGCCATTGGGGTTTTGATAGGAGAACTTTGATCAAATTTAAACTTTTTCAAAAGATCTAAAGTGTACTTTGTTTGATTTTTAAAAATTCCACTAGAGGTTTGTTTAACCTATAATCCTAGAAAGAAAGTAAGTTCTCCCATCATACTCAATTCATATTTAGATTTCATGAGTAGTGAAAAGTTCTTGCATAACTGCTCATTAGTAGAGCCAAATATTATGTCATCCACATAAATTTGAACAAGCATAATATCAGACTTCACATTCTTTATGAACAGTGTGGTATCCACTTTACCTCTGGAATAGCCATTGCTCATAAGGAAATCAACTAGAGTGTCATACCAGGCTCTAGGGGCTTGTTTTAGACCATAGAGGGTTTTGTCCAACTTATAAACAAAACCTGGATGATGTTCATTTTCAAAACCTGGTGGCTGCTTAACATAGACTTCTACTTGCAGCTTCCCATTCAAAAATACACTCTTCACATCCATTAGAAATACCTTCATGCTCTTGTGGGCAGCATAGGCTAGAAACAAACAAATTGCTTCTAACCTGGCCACTGGAGCAAATGTTTCATCATAGTCAATGCCTTCTTCCTGTCTGTACCCTTGAGCAACTAGTCTTGCCTTATTTCTAATGACATGACCTTGCTCATCCATTTTGATCCTGAAGACCCATTTAGTGCCAATTATTGTTTTTCCTTAGGGAGCAGGGATCAACTTCCATACTTTGTTTCTCTCAAACTGATTGAGCTCATCCTGCATGGCAGTGATCCAATTGGCATCTTTTAGTGCTTCATCCACTTTCTTAGGCTCCATCAGAGACAAAAAAGCTAGAAAACATACAGAAGTTTCCTAAGCTGTCCCATCTTGTTTGCACCCCTTTGTTAATGTCACCAATTATTTGATCATTTGGGTGACACCTGATCCACTTCGGTTCATTTCTTAATGAAGATTCTCCTGAGTTATTTACATCTTCAACAGATCCTGTTGAACAGCTTTCAAAATTTTCAGACACACTGTTATTTTGAGCCTATTCACTTGTTGAACATGACTCTCCATTGTTGAACATATCAGTAGAGGATCCAAGAAAATGATCATTGATTGGTTCAGGACATGATGTTGTAATTATGTCAGTACACTTATTCACACAGGGTGTATCAACATAGTCATCATCATGCCCATCATGATTAACAGGTTCCACTCTAAATGTAGTGGAAGCTTTTGAGTCATTTTCTTCATTGATAAAATGCATGAGATCATCAAAGTTAAACTCTCCTGAAACTGATTCAGGAACAGCTCTAGTGGAAGCACTCCTAGACTATTTAAAGGAGACGTTGATAGATTCATCTATCACCTTTCTTTTGTTGTTACATACTCTGTAGGCATTAGAGATAGCAGAATATCCAACGAACACACCTTCATCAGCTTTGGGTTAAAATTTTGCAAACTGATCCCTTTGATTCAGAATGAAGCAGGGACATCCAAACACATGGAAATAGCTAATATTTGGCCTTCTCCCTTTGATTAACTCATAGGGAGTCTGGTTGAACCTTTTCACCACCAAGGATCTGTTTTGAATGAAGCATGCAGTGTTGACAGCTTCAGCCCAAAAACATGAAGGTAAACCAGATCCACACAGCATCGTTCTAGCAGCTTCAATAAGAGTTCTGTTTCTCCTTTCAGCAACTCCATTATATTGTGGAGTTCTTAATACTGAAAAGTTCTGTGAGATCCCTCTTTCTTCATAGAAGTCCTCAAGAGTACTATTTCTGGATTCAGTACCATGATCACTTCTAAGCTGCTTTACTTGACCAGAGTTCAGCATCTCCATCTTTTTGATAAATCCAATGATTTCTCTAGCAGCCACTCCTTTGCTCTTAAGAAAGATCACCCATGTAAACCTGGAGAACTCATCAACCATTACTAGAGTGTATCTTCTACCTCCTAGACTTGGGACACTGACTGGTCCAAACAAGTCCATGTGGATTAAGAAGAGAGGAGTATCAATTGAGAAATTATGCTTAGATTTAAAAGATGTTTTTCTCTGCTTGCCTTTCTCACAAGCTGTGCAGAGTTTATTCTTAACAAAGGTTATAGAAGGTAAACCTGTTACCAAATCTTTCTTACAGAGTTTGTTGATATTCTTGAAGTTCAGGTGTGATAGCCTTTTGTGCCATAACCAGTTCAGGGGTGCATTGCTTCTAGAGATAAAGCAGGTTTCAGCTGTGGAATCAGCAGCCTTCATGTCCACAACATATACACCTTTCTTTCGTTGAGCACACATCACAACTTCGCCTTGGGAATCCAATATGTAACCCAGGTGCTCATCAAAGTTAACCTTGTTGCCAGCATCACACAGTTGACTTATGCTAACAAGATTATGTTTTAGCCCAGACACATAGGATACTCTTTTGAATACAGCAGCACCAGCTTGAAGAGTTCCATATCCTTATGTGGATCCCTGTACATTGTCACCAAATGTGACTTTTGTCCCTTTTTCAGGCCTAAGATCACTCAGCAGATCCTTACAACCTGTCATATGTCCTGAGCAGCCACTGTCCAAGTACCAAACCTGGGATGGTTGTTTGTCCTGCAGAGTGTCATGGGAAAATATTAGTTTTTTTAGGGGAACTCGTCATAGGGATGAGTTTTATCATACTTCATCAACATTTGTTGATGGACCAGTGATATCCACACTAATATTCCCTATTTGAATTGTATCAGCTTGGATACTATCCTCATTGACTATGTTACTTCCAACACTGCTTGTTTTTGCAATGATGGAACTAGCAGAGTCAACAGGTCTCATGTCCTCAGTTTCAGGACAATCTTTGGCCATATGTGTCTTCTTCCCACATTTATAGCATTTTCTCTTTTTTAGCCTTTTTGGAAGAAGAACTTCCAGAAACATATTCTGAATTATTTTTGTTGATCCTGTCAGCAGGTTTAACAAACTTATCACTATTTTAGAAGAATCAACAGTTTGGGTGGAAGACACAATGGCAACAGCTTTGCCTGTATCCTCTTTCCTCTTTTTAGGAGGATAGATATCAAATACAGGATGTTTGATTGGTCTTTGACCTTCCACAGGTTTGGGAAACTTATTACCAAATTTCTCAGGTTGAGCAATTGCTTTGCCTTTGCCCTTACTGAGATGTGATGGATGTTGCCTCTTAACATAATCACATCTTTTGGTTTTGAAAGACTTACCTTCAATTATAACCAATTTTCCACTATGATTTAAAAACTTATTTGAAATCACAGCAGATTTACTTTCAACATGAGACTTACCCCTGTTGAAAGCAGGCTGCTTACCTTTTAAAAACTTTTTCTCAAAATGGTCAGCATCAAAAGGATTTACAGGTCTCTTACCATCAGCTTTAGACCTAGAGCCTGTTTTGTCAACAGACTTGGAGTCCACATCTGGAGCTTGAGCTTGTTTTCCTTTCTTTTGCTTGTGTGAACCAGCTGAGCACTTAGCAGACTGATTTGATGGAGAACACATTTCATCATCAGCTTTTGGAGTTTCTTCACACAAGCTGTCAGTATTTTGTGGCCTCACAAACCTATTTGTTGAGACTAGCTTACCATTCACTTTCTGGATGAAGGTGCTTGGAAGCTCACTAAGAGTGGATAAGTCATTTTTCAGATTATTTATCTCAACAATTGAAGCTGCTTTGTCAAGATCCCCAACAAGATAGGTTTGGATTTGAGCATGGATTTGTTGACTGATACAATGGCTGACTTTTTGTGCAGATTGGCACCAAGAGTCAACAATCTTTTGAAGCTTTGCACGTTTTATGTCTGTTTCTCTCTTTTCTTCTAATAAAATGGAATTGAGGTGTTTCAATTCATCAAGTTCAGTTTCCAACTTATGGAAACTGTCTAGTTACTAGTTTTTATTTCAAGATCAGTTTTTAGCTTGGAGATTTCAGACAACAAAACATTATGCTTCTCAACAACAGCGTTTAAATCAACAAGCATATATTCAAACATTTTGAGTTTTTCATCAGAATTGTAAGCCATAAAGTTTTGTACATTGTACATCATTGTTGGATTCCAGTTCTCTAAGTCGCTGAAGGCTTCAACTTCAGCCAGGTCTTGTTTGAAGTTGCTTGTTGATGGGACATCAGTGTTGGCCATCAGACAGTTGTTATCTTCTTAATCTGAAGATGAGTCAGATTCCTCCTAATCACATGTCTCTGCCATGAGTCCCTTTTGCTTGTTGGAAGCCACTGAGTCTTCCAACTTCTTCAGCTTAGCCATGGCCATAAGGTACTTAACCCTGTAGCCATCGTCCCTGTTTGTCTTGAATGGTTTGGATGATTGACTAATAGCTTTAGACACACAGTCAGCAGCTATATGGCCAGTTTTGCCACATTTAAAACACTCAACCTTAGTTTTATCAAATGCCTTCTTTTTGATGGCACCTAACTTCTCCAGCATTCTTCTACCAAACCTCTTCTTGTTGAACTTCTTGACAAGCATTGCAATCATTTGCTCATCATCTAGTTTAACAGGATCTTCACAGTCTTCCTCTTCAGACATGTCTTCCCTTTCATCATCAGCCTGTTGATCAGGTTGTGTGAACGCAGCACATATCTGACCAACATGTTGTCTCACGCTGGCCACAAAGGCATCACCTCTCTTAGACATTTCCAAGGCATTTCTTTTCTGTTGCCTTGACTGCTCATCATTCAGTAAGGATCCATACATATTTACAAGATCCATACCTTTGATGGTGCCTGAATTTCTTAAGATAGTATAAAAATAGTTACATTCTTCAGGCAGGATGTCCAAGAACTTGTTCACCAGAGTCAAGCTATCATTTGTGATCCCAACAACTTTGAGATCATTGATCAAAGCAGTGAACCTGGTATAGGTTTCTGTGAGAGACTCCTCTGGTTTTGCAAAGAAGAGTTCATACTGTCTAACAAGGTTGTTAATCCTGTTATCCAGTGTGATAGTGGGACCATCATAGACGGTACACAAAGTATCCCACATCTCCTTTGCAGTTTTCATTTTCTCAACCTGTTTAAACACATCATCAGGAAGAGAAATGACCAGGTTATTCCTGGCTTTTTCATCAAGAGCAACCAGCCTTTTGTTGTCATCAGACCATTGAGCTTTGGACTTTTCAAAGGTTCTGATCTCAAGGGCAGCTCCTTAAACAGCAGGAGTGATGGTAGTAACATCAATTTAAAACTCAACACTTTTGTATTAATGTTTGTGTATACTATTAACAGGTGTTAATTACAAACAAGCTTGATTGCGAAAAGGTTCAAGCTGAGATGACAGATACAACAGATGTTCAACTAATCTAAGACACACTCAGACTAGTTAATACACTCACTCAGATGAACTCACTGATTTTACAAGACACAGATGGACAGCTTGAATAAGAACAGCTTGGACACACATTACTGTTTTATTTAAGCAGACTTGCATGCATCGAAAAACACACTTCAATGCACAATCTGATTTTATCACTCTTGGTTGTCTCACAATCCTTAGAAGCTTCCTTTTATACTCTCACTGAGAATCTCAGTGAAGCTTCTTCATTGGACGACGAGATAGTGGGATGTCTTTCCAAAAAGACAAAACAACTTTTCTGCACATTCTGATAAAGCAGACATGTCTTCATGTGCCAACTTTGCATCTTTCTTCTTTTATAAAGGCCTTTTTGATATAAGAAATGGTCTGTCACCCATTTCAGATATCCCTTTTGTCTTCATGTAACAGAATAACGTAGGCAGGCTTTTGCAGTGTCTGTTTTCCACTTTGTCTTCGACTTTGTAACTGATCTTGTAGTCTAAAACAATACATGAGGACTTTGAAACATATTCTATAAAGTGTTTAACTTGTTCACAAAGAACAGTACACTTAGAATCTGTCCAAGCTGCTTAGCAGAACAGAGCAGCGTAGACAGTTTATGTCCAGTCTGTTCAACAGAAAAAACAGCTTCGACAATCTGCCTTAGTTGCAATGAATACAACAGGGTAAACAACTTTGGCTAATATTGCAAATCACTTTTCAGGTTTCAATAAGGCATTAACAGGCCTTAAATTATACCTTCAAGTGCATCAAACAGGTTTGATTAAAAATCTCCCCCTAAGATGTAGAGCAGGTTTGACTGAGGCCTTTTTTATGGCTAACAAGGTCCATCCTATACATGAATTTTTTAAAATTTATCTTCCATGTGAATGAAGTTGGTGCTTGTAACCCCTTGACTTTCTAATTATTTTTTTAAGTTGCAATTAGTGTTTCATTAATGTAGTTTACGACAATAATGTAGTTGATTGTCTATTTATGCAAAAAGAGTTATTTGTATTGCTTTGATAATTATATTGGTGATTAAATATTATTCAAATTATAAATAATAAAAGTTAAAAGTTAAGGGTTATAACATAAATGAAACAAAAGATGAGAGTTAAGGGTGCAAAAGGTAAATATACCAAATTTGTTTTATCAAAACACGATTTCATTGAGGAATGAAACCATCTCAAACCTCTGCTTGTTCACTCTAAAAAATAAATTCATACATACTTACTTCTCTCTCTAACTTCTCTCTATAAAATTAAGCTATTGAGGTAGGATTTCTTTATGAAATATCTTGGAAAACATCAAGTAATCAACAACAAGCAAGTTCTTGCAATCTATTCAAGGTAAATTCATCTTTAAACATTATGTTTTTGTGCAGTGTGTGTTTTCATATGTGTTACAGCCTGTTGGCCTTGAACCGAGATGAAAAGCCTAAACTAATACCAAATTGGTGTTTAAATCCTATAACAAAAATGAAATCAAACATCTACCAAGTTGTGTCAAGTGTTTAGTTTGCCTTTTATATGAAAAATTGCTGCTGGAATCATATAAGGACCAAAGGCCCGAGACACTAAGTCTCGGCCTCGGCCAAGCATTGGCCCTTGGCCCCGAGACCAATTCTTGTAAGGTCACCTACCTACAGATCTGATCTTGACGCGACACCTTCCAACGAGTGCGAAATCCTCATTAGGGGTTTAACGGATCGATCACACACACGAAAACAGGAGACTAACACAATGATAGACGTTACGACGAACGACCCGAAACGACTCTCTGAAATCTTCACAAGTTCGTAGTGCACTATACGATATCTGAATGCTAATCTCTCCCAAAGTCACTAATGAAAACTGATTAACTCTAAATTATAGAGGTTAAATTCGAACTTAGCTCAGACAAGTTCGTTTAGGCCCAAGCCCATGAACTTGTCCACTACATGTTCGAACATAGCTTCACTAAGTTCCAACCCTAGCCTTTGAACTTATTCTTGAACTTGTCTTTGAACTTGTTCTTGAACTTATGTATGAACTTAAGTAAACATCAAACACAAACAAGATCAAACATATATGACTTGTATTTGCAAAGCCTGAACTGTTACAAAAGACTATTCTATACTTAGACTGCTATCGTCACACAGGGTGCACTAACAGACTCCCCCTTGACGATAGCTTCTAACTAGATATTCAATTAAACTATAGAACTAGGATTATTTAAAATACTACCAGCATACAAACCCTGTTCTACACAAACCTTTACAACCTTCTGGTACTTCTTGCCTTCTGATCTCCAACCTTCGTGAAAATAGATTGGTTGCTCATGAAGTTTCAGCAAGTCGCCCAGAGACAGGTTTACGAGATGCAGAGGATCATACACTTTCAAAATAACTCTTTCGTCATGATCTTCCATAACTGCCTCTGCTGTTTCATTGTCAACGAACCACCACTTCATATTTGCCAGAACAACCTGTGGCATTGGCTTCAATGGAACCTTCTTTAGGCATCGAACCGGCTTGTAAAACATCTTCATTCAAGGCTTTCCGGTCAATGGATCTATCCTTGACTCATTCATCACTCTCTTTCCATCCCTTGGCTTTATTCTCTCAAACCTTCCAGACCGACCTTTCTTTCTGATGATTCTTGCAATCACTTCTGCATACTGGTCGTCTCCTAGGTTGATCAGATTCTTCCATGCCAGTTCTTTTACTTCACATTTCGGCATAGTATTGAAGACTTTGAGTTTTCTTTTCAAATACTGGAGCCCATCTCTTCTTTTCAGTATAAAGAGTTGTAAGTCTCTGTCGAAAAACCAACTAAGAATGCCTCCAGATAGTTTCCCTGGACTTGACAATCTCATCTTCTCTTTCACAGCTAACACAGACTTCTTCTCTTCTTTATTGAACCAAAGCTGTCTCTTTTCTTCACTAGATAGCTCCTTATCTGTATCTTATGATGCATCATCATCCGATTTATCATTGATTGTTGACCTCAGACTGTCTAGATCTATCAGAATCTGGTCTGAATTCACATAATGTTCCGTGACTGGTTGTCTTTGAATGACAATTTCATTAGCTTCGTCTTCTTCATCAAAAAAAATTTCATCGTTTGGGTTCCAGTCGGGAACATTTCTTGGGATAAACTCTCCTTCTTCGAGTTCTTCCAACTCATCTTCAAAATCAAAATTCATCTCGTCGTCATCATCAATATCGGCAAAGGCTCCAATTATTTCTTGATCGACTAACTCCGACGCTTCGGGAGCCTTGCCTTTATCCTGACCTCCTCCTCCTGCTGTCCCAGATGATCCCGGCTCCCCCTAAATCTCAGCTTGCTGAGTAGTCTCACGTGGAAGATCTGCTAGCTCACTGTCTTTTTGCATGCTCGGGTCACCTCCTTCATCGTCACTGTCTCTCTGAACTCCCCATAGCTCGTCTCCTCTACAACTGCTCTCCCCCTGAGCTTGTAGATCTTTCATTATTTGCTCTACCAGGGTCTGCAGAGTCAGAATTTGAGACTGTTGAACTGGAAATGCTTGTTGTTGATCAGCCACTTTAGTTTACAGCTGAGAATTCTCCTGCTCTAGCCTTGAGTTATGTTGCCGTAGTTCGTTTACAGCTTGAGACAGCAGACATATTTGGACTGTTTAGAAGTCTACCTTGCTTTTCCACTCCGTGAACCGCTGGTTTTCAGTGAATGGAGTGGAAGTGGATGGAATTGTAATGGATGTGGATGGAGCGGTGGTTGCGGCAGATGGAACGGCAGTTGAGGTTGATGGAGCACCCTGATCTGTGCGTTGTCGCTTTGACCTCTGATGTGTAGCAATCACTGCTTCCTCTTCTATAACAAAATCTGCATCTCCTTTGTCTTCATCTCAGATAGCAGGGCGTGTCATCTTTTGCCTGCTCACAACAACTCTGGATCCTTATCTTTCAAAAGAAACTGCTGGATTAACAGCTTAAGTTTCCTCCTCGCCTGAACTAGACTCTGATTCAGTTTCAGAGGCGATCTCTACTTGACCTTCTGTCACGTTATCCCTAATCTCTGTTCTTGTTGTGCCTTCAGTTTCGGCGACTGGAGGCTGATATTCATCAATTTCTCCTAATATGTCATCCATGCCGGTTGGGGGTTCCAAAATCTCGTGAACAAGCTGTTATGCTATGTTCTCTTGTGCTGCGGCTCCTTGATCAAAAATTTCTTGCAGCGCCTGTTCCCTCTGATCAAGCTGTGATGCCGAAGTTGATGGCCCACCTGCCTCTGCAGTAGATCGGGAACAGGGAATAGTTCTAGCAACCAGAGTTCAACGAACCGGTGCTTCTTGTGGTTGAGGTTGCTGCAGCTGTGGTTGTTGTTGCGGTGCATCACTTATCCAGTCATCCCCTTCGGGAGCAACAAAATCTGGATCTATAACGACACGAAAGAGAGGAGCCACCTGTGACCTGACTTGCTCAGCCCTTCGCGCATTGTGGGACTGGCAGTCTGCAAAAATTCTCTTATCGATGATGGCTACGCCAATTTGCTTTGGCAGCTTTGGTAGGTCTGGCAGGAAGTGGCAGATAATCATCATGATGAACCGCGGATACATGGGAAATCTTTCTTGGGTGGGAGCAATAATCTAATGGACAAACTCCTCGAAGAACATTGTTGAGAAGCTGAACGCTTTGTTGTAGACAAGTGAGATCATTGCTGATTGCAATTTGGACACCATTGTGTCAAAACCCGCTTTCTTGGGTGCAAAACATACCATGATCACATGTACCAAATATCTCCACTGTCCAATGAGGCCGCTCTTCACATAAGACGCCTTGGTTATGTCCTGAGCATAACCCATTCTAAGAAAGACCGATTGCCTTATTGGTGCTAGAAAATCTATCGGGTCGGCTTCTTGATCAACTATCCACAGTTGCAAGACTGCACACAGATGCTCAGCAGATAATGCAATCGGATGACCACCTACTCTTGTACGGAGAACTGTAGGGGTAACGGTGCAATCAACTTGTAGATGTTGCCAAAATTGCCTAACGTATGTGAGAATGATAGGCAGATTGTGCGTTAGTGCATAAGCAACCCTGGATTGTGACGGAAACTCTATCATTTGCCGGTACGGCTGAGCCTCCGCCAGCTGGAGATCAACAGCCATCACCATATTATGTTTGATGAAAAACGCTCTATCTCCCATATCTGCACACAAATCACAATAAAAAAGTTAGAAATTAATTTAAAAATAAATTTGTGTTATTCAAATTAACTTGTATAACTTCGAACTTGATTAAGTTCGAAGTTTAACACATTCGAACTTACATAAATTCGAGACTGTACAAAATTCGAACTTAATTAAGTTCGAGACACCCATTCGAACATGACTGACTTCGAACTTATAGATATTTTAACAAGATCGAATGTCTAACAAGTTCGAATCTGAAGAACATGTTCGAAGTCGGTCACATTTAACTTCAAATCCATGATTTTAACCCTATTTGACTTAATTAACAGTAATATCTAGTCCTAGTGGGTTCAAATCAATATTATATGTCAATAATTTTAGTTTTTGCTTTTAAAACTTGTGATTTAAGTCACTTAGTTTTAAATGACACTAAACTCAAAAATAGTCGATTTTAGCCAAAAAAAAATGTCCTAAACTAACACTTACTTAGTATTAGACTGTTCACAATACTCAAGTATGTGGGTATGTTCGAGGACCAGTAGACAAACTTCGAGAAACAATGAGAATTCAAATTTCAACAAGTTCGAATGGCTAAGTTCGAGATCGCTGAACAAGTTCGAGATGCAGAGTTCGAAGATAAGTGCATTAAATGAATCAATGTTGACCTATTTATATCCAACCACCTTCGAACTTGTCTAGTGAAAATTTTGAAAATTCTTGAATAAAATCCAACATTTTCACATAACGGAATTTTTCCAACTTTGCAAAAAACATTCACACTAAGCAACAGATTTTCACGCAATTTTGTATCTGCAACTAAAAATGCATCCTAGTAACTTTGACTTTTTTCCTATTTATTAAAACTTAGGATAAAATAAAATAAAATTTAAACTAAATTAGTTTAAAAAATATTTACGAGTAAAAATACACTAACAGAATATTTTTGCGAGATAGTCAAAGAAGGTTCAATCAGATAGCGGTGTCAAACGCACTTTCAGTATTTCACTTTCACACTTAGGAACTTTTATTCCTTTGATTGTTTTTCGTGATATACATTTCAAGTCGATTGTCGGTATCTTTTTCCATTTAAACATTCAACACTATGGAATTTCCTTTGGCCTTTTTATTTATCAAGAAACTACCTTACATGTAACATACTTAGACATACTTCTATGATCAAGGCAGACACACAATGATTATAACATTTTGGTATTGCAAATTTTCCTTAAAAGGCAAACGTTTGACACAGTTCTGTATTTACATACAACAGAGGGTCTTAGTTTGTCTTAGAGTTCCTTTTATGTTAGCAAGACAGCGGTGACAGGTCTGTACTCACGTACAACAAAGCGACTTATCTTGCTAGCTTAAGTCAAAACAGCGGTGATAGGTCTGTACTTACGTACAACAAAGCGACTTGTTTTGACTTCCTTTTCTTTTCAAAACCTTTTCTTTCTTCGTTTAAGATGTATTTTTGTTTCTATACATCCCCCAGATAACCTTGCATACCTCATTTATAATCATTGTCTGTATGTCTCTAACATAGAAATTAACACCTTTTGGTTACACATCTAAGTTAGTTACACATATGATATTTCCTTGATTATTTTATTAGGTGTTAGGATTTCCTTCATGTATTCTGCCTACCAACACATCAAGCAAGAATATGCACATCACTTAGATTTTAAGGTGCATTATGTGTGAAAGCTCAACACTTAGAGTTTGTTTAGACGGTGATAATTTTCGTCACTTTGAACCTATGATTCTAAGACTTAACTCAATTTTCAATATTCTCTTTTTTTTTTTAGATTTTTATGGTTTTCTCTCTTTTTTCTTTTGTTTTTCATTTATAAGAAAAATAAGCTGATAAACTACACTAAGTTAATAACTTACTATAAAAGGAAATCTACTAAGGTCAAGTTACTCTGGATTACGCATGCCATTTAGTTGAACTAATATTCAAAGCGTGACTTATCAAATGCTTTTGTGAATAAATCTGCATTATTGTCTTCTGTTGCAACTTTTACCAGTTTTATGAAATTCTTTTCAGCACAATCACGTATAAAATGATGTCTTATGTCTATGTGTTTTGTCTTACTGTGTTTAACTGGATTATTTGTTATAGCAATTGTTGATTGATTGTCTATCCTAATGGGAGTGCGAGCATAAGCCAAACCGTAATCCCGCAATTGTTGTTGGATCCACAAAACCTGTGAACAACAACTACCAGCAGCTACATATTCGGCCTCGCACGTTGATACGACTACCAAAGTTTGTTTCTTGCATTGCCAGGATACGAGCCTCCCTCCAAGGAACTGACAATCTCAAGTTGATTTCCGGTTCAAACTACATCCACCATACCAATTCTAGATCCCCATCAGCATGATACCAAAGTCCCAGCTTCGGTTTCGACTTCAGGTATCTCATGAGCACTGTCCTCGGAGTTAGAAAAATTCGTCTGATTTTTATTTGTATGAATTTCAGGCTCATTTTCTGCTGGAGACCCATCTTCTGTCGTTGTAGGCTTAGGTGTTGATGGAATGCTTGATTTTGGAAAACCTCTATAGTCATCATTGAGATTCAATGATGAGAAGTCATCTTCCACAGTACCTGCATTTCCACTAAACGATATGTTAAATGATTCAAACAAAGAGTCATAATCAAATAACCATTCAGGAACATTATGGGGTTCATGTGAATAACTTGTTACGTCAATGTTAAACACAATCTCAACCGTACCATTTGTTTTGTTAAAAACCCTTTTGTTTGGTGAGTTGGGAACATAACCTAGGAAATATCCTTCGTCAGCTTTTTCATCAAACTTAGGTTGATGTTTTGTTTTCAGTAAAGTACATGGTACCCCAAACGGTTCAAAGCCAGTTAAATTTGGTGGCCTTTTATTCAGAACATCATAACAGGTTTTGTTCAGTGATTTGACAGTAAGGACCCGGTTTAAAACATGACAAGCGGTATTCACTGCCTCCCCTCAAAACATGGTAGGAAGCTTTGAATCCGAGAGCATGATCCTTGCTGCCTCAATCAAAGTCTTGTTCTTACGTTCTGCCACCCCATTTTGTTGTGGCTCATAAGGTGCACTGAATTGATGCACTATGCCTTTGGTCAGACAATATACACCAATTACTGCATTTTTAAATTCAGTTCCGTTATCACTCCTGATACGTTTTACCCTTGTCCCGTATGAGTTCTCAACTTGGTCTAAGAACCCAATCAACTTTCCAGCTGTTTCGTCCTTTGTACCTAAAAAAAACCCAAGAGAAACGTGAGTAATCATCAGTGATAACTAAAAAATACCAACTACCACCTATGCTCCTTTTGTTGATTGGACCGAAGAGATCCGTATGCAGAAAATCGAAGGTGGAAGCTATCGAGTTCTGAGTCTTTGACTTGTGTGACTTCTTATGTTGTTTTTCCTTCTTGCACGGGACACACTTGTCATCGAACTAAAAACTCTTCAGTGGAACACCTTGCACCAGACCATGTTTATTATGTAGTTCATTTTCTTTAGGTGCAAGTGTGCCATGTGTCTGTGCCATAAGATAGATTCGGACTCTGAAGCTTTAGATAGTAGACAGATTAATCCCATCGAAGAGTCTGATACATTCATATCCATCATGTACAGATCATTCTTCCTTGGGGCTCTCATCATAATCCATTTTCAAGAATTTTGAATCATGGCTTCAGCACTAACGCCTCATGTTCAGTGAAGATCACTGAATTCCTCTTATCACAGATTTGAGATACATTAATGACATTGTGATCAAGTTTATCAACATGGTAAACTTGATCAAGTGTGATTGTCCCATTAGTAACCACCCCTGTTCCAGCGATATGACCTCCCTTGTTCCCAGCGAATGATACAAATCCCTTGTTCTCTCCCTTGAAGTCTGTGAGTAGACTCCTTTCCCTAGTCATGTGACGTGAGTAACCACTTTCGACGAACCACTTGTTGTTTAGACCTGTAGTTTTCTCCTGCACATGAAAGAAAACAAGTTAGTTATCACATGGAACCTAAGCCATGACTGACTTGGTAATACCATTCTCATCCACATATGTGAACTCCTTCAAATACCCATCTCTCCTTTTAGGTGACTTGGGTTTTTGATTGAGAACCTGTTGTGGTGCTGAGTGATTAAGATTCGCTCTTGGCCTTTGGGTTGGCATTTGCTGTTGAGCCCTTGAATAGTTTTTATTATAATGCATTTCATTTTGATATCCCTGGGCTCTACCTGGTGTTTGTTGTCTTTGAGGAGTATGAGACCTAATTGGAGTGTAAGTCCTTCTAGGTGTTGTACTCCTATAGGCTTGTGGTGGTCCTGACCAAAACTGATTAGGTACTTTATTTGGAGAATTACTCCTAACCACCTCATTCTGCCTAACCGACACATGTACTTGTTTAACAGCTATCCTAGGTGTTGCATTCACATTTTTCTCGATATGTTGAGAACTACTAGCGCTGGCAATACTAGGTACTGGTCTTGGTTGATCTGGATTTCCTACAGTAGGTCTAGACTCTAGTTTAGAAGGTGTAGACTCTACTTTCTTATAAGGACAACTAGATGCAACGTCTCCTTTTTCATGACATCTAAAGCAAGACATCTTATCAATTGGCTTCTTATAAGTACCCTTTGATTTAGGTGTCTCACTAGTGTCATTTTCTTTTATTCAACTACAGTGATCACTTCCTCTTGTTGATTATTAATTTCAGGTTTAGCTTCTCCTAGTATAGTGTCACTAGTAGACTGCACAAACTTGACTTTCTTAATTTTAGAGGCAGTAGTAGAAACCTTAGTTGAATTATCCTTATCAGTTTCAGTTGCAGTTGCTACCTCTGATTCAACTGGTTCATTAGTTTTATCTTGAAGTTGAGGCACGTAGTTATTGTTGAACGTTGGAGGACTCTCTTGATAACCTAGGCCTGCTGGCTTCTTAGACTGCCATTGAGCTTCTAAGATCTTTCCTATGTTTAGAGACGAGTTCCTGAACTTTTCAAGCTTGCTATATACCTCAGCAACTATAACCTAGATTCGGCTAGCTCTACATCTTTAATGGTAAGTTCTTTGGTTAAAGCTTCAACATGCTCATACATGAGTTCTATTCTGACACATTTTTCACTTAATTTGTCTTTTAGAACTACGACATCCTGAGCATCTGCTTTCAGCTTATTCCTTATATCTTCTTTAATATCTAGAAGACTAGCATTATCTGATTTTAACGATTGGATTTGAGCAGTTAAGTTGTTATGTGTTTCTAGTACTAAGGTTAACCTATCATTTAAAGTAGCAATTAAAACACATAAATCATGGAATGTAGAAAAGTTGAGAATTACCTTTTTGTGGTCCGATTCCACGTTAGCCATTTGAGCTGCAAACTCCAAAATGGTCTGCTCGTTTGACTTTTCCACCAACAAAGGACTTGTGTCTGTCTGCTTGGTGTCCTCTGCAACTTCTTCAGCATTATCATCCCCAGTCTCAATTACTTCAGCCATAAAGGCTCTACCATTCGACTCCGGATGAGTACTCCTATCATAAGTTCCATCAAGCTGTCTGTTAGATGACACATTGGTTAACAGACCAGCGATGGCTGCTTGATTCCCAGAACCACCAGATTGATATCTCCCTTGGTTCTGATTCTGATAGTTTTCTACTTTTGGTCTTTGACACTCTCTTGCAAATTTTCCCAATCCTTGGCAATTGTAACACTTTACCTTTGATTTCTCAAACCCAACCTTGCTATTGCCTACGTTCAAATTTCTTCTAGTCCTCTTCATGAACCTCTTGACTCTTTGAGTCACCATGGCCAGTTGCCATTGTAGATCCATTTCTTCCAAGTCATCAGGGTCTACCTGATCGTAGTCTTCTTCCCATAACGTTGGATCATTTATTTTCCCTTGAACACAATTGCCGTACGCTGCAACAAATGAAGCTAGAAGATTTAAATGATCTTCAGCTGATTTTGCACTCATTGGCATCTTTGTATACCCTTGGGACGTAGACACAGAATGATTTGGTTTTTCTTCTGGTTTAGAAAACCCTAAGAATGCCCTGCTACTAGACTCCTCTGTCTCCACTGGGATGGATTCTTCTCCCGAGAAGAATGTTGTGGCCCCTGACTTCAGTTCACTAGCAATTGACGGTTTTGATTTTCCAAAATACATTTCTGGATCTTGAACCTATTCAAACTCCCGTTCTTTCTTCTGTAACTTGAAGTTGTACGCCCTCAGCGTTCCAATAACCCCTTCAAGAGTGAGAGTCTCAAACTTCTCTTCATCATGCTTTATTAAAGCAGTGTACATCTCCCACTTCGCTGGTAAAGCATCCAGAAGTTTTTCTATCTTCTCAGTCTTTTGATACTCGACACTGTGATTGTTAAGTTCAGTGAGCAGATGATAAAATCTAGTGATAGTCTCATCTAGCGTCTCATTCTTCAATGCTTTGAATATGGCAAACTATTGCTTCAACATCTCAGTTCTTCCCTTGCGAACCCTGGGATTTCCCTCACACCTCTTCTCTAGAGTATCCCCTAGCTCTTTAGAAGTCCGAAGATTTCTCAAGGTGTGAAGTATTTCCTGAGGTAATGCCATTCGTATAATTGAGAATGCTCGGTTCTCGGACTCATAAAGTTTCTTATGATCATCATTCATTAACTGATATGTTAAGACTCTTTGTCGGCCTTCAAGCTCTTGTGTAGGAGAAATAAATCCCTCATCGATGCATATCCACATATGCATGTCGTTGAATCGAGTGAAATCAACAAACCTATCCCTCCACCAATAATAATCCTCCAGTTTCATCAGCTTTGGCAGAGAATTTGCTTTGCCGACCTCATGATCCGTCTCTATGAATTTTTGTAAACTCGACATTCTTTCTAAACTTTTTGTTTTCAAACTTAAATAATTTAATTTAAAAATTAATTTAAAGTAAACCCTTCGAACTTATGCAAGTTCGAATAATTTAAATTTAAATTCGTTTGAAAATTAAATTCGAATTTCTTTAAGTTCGAACTCAACAAGTTCGAATGAGTGCAAGTTTGAGAAAAGCCCTATAAATTCTGACAAGTTCGAAGAAACCCAAAATTTCTGACAAGTTCGAACCTCAGGGAAGTTCGAAGAAGCCCTAATTTTCTGACAACTTCGAATCTGACAAGTTCGAATTCTGACAACTTCGAATTTCCAGTTAAATTCGAATGAAGCCCTAAAACAACTTTGAGAGGAGCGTATTCTGACAAGTTCGAATGAACCCTAATACCCATTAAGTTCGAGCGCCGCAAGTTCGAGAAACGACCAAAAAATTCGATTTTTTCAAGTTTTCATATTAAACCAATGTTTTTAAGACTAAAAACAATGATTTCGATTGAAAAAGTGAACTAATATGAATTTTTCCCCGTTACCTTGCTTGTAGAACTTCGAAAAACTAAGAAAACGTGATTTTTCGGTAAGAACGTCAAGAAACCAACAATGTTTTATTTGAACATGAAGAACACTCTTTATGTCTCTGATACCACTTGTAAGGTCACCTACCTACGGATCTGATCTTGATGCGACACCTTCCAACGAGTGTGGAATCCTCGTTAGGGGTTTAACGGATCGATCACACACACGGAAACCGAAGACTAACACAATGATAGACGTACGACGAACGACCCGACACGTGTTTCTCTCCGAAACGACTTTCTGAAAAATCTTCACAAGTTCGTAGTGCACTATACGAGCTCTGAATGCTAATCTCTGCCAAAGTCACTTAATGAAAACTGATTAACTCTTAATTATAGAGGTTAAATTAGAACTTAGCTCAGACAAGTTCATTTAGGCCCAAGCCCACAAACTTGTCCACTACATGTTCGAACTTGGCTTCACTAAGTTCAAACCCTCGCCTTTAGACTTATTCTTGAACTTGTCTTTGAACTTGTTCTTGAACTTATGTTTGAACTTATCTTTGAACTTATGTTTGAACTTAAGTAAACATCAAACACAAACAAGATCAAACATATATGACTTGTATTTGCAAAGCCTGAACTATTACAAAAGACTATTCTATACTTAGACTGCTATCGTCACACAGGGTGTACTAACAATTCTCGGTGTATGTATGGAGTCAATCAACTAAGTATTGGTGTGTGATTGTGTGTTATCCATCCTTCCTTAAGCTCAGTTTCGGTATTATATGTTGTTCTTATTGAGTCTAAAATTTTAAATGTGAGGGTGCCCAAGGATGCCCTTGGTTTGAGACTCAGTCTCCGCACTTGTCCTATGCATCTCGAGACTAGGACTAGGACTCAAGGCCTTGTGTGTGTGATGTCCGAGATTTAAACTCGGTCTGGGATGGTGGACATGATGTCCCCGAGACTAAGTCTCGGGTGGGGGATTTAGAAGCTACAACTTCATCTCATCTTTGTTCACTTGTGTATTAATACCTAAAATTCAACTCTACACTCCTATCCTCACTTCTATCTTCAAGTTTTGGACATTGGCTTAGTCTCTTTGTTGAACCCGACACTTGTTACTAGGTTTGTAGCCAAGGGCAAGTAACCTCGAGACTAAGTCTTTGAAGGAGGAGTGTTGCTGATGGTATTCTAGTTTTATTACAAGCTTCTTACATTACTTTCAATAGAAACTGACGTCAAGCCTTGTCATTCGATTCATTCGCTTATGACCTTAACATGGTTTTGACCAAGTAACGTGACCGCGAGACTAAGTCTCTGGGTTGACATGGGGGTGGGCATGATTATGATTTCTATTTTATTGCAAGCTTCTATAGCATGTTGTGTATTATGTCCTAAATCAAAAACAATGTTAAACCTACAACCTTGATAATATCAAAATCTAAGAATCTAATACAGGTAATCTCAAATATCTCTTTTTATTGGATGATTTACTTTGCACGATACATGAAATACAAAAATAAAATGGCAATGTCTATAAACAAATTCCCTTAGAATTGATTATATACTCCTAAACTAGGGTTTCTAATACTGACGTATTTAGTCACTATTCTTATAGTTATAATTGTTTACATCTCTATATATTTGTTCCTAACAATCTCCCCCTTAGAGATGAAAGCAATTTTACAATCAAAGTTCAAATCAAGAACTTTACAAAGTAAATCTAAACATTGTATGCATCTTCAAGATTTCAAATACTTGATCTTCAAATCTCTTATCTTTTCATTTCTTCGATCTCTGAGTCTTCAAATAAAATTTCTTCTTCAGTGTCTCTCTTTGATCTTCATAGTTCTCTTTTCTATAAACACTCTAGCTCCCCATTGAATCCTAAACTCCCCCTCGATCAATCAAATCAACAAAGAAAGCTTGAACTTCAACTTTAATCTCTTCAGCAGTTGTCTCTGAACTTCAACTTTTCTCCCCCTCATGATGATCATAAAAATAAAAATTATGAACATCATGTAAAATCTTCAGAGACACCGATCTAGTACAATTAGAATTTCAACAAATGAAAACTGTGAGTAACATTACATCCAAAAAAAATATCTCTCCCCCTCAGAAATACAACAAAAATTACAACCTCTCCCCCTCAAGATAATATCTCTTAAACAAATGTTCTCTCCCCCTATGCTAAATAGAAATTATCACTCCCCTTGAAATGGACACTCTTTCCTCACAGAATCAGACAAAGTCCAAGCTTTGTTTAACGTGACTTAATAAAATGAAACACATTCATTTATAACCAACCGAGTCGAGGTCCACATTGGATTCCTGTTTGCACAATGGACATAATCAATGTGACCTACATTCAGCGCTTGTGTGATGTTAACACTGGTAGAATTTCAAATTGTCATCCTGAATTCCTTTATCATGTAAGAATCACGTATTTGTTCCGGCTTAATCACTTTGGACTAGCTGTTTATAGTCACGCAGACTGTCAGACTCTATGTGTCCTAAAAGTGTATATAATCAGCTCTAGACACAATGTGCATACAAATAAAGTCGGAGACAGGAGCAAATGTCTTTCTTGTTTTAATATCAATAATATCCAAAAGATATATCAATAAAAATGTGCAATATCTCCGTGATTATTGAAACAGAAATCTTTTGAGAGATAACTGACTAGTTGGTGGGGTTAGGTGCATCGTCACTGGGTCCATGACATCTTTTTCAATATCAAATCGCCTAGGGCTTGATAGATTATGTAGTTTACCCAGCCGACACAATATAGGTAGGATTTTATTTTCTTCAAATCCTTTCTCAACTCTTAGCATTTTTCAACTAAAACTCCATCCGGCTAACTTTTCAAAATATATTTAGTCATATTTACAGCGAAAGCATGAACTAATACACCACCATCTCATTTCAATATACCACTCTCATTTACATTTTATCTCTGCTCGACCCTATCAGTTGCCTGTGATAACTGACACTTGTCAACTTATATACCTAAAGACCCTCAGCCACACAAACTACAAATGGTTTGCTCATTGGGTAGGTCTTCCGGTTCTAGTTAGACCATAAAAGCAATATATATGTCTTTCAGACAGCTTGGTGCATTATCGGAGTCAGCATATGAAAGATTGATCTTATGCGCATTTGGCTATGAAAATCAAAAGAAAGAAGAAGGCCTAAGTTATACCAAATACCACTGGCAGTGTACCGGTCGTAAATAGTACAGCTTGAAGCTGAACTCAGGATTTATCGATCACAGGGAACGACAATAGGAATCGAGATACCGATACTTGGATGGTCACTAATATCTAGCCATTCAGAAAGGATGACGATGATTCTTACCCTAAATATTTAAACTATCTTGCCGATTACTAAAGATTATAAGCTATAAAACTAAGAACAATGGAAATGTCAGATATATTAAAAGCAACACTCACTTGGATATGTCTTTTAGAATTAATGGAGTAAAAAGGTGTATAAACACTTAGGATGTTTTTGGTCAAAGAAAAGTAAGGTAGAATTAAATCCAACCGTTTAATCTTCTAAGTTCAAGAGTTTGAAACTTTGATGTAAAATCGATTCACGGACACATTTTATTAATTTTAGAAAATCAAGTATGGAGTTCTCCAGTATTCCCCAATTTGTTTAAATCAATAGAACATGTCTTTTACGATTAATTAAGTCAACTAAATCTTGCTTTCAGAGATTAAATTTGTCTACACGTCAAGCGCTTGGAAATGTCTATAAATATTCAATTTATCCACATAAACATAATCAAGTCTAAGGAAATCAAAGATTAAACTAATCCTATAATCACAATATTGCTAAGGACTAATTTGCATACAATGATTTCACAATTTATTAACTAGTGACTATCTAATAATTCTAGAAATAACAATCAATTAATAATCACATGAATTTGATTAAGTTTATAAAAATCAGAATTTATAATCAATAATTATCATCACAATAATGCTAGAAAATCAACTATAATACTGATTCTACCAATATTAATCGTATGAATCAAAACTACATCAATGGATCAAACACTTTTCAACCAAAACCATCAAAATTCTCCACTAATCCATATAAAAACGTAACCCAAGCAAGTGTTTAACTAAACTACTCACTAATCATGATAATAATAGTAAAATAAACGAAATCTATGCTAAACATAACCATTACAAAAAGTTAAATAGGAAATAGTGTACCAAAAACCGGAAGAAAAACGAAATACAACTGCAACCGAATGCTTGAATCCACTCCAATAACTGAATGCTTAAGTAATCTAAGTAAAACTAAGATAAAAACCGAAATCTATCAAACACCTACTAATCGCACCTTATAGTGTGTGAAAAAGTTCGTCTAAAAATAAGCCTAAAAAATGAAACGCTTGCTGAACCTTTTATATTTTCTCGCGATCGCGGCCGCGCTTGGCCATCGCGGTCGCGATGAAGAACGTGGTAGCGATATTGGGGTCGCTGGTAAGTGCCACCGCGCTGCTATAGTCGCGATCGCGATCCGGGCAGAAAATTCAAAGTCAACTCAATTCATCTCAGCACCAGGGGAGTCCGGCTCAGACCGTAAGTTTGACACTACTGCTCCAGAATCTGTTAATTTCATAATTTGGCAACCTCCTAACTGCAAAATACAAAAGTAAACAAATAAGTGTCGTATTCAAACAATTCGAGGCAAAAATTACTCAAATCTGAAGCAAAATAAGGCGGAAAAATATGTACAAAATACGTCATAACAAATAACTAATAACCCCACAATTGAGTGTTGCTTGTCCTCAAGTAAACCTGCTCAAAAATGTCCTAAGCTAAGCATCATCCCAAAAACCTCTCTCAATCATATCGCTGCATATAGACTCTAAAGCAATAAAGATCCGTAAAAGAATGCATTTGAAACTAACAATCGTAAGAAAGTGCTATCTAAACTAGAGACGCAAAAGCTATGAAATAACATGTTAGATACTTTCTAACCTAGCATCATGAACTAACACCACACAAGGATTTCACTCAACACTCATACGTGTATAGGCTAATGTGTATATATGCACAAAAATCCACTCGGTGCCAAACATGTCAACAATATAAGCATAGGCTTGGAAATAAATCACATCTTCATCACATGTAAAGAAAACTCAGCACATAAAGGACTTATGGGATGTAAGGTGGCTAGGGCTAAGGGTGTGGATAATATAGGAAAAAGTGGGATAAAACAAAACAAACGGAACCGGTCTGATAAAGAGATAGCAGCTAAACATAACTAGAAATAACAAAAATAATTACAACAATAATAAAGAAACTAAAATCTAACTATATACAAAGCCGAAACATCACTTAACTATACAACTGATAAAGAATCAACGTAACGCTAAACAATTTATTATTTCTTTTTCTTTTTTTTTATTTCTTTTCTTTCTTTCTTTTCTTAGAATAATATCCTTGGATTCTAAAACCATATCAGCTGTCATGACCGACGCTCAAAAACTACTGTCTATGCATAACTAGAATCAGTGCTCAACGATTTAGATAAACAAAGACCGTATGAAAAAGCAACGGGGAGCACATAAAGCTAACATACTCTCAAAACTCTCAGATATATGCATCAACGCTCAAATATGAAGAGAATAAACTAAAATAAACAAAAACGGACCAAAGTAACTGTTGCTTCTCAAATAAGATCCCGAATAAGGGTAAAAGAAAGTAAAAAGGCTATAAATGGCTCATAACGTGGCTGTCACCGAAATGAAAGGTAAAAGGCTCAAAGGGGCTACTAGGGGAGAATAAAGGGTGAGAGATGAACAAAAGAAAGCTAAAAAAGGGATATCCTAAAGTTGCCTCTATATGTGTGCCAAATTTTCAAAAGTTGTGATTTTGACATGTATTTAAATTCAAGTTCTGCTTTTATTAGTCAACACAGGCATAACCACACATCAAATGAAAATGAGCATAATAATGATGTTATACGTCTCAAATTCTCACGCAATGAATGATAAGGGTAATATGTGTTAATATCATTGTATTTCGACTCAAAAATTCACAATATGCAATCAAAACGTCTCTCATTGTTCAAATAGCATCAAACTCAAAATGTTAGTCTCGCATGCGATCGAAACAGAATAATATTACTAAAGAGTCTAACGCGCATCAAATTGAGAGAAAAATTGGAAAATTTGCTAAATATAGGATACAAATGCATAAAATGTATTAAAGCAGGCTAACTTCGGACAAGCAACTAAAAATGCCAAATTTTATCACCCTACCCCACACTTAAGATAGATGTGTCCTCAATGTCAAACAATAAGCACAAGTATGGAAATGAGCAATAAATAAGAACAAAATAACAACCCTGAACAGCTGAATGCTGCCTGGCAGATTTAGACTGATGAAGCTGAACTGACAGCCAGAAAACATCGCTGCCATGGTCCGGCCTTGACTGATCACAACCACAAGATACATCAACAACCATAACAAAAATAACAAAGATAACATGCGAAATATATACATCCCAAACAAAAAGTGCAATAACGTAATAAGTACATGCCAACAAATACAAATAAAAATACAAATACAAATGTCCCTGCTGCTAATGATCACTACTCTGGAGGAGGAAGCTGCTTGGCTGTAGGAGGATCGCGACAATGAATGATGCGCAAACGGCGGACCGAGCGACGCTCAGGAGACGGATAAGGCTTAGGAGAAGGACTCCGCGGGCGGGAATGAGAGCTGGAAGCATCAGGATGGGAGGCAGGAGACTGGATTTACAAGTCAGGATGAAAGGGCTCAGACGCAGTAGACTCTGAATGGGTGGGGGATCGGAGAGGCTGGGATGTGGTAGTAGTGGCGGTGGTAGGGATAATAGGGGTGTCGAAAGGAAGGGTAGGGGAAATGAAGAAGATGGAAAAGAAGAAGGGAAAGGAGGGGGAATGGGGGAAAAGGAAGAAGGGAATGTGGCTGGGCTGGGGATAGTGGTGGGAGAGGAAAAGACAACGGAATAAGCAGGAATGAGATGACGACGGGGAGGGAGAGGGAAATAGATATGAGGGAGAAGGGCTTGGGCGATAGAGCTGACAAAGCTATAGTGGGCATCTAAATCAGCGATGAGTCCCAGAATGTCACATCCTTGCATTAAGCATGCTTGCATAATCTCAGGAATAAATAACAACAGCCATAATATATCACATTAAATCTAAAGGTTGCATAAGAACTAAATAAAGTATTACAATACAGTTATGCACTACACGTGCTACAAGGTTCATTACTAAGTTGCTAATACATCACAATATAAATAAAACAGCTACCCAGATCCCAAAGCAGCACAAATCTATACCACAAGCTGAATAGTGAGCTAAAGTCCTCAGATCAGAAAGTAGACCTAAGCATATGGTCCAGCTTGCTCTTTATGTTTGCATGTAAAATTGTGAGTAGCAACTGTAAGCTAATTGCTTAGTGAGTTAACAGAAATTCATGATGCATGTAAGATATGTGGCTAAATGAAGTGTGCCTGTAAAGGCTGCTCAAATTGAAGCTTGCTTGCTTGTAAATGCCTATACCCAGAGTGAATGCTTGCATAAATTGAGACATTGCACGCTGAAAAGGAGATGCCACCACTAGGGTTACCGCTGACAGATGATCAAACTGTGATGCGGGGCTAGCTACCCGCATAATGCTTGGGATAGTGGTGAGCATCAAAATTGCTTGCTGTAATGTAAAATGCTCATGAATTGCACAAAGAAACGCTCAAACAAAGCTAGCTGTAAATATGCAGAATAATAAGCAGATAGCAATAAACTAAGCATATTAATAGAACAAATGTGAAATCAGACTAAGCTGGGCACCGCCTGTACCTCAGTGTTCGCCTTCACTCACATAAGTTCTATTGAAGGTCAAAGAAGGCATATAGAAGCAAAGTATGTCTTAATTACATAAAATACATGTAAATATGAATAGTTGTTACTCACACTAGTTAATGCTTGCACCAATAATTATGGCTTTATATTGCTCTAAAATGCTTGCACTTGCTTATCTAGGCTTTTATTTCTAGCTTTTGACTTTGGCTTTGCTTAACTGACTCGGAAGTCAGCTATCTGGGCTTTGACACTTTTAAATAGGCTTTAATACACTCTGGCACTGGCTTTGGCTCATAACAGAACTATTACGCTTTAACTTAATATCGTGCGTGCAACGAAGTGTCTGTAATTAAAATTACAGAGTGCATAATAAATAAATTAAACTTGCTTAAAAATCGAAGTACCTTGAATCGTAATTTCTTGCTAAATTTTTTGTAGCTTTTGAAATACAATTATGTTTGGCCATTGGCCACTTAATTGTGTTCAAGCATATATATATATATATATATATATATATATATATATATATATATATATATATATATATATATATATATATATATATATATATATAGAGAGAGAGAGAGAGAGAGAGACTAAAGATCTTTTGTGAACACTTTATTCGTTGTGAACATTGTGAACAACCATAAAATAGCTTTTGAATCTTATGAATCTTGTTGAAAATTCTACCGAACCCTTCTATTAACCTATTAATATTATTGGACCCTATGGATTTTGTTAAATCCAATGAATTTGTCTAATCTTATGAATCTTGTTGAATCTTATGCATCTTTTCGTAAAAACTACTATGAACCTTTTGAATGTTCTGAATCTTGTTATAGACACTTCTATGAACCTTTTGAATCATATGAATCATGTTATAAACATTTGTTGATATATATAAATGCTTATATGTATTTTTTTTATCTGTTCACAACGAATAACTTGTTCACAATATATATATATATATATATATATATATATATATATATATATATATATATATATATATATATATATATATATATATATATATATAGGGAGGTTCAATTGAGAACTTTTGTGCATCGAGGTACAAAAGTACCTATATCATCCATTAGATCTAAGAATTGTATGGATTAGATTAAATGGCAAAATGGTAAATAATTGGATAATTTATGCATCTTGTGCATTACAAAAAAACATGAAGGGCATTTTGGGTATTGTGCATACCTCATGATATTTAATATTTTAACAAATAACTAAATAATAAATGTTAAAATAAATTCAATTGATCACTTTCAAATTTAACAAAGGTCACACAAATTCAAAAAGAATGATGGAGATATTGATGCATTTCATATTAATCGTTCAATGCATATCGATTTATCTATACAAAATCTATACAATTTGTGATGCATCATTGTTAATCATCATCTTTATATTCATCGTTTATCATCATCGTTCATCATCTTCGTATTCATCGTTTATCATCATCGTTCATCTATGCATAGTGTTCATCACGGTGCATCGTTGTTAATCATCAACATCATTGTTCCAATGGATGCATCAATGTGTTCATCATCATCTTCTTCGTTCATCGTGTTCTTCGTGTTCATCATGTTTCATCGTATTGTTCATCATCGGTTGCATCTCTTGTTCATCATGTTCATCATCATCGCGGTGGCGGCGGCGGCGGTAGTTGGCGGGGTTCCTCGATGCATACAGTGGAGAGAGAGAGAGAGAGAGAAAGAGAGAGATACGGTGGAGAGGTGGTTACAACAAAGGTGATGGTGGTGGTGGTGGTGGTGGTGTGGATATGGTGGGGAGAGAAAAAGAGAAAGAAAAAGAGAGAGAGAAATAAAGAAAGAGAGAGAGAGATATGAGGAGGTGGTTACTTTTTTTGAATATTTATTTCTTATTTATTTCTAATTTACCTACTATAATTAATTCCATATATTTAATTTTACACATTCAATATTCCAAGAATACCCTTAGTGCACCCTTGTTTGATTCTTTGGTGCACAAAAGTTCCTAGAGGTGCCTCGGTGCATAAAAGTTCTCAATTGAACCTCAATATATATATATATATATATATATATATATATATATATATATATATATATATATATATATATATATATATATATACACATAGACATAGTCACTAGAGAACACATATACACATATATAGCAATTTCCCACATATATTAAACATATATGTCAATTATATGTAAATGACGGATTATAATGCCTTGTAATAATTTAGATAAAATGTATGTTGATATATTCGTTCGTTTGACCATACTATATACCCATGAAGAATAATTTATTTAACTAAAAGGGAAAAGAAAGAAAAACAATTGGTTACTACGATTATTTTCTTTACACACACATATTCCTTATTTATGTAAAGAAAAGAATTGATAGGTTGCTGTTATCTGTTTTGTTACATATTGCACACACCTCATATATATATATATATATATATATATATATATATATATATATATATATATATATATATATATATATATATATATATATATATATATATATATATATATATATATATATATATATATATATAAATATGTATATATATATATATATATATATATATATATATATATATATATATATATATATATATATATATATATATATATATATATATATGTATATGTATATATATATATATATATTGTATATATATATATATATAGGTATATATATCATATATATATATATATATATATGTATATATATATATATATATATATATATATATATATATATATATATATATATATATATATATATATATATATATATATATATATATATATATATATATATATATATATATATATATATATATACTCTGATGATGTCTCTGCTTTCCACCTATAATCGAAATTTATGAGACTTTGAAAGGAGAGAGATTGTTGGACTGTTTAGGTATAGAAATTACCGAAAAATTTTATGGTATCGGTAAAGGGGAAATGGGTCTCGGTAGTTTAGCAAGGTCTTGGTACAACTGAAGATTTCAGTACTTCTATATGGTTTCGGTATATATTCATCAAGGTTTCAGCAACTAGGTGGTTTCAATGGTTTCGGTATCCCTTAGGGGAATTTCGGTATTATCGAAACCCTCAAGGGTTTCGGTATTATCCTCATGCAAACACTGCACCATTTTTACTTTCTGTTTTATCTTATTTCAGCAACCAAGGTAGGGCGTATGATACATGTATTTGATGTTTAAACATACACACATGCTTATGAGGCTTGGCCAAAGGCCATAAGCCTTCTTGGCTTCTCTTTCTCGGTCAAAACAGAAACATAAAAGAGGGACAGAAGCTTCATTTATACTCTCAGTACATTGACTCAACAATTAGAATGGAGACTTGGAATTGCATATATGACAAATTAATCCCATTGCAGGAAGTTTATTTAAAGTTTGCAAAAATAAGCATAGCCTAATTTGATGTTTCAAAATTCTGATTTTGGGTTTCTTATGCTCAAGAAGCTACAGGCTTCATATTGGACCAAATTGAGTATTTTGAATATGGATTTACCTTACTAAACTTGGAAATTCTTGCTTGATCTTTCTTGACAATTTTTCTTGACTTCAATTCCTGATTTTTGTTGCAAGATTTGGTGATCTTATGATGGTTTATGTGGAACCATAAGGGAGGAAACAAGAAGCAGAAAGTTTGCTTTTTAGTTAGTAAAATGGGCATAAAGAATAAAAGTCTTGGCATTTATATTAATACAACTCTCATTCTTCATAGTTTGGCCACACAAGTTTATTTTATCGCTTTTAAATTGATACTTATAAATAATTCATAGCATATATGTAAATTGGTCAAATAATTTTCATTACTAAATTGCATTATTTAGACTTTATTTTCATTAAAATCACAAATTACACCATCAAAAGTAGATCTCAACTTAAACGCACAATTTAGAAAGTGAGGTGTTATAGTATGAGCCCACCATGCTTGCACTTCGTCCTCAAAATAACTAGGGCTCAAACAGATGCGGATAGCGAACTTTCATGTCTTGTTCAGATTCCTAGGTCTGGGAAGTTCCATGAGAAGTCCTCCACTACACCAACACCATTGCCACTTCTCGATTCCTTAGCTTCTTCATCTTTATCTCCAGAATAGCCTTCGGCTCGTCTCATTGCAGCTTCTCGTTAATCTTGTAAGTCAGATGATCGGCCCACTTTTCGCTTTCATTTTCCATGCACTTCCTCAATTGTGAGACGTGAAACACAGGATGAATGTTTGACAGCTCGTTAGGCAAGTCTAAAAGATATGATTGACTCACAACATGTTCAATGATCTTCAATGGACCAACGAATCATGTTGTTGACTTGCCTCGCTTGCCAAATCTGAACACGCCCTTCATCGGTGAGACTTTCAATACGACCCAATCGTCTTTCTGGAATTCTAAAGGCTTATGACGTCGGTCGTGATATGATTTCTGTGAGATTGAGCGGTTTCCGGTCTTTGTCGAATGATTCGAATCTTGTCGTTAGTCTGCTGAAGTAACTTGAGACCGGCGATTGGTGATTCACCAGCTCCATGCCAAGAAGTAGGTGTTAGGCACTTGCGTCCGTATAAGGCTTCAAAAGGTGCGGCTTCTATAGATGAGTGGTAACTGTTGTTGTAAGAGAATTCAACAAGAGGCAAGTAATCGTCCCAGTTACGACTAAACTCGAGAACAAATGAACTCAACATGTCTTCAAGTGTAAGGATCATGCACTCGCTTTGGCCATCAGGCTGTGGATGATACGTCGTGCTCATTCTGATCTTGATGCCTAAACCTTCTTGTAATGCAGTCCAGAACCTTGAAGTAAATCGGCTGTCACGGTTAGATACGATTGACATAGGCACTCCGCGTCGAGTAACAATTTCATCAATTAGAATGGAGACTTGAAATTGCATATATGACAAATAAATCCCATAAGGATTACATGCAGATAGTTTATTTAAAGTTTGCAACAATAAGCATAGCCTAATTTGATGTTTCAAAATTCTAATTTTGGGTTTCTTATGCTCAAGAAGCCGCAGGCTTCATACTGGACCAAATTAAGTATTTTGAATATGGATTTACCTTAATAAACTTGTAAATTGTTGCTTGATCCTTCTTGATAATTTTTCTTGGCTTCAATTCCTGATTTTTGTTGCAAGATCTGGTGATCTTATGATGGTTTATGTGGAACCGTAAGGGAGGAAACAGGAAGCAGAAAGTTTGCTTTTTAGTTTGTGAAATGGGCATAAAGAATAAAAATCTTGGCATTTATATTAATACAACTCTCATTCTTCATAGTTTGGCCACACAAGTTTATTTTATCCCTTTTAAATTGATACTTATAAATAATTCATAGCATATATGTAAATTGGTCAAATAATTTTCATTACTAAATTGCATTATTTAGAATTTATTTTCATTAATATCACAAATTACATCATCAAATGTAGGTGTTATACAGAAGGACACCCCGCTGAGATAGAGAGAAGAATCGTAAAAGACGATGGGGTAAACGACGGGGGGCAAGGCGGATATGGAAGGTTGAGTGGTGAAGAAGGGGAAGGCTTGGTAGGCAAGTGAGCGGAAGTAACGGGAGATGGTGAAGAGATACGCCGAGCTACCGGGCCTGCCTGCTCAGGCTCTGCTCGCCACCACGGGGCTACATCTCATGCTCCTCTACGGCATCGGGATCAACCCAACCTAGGAGATGTCGTCGATCACAGGAAAGCATGCCCATGCCGGCGAGAGTCTCAATCCCAAACCTCATCCTCTGAGCAGCTAGACAACAATCAGCTCTTGCTCAACGGAAGGAACGGCAAAAACCCCAATATTACGCGCCAGCCGCGTAATGTACATTGTTAGACATTTTATTTCGATCGTAGGAGTTGTTTTGTAATAATTATTATCTTAGTATTTAGTCTTGTAATTTATTTCCTTGTAGTTTATTTCTTTGTAATAGTCAAGGGGCCAAAGTTGCCATTATGTAAAACTTAATTAAAGGAGCCTAGAAATAGGCTCCTAGGGTTTCTAAATGCAAAACACGGTTGACAATTGAAAGAATATCCAGCCGCCACTTTTTGTATTCTCCCAACATTCTCTTTGTCTTTCTTCATCATTTCACAATTATTGAGCATTGATTCTTCTTGTGATTGATAAGAAACATTAAAGGTGCTGAAATATTAATGGGATTAAAAATTACAATTGGTATCAGAGCTCAGAAAGGTGGATTTCAACTGTTAGCTTCGGATTCTGATGGGTTTTTCATAGTGTTCTTCGTGTTCTTCACTTCCATCCGGTTAGATCTTCATTTTCCTCTGTTATTCAGTGTTTCTTGTGTTATAATAGTCATATAATTACCACATTATCATCCTCTACTGATTTAAAGTTCATTTACTTCCATCTTTCCATCAAAATCATCATCATTCGGATTTTTCTAACTTTCAAAAATATGGGTTTTTAGTGGGTTTTTAGCTTGTTCTATGTTGTTTTTAAGTGTTTTTAGGTTATTTTAAAATCACCAAAAGTGTTTAAAATAGTTTATAAATCATTTAGAACTGTTTTTTAGGCTTTAAAACTGAAAAAAATCGAATTCTGCTTAGTTCTGCCTTAGAAAACTGAAAAAACCTGCTGTATTTCGGATCCCTTACTGTAGCAATTCGGACCACTTAGGCACGTATTTCGGACCACCCAGCACCCTAATTCGGACCTCACTTCGGTCCAATTCGGACCATATTTAAGTGCATTTCGGACCCCCCATCAGCCTATTTCGGACCCCACTTCGGTCCCATCCGAACTTCAGACCATCCGAAGTTCAGATCAGGCTTTCCATTTTTAAATTTGGTACTTGTATTTAAATTTTTTCAAATTTCGGACCATCCCATCTCGGACCATCCGAATTCGGTCCCCACCTAGACATACCCTGTCCACTGTTCATCCGAATTCGGTCCATCCGAATTCGGTCCCTTAGTTCCATCCGAAACCAAGTTCATCCGCATTAGGTATTCCATCCGAAATCAAGTTCATCCGCATTAGGTATTCCATCCGAATTACGTCCACACCCGCATCACTGTCCATCCGAATTAGGCATCCGAATTAATATTCACCCGAAGTAGGTTCCCATCCGAATTGCCTCAGCCATCCGAATTCAATTCCATCCGATTTCGGTTTCACCATCCGAAACCCAATTTCATCCGAATTCGATTCGTGCCATCCGAAACACTATTCATCCGAACCCATTACATCCGAATTTCACTTTCATCCGAATTCAGTACTATTTGTCTTAAGTCCAGCCCATCCGTGTCCAGTTTCCACCTTTAAGATCTTCAATTTTAATCAGCACCCATCATCATAATGTCTTGCGAAGCTCTCGTACTCAGATCTAAGAACAGACCACTAGTTCTCTATCCCGATGAGTATGAACAATGGAAATCCCGTTTCCTTAAGTTCGTTGGAATGCAACCGCTCAGGAATTTGATGCTTCAGTCCATATCCGAAGGACCCGTAATCTTCTATCGGGAGATAGCGGCCCGACCTGAGGCTGACCCCCCTGTCCAAGCCTCTAAGGTTGAAAGAGAACCGGCAAATGACGCCGAGAGAGACCGACAGCATGCTGACAAGAGGGCAGAATATCTGATCTATCAAGCCCTCCCCACTGATATTCTGGTTGGTGTAGACAGCAAAATGTCTGCAAAAGGAATGTTGGACGAGTTGGCAGTCCAAATGCTGGGGATGGGGATGATATCAACATCCAGTTCTTTGCCGCCTTAGCCCCCGAATGGCAGCTTGCTTGTCGGGCCACGAAACGAGTCCTGAACATTCCTGAGGTATCAATCAATGTCGTTTTTAAGGAGCTCAAGAAGTATCAAGGGGATGTGTATCAACAGAAGCTGATGGCAAATCAATTGGCCTCTCTACTGCTATCCGCCAACACCGGGTTGAAACCAAATGATTCTCTAGCCTTGATCACTAACACGCAGATTCCGACACCACTCTTTGTTCCAGGTTCTTCGTCGTCGCAGTGCAGGTACGCTTCTCCTCCGCGTGAGGTCTATGATCTGGAAGAGTAACAATCAACTCCGTTATGACACCGGTCCACGGAGGTACTCCGATGACGGAAGGGATGAACGACGCGATGATTATCGCAGGGATGACTACCGTAGGGATGATAGGGATGATCGCAGGTATGACGATAGACGCGACTATCGAGATGATCGCCGTTATGAAAGGCGAGATGATAGGCGTGATGATCGCAGGGACGACAGGCGGGACGATCGAAGGGATGATCGTAGGGATGACCGCAGGGATGAGAGGAGAGAGCCCGAACGAAGGGACAGGAGGCGTGATGACAGCCGAGAGCATCGCCGGGCTGATAAGAGGCCGGCGCAAAGGAGAGAGGAACGGCCGAGAGCTGATGAGCCGAAGACCGCAGATGAACGTCTCTGTTACAATTTTGACAGGGACGTCGCCTATTACGAGAGAAAGCTCGAGGCTGCCAAGAAAAGAACGGATGCGTTAGCCCTCGTCGCCCAGGAAGACTACTGGGATGCTGAAGATTCTGAAGACGAGGATGACAAGGGAAAGAATTGTTACATGGTTGATCGTTTTGGGTTGGAGAACTGTGTTGTTTCCACTGCTGACAATTCAGATCATGCTGCTGAGGGGGAGACATTGAAAAATCCACCAGCATGTCTAATGACTACAACCAACGATCCCGAATGCTCCACATCCGGTTCTGAGTCGAATGAGGTATATTCCTGTTACATTCCTGCACATGTAAATAAATTATTAGTAGATAATGAATCTACACTGCACGCACATATTCTTAATCTACAAGATAGATTAAATGCTGAAACTGCAAGGTGTGTACAGGCTGAACATCAAGCTCAAACTCTAAAAGAATCATCTGAAATATATCATTCAAAGTGGTTAACTAATCATAATGTTATAAAACAGATGTTAATAGAAAAAGTAGATGTTCAGGATAGGAATATATATCTTGAATCGTGCATGGAAACGCTTTCAAAAGAAAAACTCTCTTTAAAAGAAGAAATTTCTGTTCTTACAAAACAATTAGATGTGGTAAATATGGAAAATATAGACAGTTTAGAAAAATACAAAATGATTGAAGAAGAAAGGATAAGTTTGTACTCAAGAATAAAGACCCTTGATGATGCATTTTTTAAAAGGGGTCAAACAGAACAAACTATCCATTTAAATCAGCCCAAAGAAACTAGGTTTTACCATTCCAAACAAGGAATTGGTTTTAAAAATCCTAAATATTTGGAAAAAGCACAAAATGTTTTACCTGTATTTTATGACATGAATTATATGGGAGCCGGTCCTAAATCTTTCTTTTTTGAGTCATCAAAAGAAGTTTTAAATCAAGAAAATGAGAAGCGTGTCGCTCGTAAAGATAAAGAAATTTCTTTTCAATATGAAGCACTTAACGAGAGTTATTCTTCTAGAGTACCCACTTTAGAGGAAGATCTTTTGTCAACTTATTCAGAAGCTGAATTGAAAAAAGAAACCGTAAAATCAACTCCTCAACTTTATATTCCTGCAAAAGTTCTTCAACAACAAATCACTGTTTTAGAAAAGGAATTGAAGTCGTCTCAAGAGAAAGCACTTGATCTTCAAAATGCTCTTCTTAAGAGCGAAGAAGAATTGGTAAATCAATCTTTTCAACAATCTGTGGAAGTTACTGTCTACAGAGAAAATTTTGAAATGGTTTCACAAAAATTGAAAGAGCTTTCAAAAGAACAAATGCTTTCTCATTCCATAAAAACTCCATGTGCGTCATCAAATAAAGGTAAGGCTAAAGCTGAATCTTCTTCTATCATTTTCAAAGTGAGTGTTCAAAAGCTTTCAAAAATGAGGTTCCTAAAAAGACTCAGATCAAATCCAAGTCTTTTAAGAAACCCACTCACCACCAAAAAGAAAAGTCTGTCAAGTCTAATTCTTCCATGCTTACTGACTCTAATCATTTTGTTCCAACAGATCATATAAGGAGAGCCCCAAAAACCACCATGCTGGATTTTACAAGTTTTTTTGTGAAGAAGGCTTTAATGCCAAATGAATTTGTTACTAGAGATAGGATGTCTGTAATCTCTCAAGACAATTTATGTAACAATGGGTGTGACGATGCTTGTAATGTTGTACCGAATTCTGTTGTTCCTTTAAAGTACTCTTTCAGTGATTTATTTAATCTGTGTCCAACTCGATATAGACGACAGGTTCCTGAAATGAATGCTTTCGTGCTATATCCTGTTAAACGTATTCTAAAAAAGAAAACAAAAAATAGTGCATCATCGGCCTCAAACAAAATTGAGATTTGTCCGTTGCCAAGGCCCAAAACCAAAGCAACGGTCAAAAAGGTCTCAAAAAGACAAAAACCAAAGGCAATTTCAGCGCCTAAGGTTCCTAAACCCAATAAATACAATCTTCAATGGTTTCCAAAGGGTTGTGCATCCGGACCACACACAAATGCTAATTGGGATTCTAAAACTGTTCACGTGCCATATAAATCTGGAATTCCTAACAAAAAGGGACCCATATTGAGGTGGGTACCCAAGGTTGTGTGATCTTAATGCAGATGGTTCTTGGTTACTTCTGATCAAGACCCGTGCTTCACAGAAATGGCTTCTAGTTACCTTAGACTAGGACCCGTTCTTTTGCTTGTCGGTTGTTGTAGGTCCCGAGAGGTTCCCAAAGTATATAGTTATAAGCTGTAGAGGGGGGGTGAATACAGCAATTTACAAACTACACACTATTTTCTCAATGTTTGTATGTATTATCAACAATTTGTTAATTACAAACAAGCTTGAATGCGGGATAGTTCAAGCTGAGATGACAGATACAACAGTATGTTCACTAGTCTAAGACAAACTCAAACTAGAATACAATGAATACACTCACTAATAAGCACTCACTGTGTTTACAAGACTTAAGGAACAGCTTATGTAAAACAGCTTAGACACACAGATGCTGGTTTACACAGAAGGCTTGCATGCATGAAAATCACACTTGCACGTTCACTCTTGGTTTCAGCACTTAGCTTTCTTCACATTTCTTTCTGACCTTAGAAGCTTCCTTTTATACTCACTTAGAGGATCTAAGAGAAACATCTTCATTGGACGGAATGAAAAAGGAGAAGTCTTGTTGAAAAGACAACATAACCTTTTCTGCACTTTTCTGAAAAGCAGACTTGTCTTCACATGTGTAGAACTTTTATCTTTTTACTTTGTCTACTGTTGCATTGCCTTTAACTAATTTAGGAATGTCAACTTTGCGTCTTCCTTCCTTGTAAAGGCCTATTTTGATATAAGAAAAAGGTCTGTCACCCTTTTTCAAATAACCTTTTGTCTTCATGTTACAGAACAGCGTGGGCAGGCTGAGCAGTTCTGTTTTCCACTTTGTCTTCAACTTTGTAAACTGATCTTGTAGTCAAAAACAATACATGATGACTTGGAAACATATTCCATAAAGTGTTTAGCCTGTTCACAAAGAACAGGTTCTGTTCACAAAGAACAGAACACTTTAAAAATGCCCAAGCTGCTCAACAGTGTAGAGCAGCGTAGACAGTTTATGTCCAGCCTATTCAGCAGACAGAGCAGCTTGGACAAACTGTCTAAGTTGCAACACATGCAACATATAGAACATCTTTAGACTGATATTGCAAATCATTTTCAGGTTTCAATAAGGCATATAACAGGCCTTAAATTCAACCTTCAAATGCATCAACAGGTTTGATTATAAATCTCTCCCTCAGATGTAGAACAGGTTTGACTGAGGCCTTTTTGTGCCTAACAATCTCCCCCTATTTGCAATAACCAGTCCAAGCTGGTCTTATCAAAAATCACTATATATTTTTACAGTACATTTTGCTGAATTGAAATTACAACATTACAGTAATGTAAAAGATCAGTTTATATATACACTGATTCTTGACTACACTAGAACAACACATGTTCTTACAAGAGTACAACTAATGTACTAATGTATTTTACAACTAATGTAAAAACAAAAATTACAACTTATGTAATAATGTACAACTAATGTACAGGATGTACAACTAATGTACAGGATGTACAACTAATGTACAAGATGTTTGGACTGTTTGAGTTGGGAGTAAATAATGGCAAACCTGTCCAACTGATGGACAACTTCCATTCTTCACCTACCCAGATGGTAGATGGACTTCATATCAGTGGAGAAGGATCCTGAACCATCTTTTCCAGTTCTTCCCTTGTATCCTCAAGTTCCTCAACTTCACTTCTGATGACCATGAACTTGGGATCATTGAGCTCTCCTCTTTCATAGAAGCCTCTGAGCTGATCCCAGATGGCTGCTCTCCATCTGCAAGTCTGAAGGCGGCAAGTTGTCTCAGATCAACTTTGTACAGCTCTGAGGCTCTTTGGAAGCACTTCTTCTGAGTTAGGGGATCTACAAAAAATGCCCCCAGCTCAGGTTCTTCAATAATCTTATCATCCTCAAACTCTATTCCTTTAGGCAGACTATGATCAACTCCTTTTATTTCAAGGGCATAGTCGCCCTGTTCAATCAGCGTAAGGAGTAGCTCCATCTCTGTATCCTTCTTTGTCCTTCTGGCCTTTATTTTGGGGTATGTCACAGAGACACCCTCTTTTACTTCTTTTGGAATCAGGCCCAGCTCACTTACTCTCTCCATCAGCTTCTTGATGTATGCCCTGATAGTTTTAGCCGTTTCTGACTTAGACTGGCTCAGGGCAACTGCCAGTTCCACCCATTCCCTGTATCCCATCTGTGCAACATCAGTGTGATCGTAGGATTCCATTTCAGGGCCTGTTGCACCCATTCTGGTGATCTGAAGTTTCCACTGTGTGCCTTTTCTTGAAATGGGAACAGCTTTGACAATCGCTTCCTTTGCAAGCCTTCTAGTAGCAACATCATGGAATTTCTTTCTAGCCAAGTTGTCAAAGTGGAATTTGGCTCTGGCAGAGGGTACTTGAGTTTTGGTCACAGAGACCTGAGCACCCTGTGCTTTTTCTCCCTCCTTTTCTCCTGCTGATACCTTAGCAGCTTCCATTAATTTCTTCTGCACCTCCAAGGTAGACATTTTAATTTTCTTTGCTTCTTGGAGTGCAAAAGATTTAGCAGCTTTAGCAGATTCTTCTTCTTTTCTCAATTCGTCCAGAGCTTGAAGCTGTTCTTCTCTAAACTCAAAGTACTTGTGCATAGGAAGACCCATCTCTTTAGCCCTGGCTTTGTGAAACTTAAGATCAGCTGCTTTCTGCTGTTGTTGATCAATGGCTGCTTTTTCTTTTCCTTTAGCTGCTGCTGTAGTGACAGCAGCCTCAGGAATTTCCTCTTCTTCTTCTTCTTCTTCAGTTAGAATTAGGTGCCTCCTTTTACTGCTAGGCCTGTTCTCAGGAATGACTTCCTCCCCCTTAGACTGAGCAGGGTTTGAAGAGACAGCCTGAGTAGGCATAGCAGCTTGAGAGGCACCTTCAGCTGTACCTGTAGATGTCCCTGCTGGTTGACCAGTGGGAGTTGTAGGTACTGCTTTCTCCTTAGGAGAAGATGTTTTCTCCCCCTTAGACTTAGTCTTCGAGGCAGATGACTTCTCCTCCTTTGAAGGAGATGGAACAGCACCTTCAACACCTGGGCTGCCTGAAGACACAAAGTCAGCAGGCTTACCAGCAGTTTTGGCAGCAGGTTTGGGGCCAACCAGGCTTGTCATTAAGAAAGCCAGGTTGTCCTTAACCTCTGCAAGCTGGGAAAGACAGGCATGAAGAGAAGAGGCTTGGGAATCAGCAAGAGTGGTCAGCTTAACAATGTTTTCTCTATCAGAAGCTGTGAACAACAGGCTTTGAAGCTGTGCAAGATGGACTTCAAGAGTATCTTGCACATCAGCAAGGTCTGAGGACACAGTATTTGATAGAGAGCCAATAAGAGTTTTCAGGCTGGCCAATGTGTTAGGAAGGGTAGTGTGGCAAGAAGTGAGGAGAGATGACAGCTGTTGTGAAATGGCTGCCATAGAGGACACAGAGTCCTGTTGTAAGGAGAGGATAGAAGAGAGAGAGTTGGATACAGTTTGCAGCTGTGCAGTGAGTGCAATCAGCTGTGAAGAGTTGTCAGTATGGGAAGGGACTGGGAAGGATTCTTTGAACAAATCAAAGAAGCCTACTTGTTGCTCAGGTGTGTTACAGACAGGGAGGACGGATTGATTAGATGAAGACACATTTGCTCCTGTGGCCAGGCAGACGCAATTCGTTTTTTGTATCTAGCCTACAGGCTCCTAAGCGCATTAAGCGTATTTCAAATGGATGTGAAGATTGCTATTTTTGACTCATGGGTAAGCGCGACAGAAGAAGTTTTATTGTCAAGCAGCTCAGCCTCAAAACTTCGCTCCCCATGCATACAACTGTTTCTACACAACCAGCTGCTGATGGGTGCCAACAACCCAACTGGCTGAACCTCTTAGGCGATCATTACCATGCCTAGGATTGAGGTGTGTTGCCTCACATTTCATGCAAATTCCATCAGCAGGTTTCACCACATGCGAGTTGAAATGCCTACTACGCCCACTCTCCCCAATGATGAGGTTGCCTTTAGACCCAAGGACTGCAGAGGGAACACACCACTGGTCTTCATTGAGGGTATTGCAACACAAGCAGTATCCGAAAAGCCCCAAACATCATCCCCTTCCTCCTGCTGGTGATGCGCTACAGCGCTGCATGAAGGACCTATGATCCCTCCCACCTGGGGCCCATTGCTTATTTGCCACAGGCTTATGTGCTTCTGTCAAATAGTCGCCTCCTTCCCTCTCCATCCTCATCCTCAACCACCAACTCATCATCTCTTCTTCCATCTACCCACCCACACATCAACTCCACCCCCATACACCACCATCTCCAACGACCTGCCTTTGAAGATCAGCTTTCTTTGCTGGACACATAGTGGGTTCTTGGAAACACCATGCACTCCCTCCCATCCCTCTTCAGACTCTGCGTCTGAAGCCGCTCAA